>CM021102.1:643220254-643581303 GCA_007115665.2 Sequoiadendron giganteum
TGGACCTCAACCAGATACACAAAAAATCACAGTTCACAACTAGTGAACATAACTTGCACTGTACAATGATCAAAAGCCAAGAATCTAGATATAGCAACTTCCAACAACCATTATCGACATATCTGAACCACACAAACATAGGATAAAATCCTAGAGCAACACCCAAAGCAACAACTAAACACCTGCAACCTTTCTTCATTACAATTTTCTCAATATCCTCGACATATACAACCAATAACCTGCATCCATAACATCAATGAAAATAGCAACCAGATGATAACCAATTGACCAGTTGAGATCAATGAAAACACTTTCATTCTTGCAACAATCTCCCCCTTTGTCATTGATGGCAACACATGATGTGAAAAACCATCAAAGGCAACATACTATCTCTGAACACACTTCTCATGATTTTTCTTTTTGTTTCTCCCCCTTAATAGATAATCTTTTTCACATGATAATTTTCTCCATCTCATCTTCTTACTCTCCCCCTTTGACATCAATGGTAAAGGCAAAGGATATTTTACATCGATTTCCCCTTTGTCATTAAAATAGAGTACTCATACAATGACAACACATGACACTACTTGCTCCCCCCTAAGAGGTAGATACCAAAACATCAGTCCAAAAGAAAGATACATCCATAGACCCACTGGACTAATGCATCTCCATATACATCTAGTTCAAGAAAGGAGGGGCAATGACCCCTAACTTCTCTCAGAGATACTCTAAAGTATCTTTAGGAAGATCCTTCATAAATATTTCAACAATCTGAAACTTTGTAGGTACGTACTCAAGCTTTACTTCCTTCTCTGTAACCTTCTCTCTCAAGAAGTAATACTTGATAGATATATGTGTTGTCCTTGAGTGCATGACTAGATTCTTTGAAATGTTAATTACACTTGTGTTATCATAGAAGATAGAAATAGGACCATCATACACAATTATGATATCTTTCAATGTATGTTTCATCCATAAAACTTGTGTACAACAAGATGCACCAGCAATATACTCAGCTTCAATAGTAGATAAGGAAACTAAATCTTGATTTTTACTCAACCATGCTACCAATCAGCAACCAAAAAATAATGCACCACCACTTGTACCTTTTTTGCCATCTACACATCTAGCTCAATCTGCATTTGTATAAGCACTTAGTGTAAAGTCAGTATCCCTAGGATACCATAAGCCATAATTTGGAGTTCCATTCAAGTATTTTAATTTATTTTAACAACAACAACAACATGTGTTTCCTTAAGATCTTCTTGAAATATAGCCACATGATAGACAACATGCATGATATCTAGTCTAGTAGCAGTCAAATACAACAGTCCACCAATCAGAGATCTATATTTTCTCTTATCAGCCTTAGGTGAATCATCACCTTTACCTGATTTTCAACTAGTCACCATAGGAGTGCATATCGGTTTGGAGCCATCCATCCCAAACTTCTTCAACATCTCTTTCACATAATTTGACTATTAAATGAAAATCCCTTTCTCTATTTGATTAATTTGTAGCCCAAGAAAGAAATTCATCTCTCCAAACATAGACATCTCAAATTATTTTTTCATTTCTTCCACAAACATCTTACACATAGTTTCATTTCCTCCAAAAATAGTCATCAACATATACAACCACAATCAAGATTTTATCATTTTCAATTTTGAAATACAAATTACTATCTATTGTATCTTTGTTGAAACCTTGTTGAATCAAGTACCTGTCTAACCTTGCATACCAAGCTCTAGGAGTTTGCTTCAATCCATATAAAGCTTTATTCAATCTATAAACCATATCCATTTGATATGACAACTAAAATCCTTTTGGTTGTTCCATGTAGACCTCTTCTTCTAGCTCGCCATTCAAAAATCCAGAGTTAACATCCATCTAATAGACCTTGAAATATTTATGAACAACAAATGTTAAAAACATCCTAATAGCTTCCATTCTTGCCACCAGAGTAAAAGTCTCCTAAAAATCTATGCCTTCTACTTGTGAGTAGCCCTTACACACAAGCCTTGCTTTGTTTTTTATCACTTCTCCATTCTCATTCAGCTTATTACCGATCACCCACTTTGATCCAATAATGTTTTTATCTACCGGTCTTGGGACCAATTCCCAAGTTTGATTCTTCTCAATCTGCATAAGTTCTTCTTTCATAGCTTTCATCCAATGCTCATCTTTACATGCTTCACTTATAGTCTTTGATTCAATCTTAGAAATTAAACACAAATTTACCTCACCAGCAGTAGCTCTACTTCTTGTCAATACTCCTTTTGTCTTATCTCTAATGATTTGACTTTTTGAATGATTTTTTTGCACATATCTAGGTGTCTTAGGGGACATCATCAGAGCTTCTTCTTCTTTTTATTCATTATGCTTCTCTTTCTCATCCTTTTCCTATTCTTCCACAACTTCTTCAATCCTTATGCAATCAGTTTCATCATATACGTATCCATTAATATCAATTGAATTCTTCATTACTTCATCAATCTTGACATTTGTAATTTCTACAATTGAAAACTACACGGTTGAATCCTGATAGCAATATCATAATTTCTACAATATTTCTTAGTCTTTTATTGAAACATCCATAAGCTTTGATTTGATTAGAATATCCAAGAAAAATACCTTCATCATTTCTAGCATCAAACATCCCTAAATTTTCTTCATCCCGTTTGATATAAAATTTGCTTCCAAATACCTTGAAATACTTAATAGTAGGAATTCTTCCACAACATAGCTCATAGGGGGTCTTTGCACTATTTTCTCTTGCTTTAACATAAATAGAAGTGTGAATATCTTCTCTCCAGTAAAATTTTGGTAGATCAACCTCAATGATCATTGATCTAGCAGCCTCTTGAATTGTTTTGTTCTTTCTTTCAACAACTCCATTATGTTGAGGAGTTCTCGGAGCAGATAACTATATTTTTCTTCCATGCATTTCACAAAACATATTAAACTCATGGGAGGTGAATTCACCACCTCTGTTAGACCTTAAGTATTTTATCCTCAAATTTACTTCATTCTCAACCATAGCTTTGAATGTCTTTAATCTATCTAATGCATCAAAATTCTCTCTAAGAAATGTAACCCATGTATATCTAGAATAATCATCAATCAAAAGCATAAAGTACCTTTCACCTTGTAGAATTTTCACTCTTGTAGGACCACAAAGATCTCTATGAATTAAATCCAGTAGTTCAGTAGTAGATTGTTCCTTTGATTTGAATTTTCTTCTTGTTTGCCTCCCAAACTGACAATTCATGCAAATAACATTAATAGGCTTTGTAATCCTCAATAAATCTCTCACACCCTAAACTTCACTAGTCCTTGCCAAGTTATCAAAATTCATGTGACACATTCTCCGATGCCACAACCAACTGTCATTAATCTGAGTCATAAAGCATCTTCCATCAACCCCCTTAAGTTGATAGACATTTCCTTCAGATTTCTTTCCTGTAGTAATCATTGTTCCAAAATCTTTCTTGATTTCACATCTTTCATCCTTAAATACAAGATTATATCCTTTATTGCACATATTTCCAACACTCAAGAGATTATGCCTTAAACCCTTAACATAGTAGACATCATCAGTATTATACTTGTCATCAAAATTTACTGAACCTATCCCACAAAACTTAGCACAAGTATCATCTTCAAGCATAACTAAGCCTCCATCATATTTTTCAAGTTTAACGAACTTACTCTTATCACCGATCATGGATGTGAACAACCAATGTCAACAACCCAATAGTTCTTTTCCTATTTAGCATGTAGGGAAAATATTATAGTACCTTAATTTTTCTCCTTCTTTGGAGGGCATTCCTTCACTTAATTTTTAGAATTAGTAGAAGTAGGTTCATTTTTTATAGCCAAGAACAAGCATTCATTGTCATTAGGATCTCCATAATCAAATTCTTCATCATATATACTAGCATCCTCATTCACATAATATGCTTTGTTGATCTTCTTACCTTTCTTTTCTTTCTTGTATCTTTGTATATTACTTTTAGCTCTTTCAGGACACCTCGAAGCATAATGACCTATTCCTCCACAACTAAAAAATTTAAAGGGTAACTTACCTTCATACTTGTTGGAACCTTTCTTCATCATTATCACAAAGTTAGCTTCTACTTCATCAATATTTTCTTCATCTGGATCTTCAACTTTTGTATGATCCTTAAAAGTAGTTTATGATTTAGATCTATTTCTCAAGTTCGGCTTTCTCATCTCATAAGATGTCAGAGTTCCCAACAACTGATCTTTAGTGTATGTCTTATATTCTATATGTTCTTCAATAACACATACCTTTTCGTTGTAATCATCAAGAAGAGTTATAAGAATCTTCTTTACAATCCTGGATTCATCTATTGCAGCACCAAGTCCTCACATTCTTGCTCCTACCTCATCCAATCTTTGTACATAGGCTTTAACATTCTCATCTTCAGACATATGTAAGAGCTCAAACTATGTCCAAATTCTGAAAAATTTCCTCTTTGACCCTTTCATCTCCTTCATGCACCTTTTCTAAAGCATCTCATACTTCCTTAGCAATCTTCAGATTTTGAACTTTAATCAACTCATAATGTACAAGACTATTCTTCAAAATGTACTTCACCTTATTGTTCACTTCATGTTCCTTAATCTCATTGGTCTTACTCGCACCATTAGTAGGAGTGTAAGTATTCTTGTAAGCTTTTTGCACATCATATCCACAATACTCCAGATGTTCTTCCATCAGTATTTTCCAAATAGCATAATTAGTTCCATTGAACTTTGGATAATCATGAGTAACTTTGGTAGCCATCCTGGAGCTTCCTTAAGTGGTTAAGATCTTCTCCAAGGAACCAAGCTCTAGTACCAATTTTTGAACAAGACAAATGAGAGGGTGACTCAGTTGTAGCAAATTTAAACTTTTAAATCATTCGCCAGAATTTTAAATCAATTGCAAATCCTTAACTCTGCTAAAATGATTAAACATTAAGTGCAAGTGCAAAAATTGAAAACCATCACACAAACACAGTTACACCAGATTTACGTGGGAAACCCAATGATGGAAAAACCATGATGAGGATTAACTCACACTATAGAGAATATCAAAATTGATTACAAAGGCTCACTGCCTGAGAAAAGGCTCACTACCAAAACAAGGACTCATTATCCGGATTACGACTCACTATCAAACAAGGTTAACTACCTGGAGGGCTCATTGCCATAGAGATATAAAGAAGATAGAAGATATATGTTATAGAGAGAAGACAATATCAATGCAATAGATATTTCCATCACAATTTACTCAACCACTTGCAAACATGCATGAATGATAGAGTACACCTTCAACTCACTACATTTGGAAACTCAAAATTTAGAATTCACACTCGCATCACACACACACTGATTTGCATCTTCTTCGCATCTATATTCTCTATTTCTTTGCACTTATCTCTTACTCTTTTCACCACTAACTCATCTTGTATTTATACCATCTTCAACTTTGAAACATATCCAAAGTCGTTCATCCATCATTAAATTCAAATTAGGTCAGCTCCAAAACATCCTAGGGTGGAAATAGAATGAGGATGACCCAAAAACATGCTTGATGAGGAACCAAACAGGTCTCAACATGCTTCTTCAACTTTGAAAGTAGTATTCAACACAAGGTCAACCAAACCAATGTAAAACACATAGAACAAATAAGCACACACAACCCTTAGCATGATCAAATCCTTCCATAAACCAAAATTATCTTCAACACAATCATACCAACTTAACTCTAGAACCGCAAGTCATAAGACTCAACCAAAATGAAATGTGGGCCAACAACATTTCTCCCAGACCTCAGCCAGATACACAAAAAATCACAGATCACAACTGGTGAACATAACTCATATTGTACTATGAATAAGAAGCTAAGAATCTGGATATAGTAGCTTCCAACAACCATTATTGACATATCTAAACCACACAAACATAGGAGCAAATCCTGGAGCAACCACTGAACACCTGCAACCTTTCTTCATTACAATTTTCTCAGTATCCTCAACATGTATATCCAAAACCTGCATCCATTACATCAATGACAACAAGAAGCACTTGATAACTAATTGACCAGTTGACATCAATGACAACACTTTCATTCTTGCAATAGATGCTACCAATGTAAAGAATCAAGACATAACCATGAAGGTACACAATATAGAAGGGGAAAGCATGATTCTCCTAAATTTAAAGGTGTGACCATGAAGGTGCAATATATAGAAGATGGAAGGTGTGATGTTCACAATGTAAGGATGTAAGTGCTAAAAATATGACAACAAGAACACATAAGATATGAGGGGAAAGCATGTTGCCCCTTGTTGTAAAGATATGGAAAAATGATCTTTATGTTCAATGAGGAAGACATATTACTCCCCCAAAGTTAAGGCAACTAGGAATGTGATATGACATTGTAGGATCGAGATGTATAAATTTAGAAGCATGATATTAAAAGGGAAGTGGATAAAGTAACTCTAGAAAGTAAGAAGTGTCAATATATGCTCATCATGAGAAGCTCTATGAAGTAAAATGTATCAATGCAAGATCAAAGTAGAGAAATGTATAGCATTATGTATCTAAGTAGAATCAATATATAAGCTCTAGAAAGCATCATGAGATCAATAAATAAGCTCTAGAAGCATGATATAACAATTTAAGATCAAAAAGTAAGCTCTAAGATACATGAAATAACAATAAAAAATCAATAACTAATTCATACAAAATATTATATAACTATGAAAAATGAAGATGTAGAATGAAAAATAAGAATTCAAACAATAAAATTAATTCTTATTCTATGCTTTATTTAACCTTCAATTAAGCAAGATAAATTGAACAAAAGATAAAATAAAATAAGTAATTTTCATCTACAACTCCTTGTTGCACACACAATATGTGTTTGGTTGTGCTCCAATATATTTATGCATGAGAGATTATATATTGTTTCTCTTCAAACCAAAAACATGAATTTTTCTTTCAAGAGGCTTGTTAAATTGGCTTCTAAGAGGGTCTATTTATAGATTGAGAGGATGGTTGGTCAAGGGTTGAGATTGATCCATGAAATCGTTGGAAGGATGATTGAGAGGATTGGGTGAAGGAAAATCCTTCAAGTGGCACCTTGTGATTCTTGCACTTGAAGAGGGTGAGGATTAAAAGGATTTGGATGTAAAATATTGTCTTGAAAAGAGATAAAGGGTGATGATTAAAAAGGTACTTTTTTTATGTCCAAAAGTCCTTTTTTAGAGACATGTGAGGGTGAGGATTTTCTTGGAGAAATGAATGGATAGAATTTGATGAAAGGATTTTTAGACATTGGGATGGATGGAACAAGTGTATGTCAAGTTAGACCATGGCTCAAACATGTTTTAGAATGTGCAAGTGGATTAATTGGCTAATTAATTAGTTCTAGTCAATTGGTTAATTGAGAGGGATTTTTAGGAGAGTTAATAAATACTTGAGTTTATTTATTTTTTGGAGGATAGCAATGTGAAGGGTGAACTTAACTAATAAATGTGAATTTATTTAATTAAGGGGGGTTGAAGCTGCCACTTGTAGGTGGGTTGGCCAGGTCTTGGGTTTTTCTCCCTCGAGGACATGGGTTCGACTCACCTTCGTAGTGGAAAAGGCAGGGGTCAGTATGCTACAACCAGGCCAGCTCCGCTGACTCGGGGTAATAACGGTTGGGATCACCATACAACCTTTTAGCCGCCACTTGTAGGTGGGTTGTCTGAGTCTTGGGGTTTGCCCCCTCAAGGACACTGGTTAGACTCACCTTTGTAGTGGAAAAGGTAGGGATCAGTATGCTACGACCAGGCCGGCTCCACTGACCCGGGGTAATAATGGCTAGGATCACCATACAACCTTTTAACAGAGCTCAGCGTAAATGGAGGCGATGTGGGGTTTCTCAACCAAGCTGCAATAAAAATCTTTTTTTGGCTTGCCATCGGTGAAAATAATGAAACAGTTATTGAAGGTGGCGAATGATGAGGTGGTGGACACAGTTCTGGAGACGTTGGGGCAACACTTTTGGGAAGCAACACACAAAGGGTGTCAGAATGCAAGCATAGCATCGATGGTTTTTGCGTGGGCTTTAGAGATAGGTGAAGACACAAAATTAATCAAATGGGTGATGCTCACTTTGTTTGAGGTGGAGCTTTTAGACAAGATGGAGTCGTTCCTTGAATGGGCAGTGCTTGAGGTTGGGTTTGATGTATCTGAAGGCATAGAGGAAATAGATGAAGCGACAGAGGAAGGCATGATCCATTTCATTAGGTGGTGAAGGACAACAGACAAAGAAGCATACAAACTTGAAGTTTTAATGGCTTGGGAAAATTTGAAATTTGTGCTGCGAAGACAGGAAGCAAGCAAACGATGGGAGTTAGCAAGCGTCCCCCACAAATTTCCAAAGAAGAAGCGATTGATGCAATGGGGAATTGGCCGAGATGCGAGGACAGTGTGAATGGGGAAGTAAGGAAAATGGAGCAGAGGAGGAATGCAATTTTGGACTGGTTTTTTGACGAAGGTTCAAAACTTAGCTTTTGGAGGAAAAGGCAGTAACAAGAAAGGTGTTGTATCAAAGCCAAGGATTGCAAGACAACCAAGGATGGACAAACGATTGCTGAAGGATTTTTGAATTTTGGGAAATATCCTGGCAGGATTGGTGTGGACATTAGATTCAAGTTGACTGTCTTTTGGAAAGACATTGGGTGAGGGTTGTTGAACACATAGGTGTATAGGGTGCAAAAAAATTAGGTAGAATTTTGGATGGAGCTTTTTGATCTCTTGGGGGGAAAATGCAAAATTAATGGAGATGGCTCTTGTAATAATCTTTATCATGCATGTATTAACTTTTCAAAATATAAATAAAATATAACCTGTTACTGATCAAAAAATAATAATTAAGGGGGGCTATAGAGAAAAAGGTAGATAAAGGATAAATTAATTAAATAAATGATTGGTATTTACTTAATAGTGTTAGGAAGATGATTGGGAAGGTTAGTTTAATAATTACTCTTATTTAATTATTTTTGCAATGAGATAAAATCAAGTATGGTGAGGTGTGGATAATTTTAAGTGTCTATATTTTTTCCCTCTTGGAAAGTGTGTTTTTTATTAGATAAGTAGGGAATGGACCTAATCTTGTACAACAATTAAAAATAGAGAAGAAAAAACCCAGAGAAATAGACTAGAAAAACAAGTCAAACGAAAAAATACCTAAACATTAACAACACTAGAAAGTCATAAAGGATCAATAATGGGAATACAGGCCAGAAGTAAAATTACCATTAGGGCAAGCATGCCTCTTATCTACATCAAAAACATAGATTAAAAAAATACTATAAATAGGCCACATGCCATTAAGATAAGTCCAAATAGTCTCAATAACATAATTATAAGTCTTTATAAAATTGTTTAAAATAGTAGCCAAGCAAACAAAAATCCACAAAACAAGTAAACACCATTTTTTCACAGTACCAATTAGGTCTCAGTTATCCCCAAGATCATAGATAAACTCCTTCTAGTCAGTGTCCCCTACATTAGCAGCATCTTTCTCTTTCATCAACTTCCCTTGACTCTTGAGTCATTCCCTAATCTTCGTATGCCCTAAAATAGTACCAACAATAACACATTTCATGAGGCCATCCATTACCTTCATCAAAGTGCAAATAATACTTTTCATTCCTTCCATCTTAACCTGCAAAAGATTTATTTTATTTTTCAATCATCATTAGAAATATTGTTAATATCATCCTTTGGGGTGACAAAAAATTCCTTTTCAATCACTCCTTGACCTACCATTGCACCAGCCTCAATATCATCATCACTATTTGCATAGTCATCCACCTCCATTTCAACCTCATCCCCCTCTTGATCACTATAGTCCTCACATTCAGTCCCTTCACTATCATTATCATTCATCACTTCAAATTCCTCATTTAAGAGAGTGTCACTTCCTTCCTACCAAGAGAAATAGTTTTCCCTTTATCCTTATCCGCCTTCTCTATAGAAGCAACTTTAGCTAGGCGAGCAAACCTCCTCCCACCTTTATTAGAAACACATAAATCCTCATCATTCATATCCTTTTGTTCTCCATCATTATCCTCATTGATAGTAATTATATTTTTATTTTTAGGGTTTATTTGCACCAACTTTTTTCTTTTAGGAGGTTTTGAAATTAAAGAGGAATGTTTCCTCTTCTCAGGAGTAGTCTTCAATAGTTCCATTTCCATTGATGATTCAACAGGTTTAGGCTTAGGATTTTTATTCTTTGAGGCTGATTTTTTGCTTCCTAAAGAATGGTCCTTAACAGAGGAAAAAGGGTTGCAATCAATAAGATCGATCCCGATAGTGGAATTTTGATTTTTTTTGTTAAAATGAGGGTTTGCATTCTCAGAAGGGTTAACATTGTTCATAGTAGCATTCTTGGGAGGGATAACATGGCCTAATGTAGGAGGGTTTCTATATGCATTGTTTGAGAGCATGAATTTATACAAAGCCATCATGAGGCCTCAGTGCAAGGGAGGGGATGATCCTTTTTCTATGCTTTGTTGTAGGGATGATAGAAGATAGAAAGGAATATTGAATTCTCATTGTGCCTAGTATGATTAAGAATAGGAAAATGATAAGCATGCACAATTATGTATTAACCCTCAAGCATGAAGTAACACATAACATAGAGGCTTACCACAACATATGGTGAAGGAAGGTCAAGGTGAGCATACCCATTCTGGAATATTTTTAGCTTCTCCCCCTTTTCAAAGAACTTATCCACAAATCTTTGATATTCTCCATTTCTCTTCATAACTATCTTCATCCCCTCATTGGCCAGGCTTGTCTCCTCTAAAATCAGTTGTGGTGTAATCTCAAATTTGATAATGTTTATAGATACTTGGCCTCCCCACCATGAATTTTTGAATTTAGAGGTCAAATTTTCATTGTAGCCCCACATAGCCTGGAAGAAGGACTCCAACCTGACTCTTACAAAAATCTCCCAAAGCTCCACATTTTGTTTCAAATTGCCATAGTTCACTGGCTCTGTTCTCTTCCAAGGACCACCCATTTTCATAGAATGTAGGTTGTTATTACCCTTCTTTCTCCCTAAAAATTTATTCAAACTTAGAATCTACACCTTAACACTCAAATAGATAGCTTTGTAATTGTTAAACTCTAGATATAAAATGAAAATTCTATCAACATAATGCCAAAAAAATAGCTGCCAAAGGATAATAAAGCCGAGAAAAATCTAGAGAGTGTTCAAGTTATGATTATTTGTAACATATTTACTAAGAATTAAATCATAATTGCCAAGCCCCTCCTCGAAAAGATAGCTAGGAGGGACATTAAACACACAAGATATGACAACCATGCGAGAAAAGACTATTATATCACAATTTGAGCAAGCCTTTTTATACAAAGAACCCTTAATAATATATCCTTCATTAATTCCCTCATCATTAATCATATCAACTCAATTATCAATCATCTTCACAGTATGATATCCTTTTAAGTTGCCTTGGTTATTGTTATCACCAAATAGTGCATCCTTGTTGAGTTGCAAAACTCAACCTACTGGTTAAACATGGGATAAATCCTCTGATTGTGGGCTCAAGGTGTGGGAGTTAACCTCTAGAGTGAGCTGGTTCTCCTTGGATTTATCACCTACCCTAAGTTACCTACTGTTGCTTGCAAAGGAAAGGGATGGGAATTGACATGAAAATGAAAACCTACAATCCTAAGGTGATGCACCAAATGAATTTTTACTTGCACTTGTTTGAATGAACACAATATGACCAACTTAAACTTTAACATACATAACCCAAAATTTCACATCTCTCTTGCATAAGTATTTCATGACTAGGTTTGGTAGCTAAGACAACATTTAAAAGGATTTGGAAATGTTCTCACGACTTAAAATTTACTCCTAGTTGGTTAAACACAAGTAATGACCTACCAAAGTACATATTTTATGCATAAAGGTAATGAAAACAAGACAAAAATCAAGGGGAAGAAGCATCACCAGAAGATCATATCAACCATTTTGAAGCTTGCACAATGAAATAACTTAGAGAAGGTAAAAACTTATTTTATTGAAAAAAAAATGCTTACAAACAACATACATGTCTGAAAAAAAGTTACAATGCTTATTTTTTCTAGAAAGAACCTTAATGCTTACAATACATAGCTCTAAAATGAGCAAGAAAACTATTTTTTTGAATTGCAATGCATTGAAAGGTCATAAAGAAGCTTTTGGCAGCTTACAATGCTTTTCCAAAAGTGAAAGAATTGACTACAAAATGAGTTAAGCCTCCCTTTTGTCTACCCTACGCTAGAGAGAATGTAGGATAAATATTAAAGACTTATTAAGTGTACCTTTCTATCCTTGTTGACTATTTCTTTGAACCTTGGGTGCTTGAAGATGCCTTCTTCATGTCGAATTCCTTGAAAAACTCCTTGGTGGTTGTAGACACTTAAAAATGTCCTAAATGATATCACACACTCAAATTTGATATACTAACACCATTTCATCCTAAAATCCATCGTCTTTTCGCTTGTTTGATTAAATTAGCCTAGCTAATTAATTAAATGCATAATTTTCATCTATTAATCTGATTAATCTAATTAGGTTAATTCCTTCCCCTTTCATGCTAACCTATCATCCTGTTAAATTGGATAAATCAAAATATTCAATTTTAACACCCTAAGTCCTCTCATTTAATTAAATGTCATTTTGACCCCTTTTCATTAAATAAGTTAACTATTTAATGAATATCTTGAATTCCTCTAATTTGCATAATTGAAACTTTGTTTTAACTATCAAATCCCTAATTAATTCTAATTCTCCCACTCGCAAGGGAATATTCCTCCTTTGCACATTCCTCCAAAAAGAGAATATTCTCATGGAATATTCTTTTACTCTTCATTCATTTGAAAAAAGGAATATTCTTCCTTATAACAAACTTTCAACAAACTTCTTGTGCAAGTTTTGAAAGTATTCTTCTTTGGATGATTGTGAGCCCTTGATTAAATATCAACTTGCATTCTCAATCCTTGATGGGAATCCATGATCCATGCCTCCATTTTCCTTCCATTGTAACCATTGATTGATTCTTTCAATCTTGACCATCAAATTCTTTTTTCCTATTCTATAAATAGAGCTTGCATCTATTGAATAGGGATCCATCTTTTAATAGTAAACTTATGTTGTTAAAATCAATCTCATTTGCATCCATATCTAGCATATCTTTAGAATTTTTAGTGTAGATCTTAATAATCTTAGCTTAGAACATCCATTAATGGATTCCATGGTAACTTAGTTGGATCCATTTAGCATATTTTGAAACTAGGGTTTTCATCTTTAAATATTGCATACACTTAGAATAGCTTTGTATACACTCAAATTGATCATCTTAGCTTTTATCATGTTAATCTAGCTTTAGTCATGAATTCATTCATCTTTTTCATCAATTTCCATCAATTTTAATCAATAAAATCGATTGGAAAGAATTCACAAACTATGTTACCTTTAGAGGGCCTGCCTCCCAACTTGCGAGAGGGAATGCCCCAAGCAGTGCTTTCATTTCGGTCTGCTATATAAATATTTGGTGTGACTAAATTCATTACCAGATAGTGTGGTTGTCTTATTTCGATGAATGTCTCCCCTAGTATCTATATGATACGCCAAAACCCTTAGATGTTTCTAAGGGCTGGGGGACCTCTTAATTGAGTGAATCATTGCATGTATAGGCACAAATTTATCCCAAAAGTCCTAATTACAAACCTTTGTTAATAGTGGTTCACCATTACCTCCAAAGTATATTTTAAAGTAGTGCATTGGAATAGCACCATTCCAAGAAGTTACTTACCATGTTCAGTTTTTGGTTGAGGTGATGAAGAAAATAGGGAAGGGACCCTTTTGCTTGGTGTGTCAAGATGGTACATTTCCTTGACATAGCCTTATTTCCATTCCATTTTCATGGATTAATCATATCTTTTGGGGATGA
Organism: Sequoiadendron giganteum; assembly: GCA_007115665.2. NCBI lineage: Eukaryota > Viridiplantae > Streptophyta > Pinopsida > Cupressales > Cupressaceae > Sequoiadendron > Sequoiadendron giganteum. The sequence goes on from CM021102.1 coordinate 643,234,297, forward strand.
TGCTAAGCCTACTAAGAAATACACACTATTTAGGGTTGTAAATGCTTCAGAGTTATTTTAATACTTGCTTGATTCCAAAACATTGCAAACAAACATCAACGATATTTTCTCTAAATTTCGAACCCTTTGGTCTAAGGATGGATACCATTTTGAAAAATCCTTGATATTGATGCTTGTCCTAATGATTTTTATCCTTAGAGACTTCTAAATATCTTGACTTATATCTCAATCCATACTTCCCAAAATTAACATAGGCAACTATGGCTCCAACTTCATGATTTTCACATAATGGACCTTGTGAAATTATTGATGTTTTTGACATAGACATTTAGTTTGCAAATTAAGAAATATAAGTGTTTGTGCTAAAATTAAACTCATTTAAGCAAGATAAATTGATAAGTTTAACCCTGCACATGACCATTTGGCATCCAATTGCTCTGGTTGAACAACCAAACCTTACACCCGATATCATAAAACCAAACTTTGAACTGATTGAAGGAGAACAAATAGATATAATCAGTAGTTTGAGGAGCTTCACTTTTGAAAGTTAGGAAACACCAAACCAATGGAAAAACACAACAAACATCTTAGACAAACAAGAGGAAAAAGTTGATATTGTAGTTGGGAGGCCCGTATTGCCACCTCCTATGTGGAAATTAATATCCCCTTCTTCATGATCTTGTTTTTGTCTTAATGATCTCACACAAAATCAAAATCCCCAAAAGAAGGTCCACATTCCACCATTTTAAATGTAGACATCATAGTTTAAAGTTTATCATAAAATGGGCCTTATAGCTTTATTACAATCGAGACAACTTGATAAGGAATTTTTATTCTCGCCCTCTGTTGGGTGACCCAGATTTACATGTCCAAATTGTCCCTTTCATTTAAACAAAATTGGTCTTTTGGGTTGAGTTACTCCTAGGGTCAAGCATTTTTCAACCTACCGTGGTCTTGAAACACAAAAGTTTCATTCTAGGTCAATATTGGGTCAAACATTTCATCCACCCTTCATCAAATTTCACCTTTCACTTCACCAAACTTTGTATAATTTTTAACACACAAACACTTTAGACTTAGACATCAATCAACCAATCCCCTAACTTAGCTACTTTGTGTGTGAAATGAATCATTTTCCATGCATTTAGTTGGGTTAGTTATCACCTTTGTGAACTAGTTTATCTTGAAGGTCACGAGTCTACCTTAAATATTTGCAAGTTCATTATCATCTTTATCAAACCAATCAAACCCCGTGGTCTCAAAATGTTGTCCCAAAAGTTTGCAAAATATCACTTCCCATATCATTCACCCATTTCATCATCCACTTCACATCATTGCTCCAAAACGTCTTCAAACATCCATTTTACCTAAATTTGAGTCAACTAGAGAGTTTCAACATTACAGATCTCAACATAACTCTCCCATAGGTGACCCGAAATTTAAGGTAACAAGATCACAACAGAAGAGAATCATGGAGAAAACCAAAGTTACATCCACCACAAGTGACATCAATCCTCAAGAATTCAATCCATGAAGCCATTCTACCCCTTCACAACAACCCCAAGATCTAGTGGGACCACATGAGGTAGAGGGTGATCCCACAATACCGTGTCTCACTTTTTTCCCAAGGTGGACATTTACATCGATATTTTAAATTGAATCTTCATCTTCTGATACCTCTAGGAGCTCAACCATTACAAATTTCAACATGATCCAAAATAGTGATTTGTGACAATTTCTATGTAGATTATAAATATATATTTTAAAAATAAAATCGAAATAAATTATGGATATTTCAACATCTCCTTTAATAACTAGTTCTAAACAAAAAACAACATTTTCAAAAGTAATGTTTGTGTCGTAAAAAATAACTTTTTTTCTATAAAGGATAAAATTTTAATTTTTGAAATATAGATTCTCAACATCAACATGGAGGGAATGCATATTTTTCATGATTTTTGGTTACATATATATTTTTTAATTAATTTTTTAAGTAATTGTAGCTATTATTTGGACATACGTGTGCGTCATATAACATAAATTTTTATGTACATGTCAAAATCCAATTTTTTTTTAGTGAAACAAGAACATCAATACAGAGGGAATGAATTTTTTTGATTTTTTTTACAATGTTTTACTATTTATAAACCTCTACAGAATGAAGAGCTTGATGTTCAGAGAAAAACATGTTCAGTAAAAATTGAAAAATAAATACATGATAAAATGAAAACATATCAAAATTATACTTGTTAGAAAGCTCGTTTTGAGGGCTACGATCTTGCAAAATATCTTGTCAAGTCAAGCTCATTTGCAGGTCCAACCCAGGGTTTGCAATTGAAATTTTTGAGGATATTTTGATGTAGGTACAATTTTTTTCATTTTTGGCTCCTTCGTTAGAAGGTACCTTCAATAGAAGGTCCCCATGCAAAAAAAGCCATTTTATAAGAGAAAAATATTTTATGGAAAGTACCTTCTATCAAAGTCCCACCTTCTATCTAAGGTGTTTAGTTGCATACCTTCGCTCGAAGGTACCTTTGATCAAAGTTTTTACTTCACTCAAAGGTGTGCAAGTAAATTTAGCCCAACCACTCCAAAAATTTCCTCTTTCCAAAAGTGAGACACAACTCCATGATTTCACCTTAGAAGACGTCACAAACAATCCTTTCGAGTTCACTAAATAGTAAATCCTTTAGTATAAACAAGAACAACAAACCTTAGAGAAAGTGACTTCAATTCCCCCATCTTTTTTTGCACAAAACTTGACACAAGGCTTGACTTCATCCATGCTTCAATCAATTCCATCACTAGGGTCAAGTAAAATGAAAACTCCTAGTCTTGTTGCTTGCTAAGGACTTTGGTCACACTCTTCCTTTGGCAAGCAACACACTTGTGGGTACTCTCAACACCATTCCACCCCAAACCACCACTTGGACACCCACATTTGGTGCCCCAGCTCCATCTTCCACCACCATTCTAGAACACCCTTTACATCCACATAAACCACTTACACTTCATGAATCCATGACAACCTCGACATATTGAGGGAACCCATCTTTTTCCATCCCTACAAGTACCACAAATGTGCCCAACATCACGTAAGGTAGTATGGACCAAGTACCTCTAGTGGATCAACAAGGGCATGTCAACACCCTTACACAAAATCAACCCTTAACGCAGCAAGGGGCATCTTCATCCAATCATCCCATTGGTTCATCCATCTCATTGATTTCATAGAACACATCAATCCCATCCATCATCAACCCAAATATAAACAACACCTTGGTTACAAATCCCATCAACCAAGGTAATACCTTGATTCTACTTCAAATACCACAAGGGAACCCCCTACACATCGCTCAAGGGAACCATTTAAATCAATTTCCAAGTGTGCCATTACCATCGCAATATCAAGTGGTGCCATCTTCATCATTTCCATTGGTCCCCCACGTCATGCAAAATCCAATAGAACCTCAAACTTGCATTCCTCCATCTCAATCCACCATTCTTCAAGGAAATGTTAAAACGAGGTAATCTTGAACCACTCATCATCCACCCACAACCCGCTCAAACCATTGACACCCAACACCTATTTCAGATGCCCCAACAACATAATGATCCTACATTACAAGTGCAAGCTCTAGTTTTACAACAAGCACAACAAGCTTATCAACAAGTCATCCAACAATAACAAAAAGCAACCTTAGTAGCCCAACAATAATAGAAAGCAACCTTAGTAGCACAACGACAACAACAAGCACATCAAATAGCCTTAGAAACACAACAACAACAAGCACAACAAGAAACCTTATTATCCCAACAACAACAACAAGAAACCCTAGCAACACAACAACAATGACAATAGCAAGCATCCCTAGCAACATAACAACAAAATCAAGCACACAAAGCAACCTTAGCAACACAACAACAACAAGAAGCAACCTTATTATCCTAAAAAAAACAAAAAGCACAACAAGAAACCTTAATATCACAACAACAACAACAAGAAGAAGCACAATAAGAAGCCTTAATAGTACAACAACAACAAGTGCAACAAGCAACCCGTATAGCCCAACAACAAAAACAACAACAATAGGGTTTATAATATAACCCCCAACAGAACATCGTCAACTCAAAAATTTTAGGAACACACACACCTCCACCACTATCACCTTCACAATATTTTATGCCACCATACACACCATACAACAACCCATCATATCAAAATCCCACGTATAATTCATCCACCATCCCACCATATCCAACATATGTTCCTCCACCAAAACCTGCAAGATGATGTAGCATCGTAACTCAAGTCACTAACGCAATAAATGGAAAACATGCAAATGGGCAAGATAATGAATCCCCATACACAAAAAAACCTATGTCCTTACCCATTTGATCGAAACATCATAATGATGCCTTTTCCTCCTAGTTCTGAGGTCCCTAAATTTGATAAATTCATAGGGAGAGGGAATCGTGTCATTCATATCAAATAATTCAATGTCATGTGTATGGAGGTTTCTTATAATGATTCCTATTTGATGCTCCTCTTTCCCCGAAGCTTGACGGGCCCAACCATCAATTGGTTTTCTTAGTTGCCTCTAGGTATCAAGACTTTCCAAGAAATCACCAATAAATTTATAGATAACTTCTAGTTCAACCTCGACATGGATGTGAGCTTAGAGGAGTTATATACACTCAAGCAAAATAAAAGAGAATATTTTGCCAATTTCTTACAACGATGGAGGCAAAGAGCTAGCAAAAGAAAATGGCCCATTCTCGATGAACAAGTGGGGATTATCATAGAAAATATTGATCCAAACCTATCCTTCCACTTCAAGATGCAATTTATTACCACTTACAATGAGCTTGTCCCTAAGGCCCTCAACATTGAGAGAGCCCTCATCTCATAGGGAAATACCCAAGCATACAAAGACAACCGTCCATCAACTAGTTTGAATGATAAGCCTCGTGTTTGGGCTAAGAACAAGGACGTGATGAATGATGGTGTGGTGGATGCTAAAGTGGTTATAAGTGCTCCTAGGCCAAATAACAACCAACCAAACACCACACAAAATTTCCAACCAACAACATCACCATCATAGAATAATCAAGTCAACAACATCAAAACTCAACAAAGACGAACCCCCAATCGGAACAACTAACCTAAACACAAATACACACAATTGGAGGAACCTATTGAAACCATCATGAAGAAATTAGTAGATTCAAACTTGATCACACTTTCCAATTTCAAAAACTACCAAGAACCACAAGATAAACCTCCTTAGTACAATGAAAAAGATCTTTGTAACTTTCACAAGATTAAGGGACACAAAACATCAAACTGTATGAGGCTCAAAAATATTATCCAAGATCTTATAAACAATGAAGCAATATTTGTTGAAGTACCAACTAGCAACTAGGATCTCAAGGTATACAAGAACCTTATGCCATAGCACAAAAAAGCAAATGATAATGGAAAAGGGAAAACTTACAATAACATGCAACATGTCTATTCTAATGTAGTTGCCTCTTGTGACAATGTTGTCATTGCCATTACCATCAAAGGACCTAGTGCAAAGTGTGGAGTCACCATACGACGTGGAAAGGTTACCATATAAGGAGCCTCATCCCAATCTAGGGTACAACCTACATTTCCAAGATCCAACCCTAGTAACTACAGTCTACTTGATCAACTAAAGAAGACCCCTACATAGATCTCAATATCAAAACTATTGAGGCTATCTCCTGCACATAGGGAAATATTAGATAAATCTTTATCTGTGTCATCCATCCTTGAAAATATTGATACTCATCATTTTCAAGCTATGGTAGGGAATATCACTATCCCTCACCTTCTTACCTTCTTGGAACAAGACCTACCATCGTAGCCATCTCATAACCATGCTTCACATCTTAAGGTCACTGTTAATAAGAACAAGGTTAAAAGAGTCTTAGTAGATGGAGGTGCTAGTGTAAACATTTGAACCCTTCATCTGATCAAGAACTTGGGTTATTCAGAGGATTTTATTGAGAAAGAAAAGAGTACAACCATCAGAGCATATGATAATCAAGAGTGGGTATCGCAAGGCATCACCATGCTACCCATCCAAGTGGGACCTGTCATTTCTGAGACCACATGCCAAGTATTAGACCTTGATCTCCCTACAACATATCACTTGGTCAACCCTGGATTCATGCCCTAAAGTTTGTAGCTTCAACCTATCACCAATGTGTGAAGTTTCCTTTTGAGGACAAAGAAGTTACCATCCATGGAGATCTAGAGCCTTTTTATTAATGTAAGAACCATGAGGCCAAGTTTTAAAAAATATCCCAAATCCCTAAAAAGGATGAAGGACCTACATCCTCCTCCTCTTCATTTGTTGACCCATCATCCCTTGCATCTACCTTAGAAACAAAAACACCCATTGTGCAAAACATTTATGACATCAAAGTAGTAATCCAAGATTATGGTTGTGGAGATTATAAACTATAAAAGGACACTTTTGTATTGGGAGAGCTACCTCTTTCTCCCAAATCTCATGGGAAACCCACACGTATCAACAAAGTGGCCAAAATAGTAAAGATGACAGCTACTACCTTCACCAAGTGGGGGGATTTAAACAAAGAATATATCAATGAGGAGGATGTCTCTAAACTACTCTATCAAGATGATTGACTCGTGCTCGTTCTTCCCATGGAAGATGACAATAAAGGCTTGTAGCTAATGAAGGAATGGGGATACAACAAGAATGAGAAACTGATACAAAATGATAATGGCTTGTTACAACCCATCATTCTTGAGAAACATCCTAAGAATCTTGGATTAGGGTGTACTACTAGCAAGGTTACCATCCTTGGCAAAGGTACTTCTACTAAAAGGAATGAGGCTTCCTCTTGGTTACCAACATCATGTGATACTACCCTAGATGACTTCCCCCTTGATATTGCTAACTTATTTGAGAATAATTCTCTCTTCATGATATCCACAACATCTTTCACCCCAAATGACCAAACTACCGAAATAAGCCTAGTCTACCCACAAGTCATTGATTGGGACCAACGAGGACCACCAATTCTAGATTTATTCAAAAACACTGAAGCTATATCAAATTCATGGGACTTCGAGACAACTTACCATGGGAAAATCACAAATTTTGATTTGATATAGAGCTAGATACAGGGCATCCTATAGGGAGACGATTGAATCCTTCAGTCACAAAATTGATGACATGAAAATAACATGTAGATCTTTGAGTGAAAACCACACTGTGGCACTTTCTGATCCTAAATTACTAAAAAGAAAGGATACATATGAGAGTGAAAACCTCTCTAAGGCATCCAAGGATGATGGATTAAATCTCCCCCTTAGTTCAATGCATCCAAAAAAGTTAGCAGTGCTATCAAAGAAGGCTACTCTAGTAAATGTACGAACCGAAGAAGCACCCAAGATAACTTTTAATGTTGAATCCTTGTTGGATGAAGAATAGAGGAACCTAGTAGCCTTCCTTAAAGAGTGAAGAGCCAAATTTTCATGGTCATACATAGATATGCCAGGCCTCGATCTTACCACTTAGCATTCTATCCTGAAGCCAAATCAGTGAAGCAAAAGTTAAGAAAGATGCACCCTCAAATAACACTATTGGTGAAACTTAAGTTATAAAAGATTATTTTCATCAAATTTATCCGACCAATTGACTATCTTGAGTGGGTTTCAAACTTGGTACTAGTCTCCAAACCCACTGGGGGCATTAGAATATCCACAAATTTCAGAGACTTGAACAAAACATGCTCAAAGGATGATTTCCCTCTTCCTAACATTGGCATCATTGTCGACCTAACAACTGGACATAAAATGATATCACTCATGGATGGTTTTTAAGGATATAATCATATCATGATCGCCAAGAAGGATCAACACAAAATTGCATTCACTTTACCATGGGGAATGTATTGTTGGAACATGATGTCATTTGGGCTAAAGAACACAAGAGTGACCTATCAAAGAGCGATGGCCCTCATCTTTCAGGATATGATCCACAAAATAGTCAAAGACTATGTGGATGATATTTTTTTCCAAATAAAAGAAAAGGAGTGAGCACATAGAAGTCTTAGGACCCATCTTTGACAGACTCAAAGAATATAAGGTACGACTGAATCCAAAAAAGTGTGTCTTTGGGGTTAAATCAGTGAAGCTTCTTGGCTACATCGTGTCACAAAGAGGGATAGAGATAGATCCAACAAAATTGAAAGCCATCCTAGACATGGAACTATGACAAACACTAAAGCAGATGGGAGGGTTACAAGGAATATTGCAATCCATCAGAAGGTTCATTACACAATTATTAGACAAAATTCACCCTTTCTCGCATCTTCTCCATAAAGGGATAAATTATAAGTGGGACGAGAAGTGCGATAAAGCCTTCCAATAGATCAAGGACTACCTATTGACACCTCTAATGCTCATGTCGTCGATGCCAAACAAGCCATTGATCCTATATCTCTCAACAACATCAACAACACTAGGTTCTCTTTTAGCCCAATATGATGAAAATGGAAAATAAAGAGCCATCTATTACATCAATAGGACCTTGGTAGGATATGAAATGAATTACTCATCCATTGAGAAAGCATGCTTAACAGTGGTTTTTGCTTCAAAAATATTTAGACATTACATGTTGTCACACCAAATCAAGCTTATTGCAAAGATCAACCCATTGAAATACTTGTTATCTAAAGAAACTCTCATGAGGTGAATGTCCAAATGGGTAATGATCTTGACTAAATTTGACACAGAGTACATGGAGCACAAGGAAATGAAAGGACAAGTAATCATAGACAAACTGTTAGAAGCACCTATCTATGCAGAGAATCCTTTGATATCTGAATTTCCTGATGAATCAGTGTTCCTTGTCAATACAACAAATCAGTAGAAAATGTACTTTTATGGATCATTTACCCAACATAGATCAGGAACAAGTATCCTTTTTATCACACCTCAAGGCGACTATATTCCAAATTCATACTGGTTATCATTTCCATGTACTAACAATATTGTCGAGTATGAAGCTCTAATTACAAGTCTAAGGATAGAAGTTCAATGGTAGATCTAAGAGTTAAAAGTCTATGGGGACTCATAGTTGATTATCGATCAAGTCAATGATGAGTGTAGTGTTCTTTAATTAGCTTAATAACTAGGAATATGAATTCCTCTACTTAGGGATTGAACATCACAACCAGCAGCCATAATCTGCTAAAGAACCTCATTTAATTATCAACCCGAGGACGTAAACTTGAAATGGGTCAGCACAATATATGCATTAATCACCTTTCCAGACATGCATGATTTCCTAAAATGCTAGAACTCTAATTACTGGAATTACTTTACTGAATAACTTGCTTTGGAAATGAAAATTGAAAGATGAAACTACTTTGTTTCTAGTGGCTGCAGGAACAGTTGACAACTCTGTGTTTCTGTCAACTATAGGAACAGACACATTAACTTCTACAAAAGAAAGTACAACTATCCTAACTTATAGAATGAAAGCATAGGCAATTCCCTAAGTGGGCCCCCTTAGGTAATGCCAAAACTAGACAATAGATTAGGCGAAAAACTTCATAAACTTTATTGATTCAAGGTAAGACAATACATAGCATGCAATCTCTATTGACTGTATTTCTGAAACTGAAAATGTGTTTTACAACAACAATGGTTCAACCCCTTCTCTGAAGGAGAGTGAGCTATTTATTGAAAAACTAAATCTAACTACTAACTAACCTTCCCTTATAAATCGGGAGGTCTTTATTACATTCAACTAACTTAGAAAAGTGATGGATAGAAATGAAAGAACTAAGTCAAATCAGTTTATCAGTCTTAAAGTGCCATCATCCTAGATTCATGCGCCATCAAGACGCCTGAGCTAGATTTCTAAAACACTCCTCTTGTATGGCAGATGAGTTGAAACTGACTCCCTATTCTTCAGCTGCAGAACCGGTCTTCATTGATTTGGTCTTCTATCCACAAGTGGGAATTGAATTCCTTCCTCCAATTGTGGTACCTACAAAATATCCTGTCGACTATTCCTGAGGTAGAGAGTTAGCTCAACACGTTCAACATTTAAGACAATTCATCATTTTATTCATTCATTTATTTAAGCATTAATCTAAAGCAAACATTATTCTAAGCATGGCTGCAGGAAGTTCAACAGTAGAGGCTGCAGGAGGTTTGTCATCACACAAGGTTTACTAAGGCATTCATCAAACTACTAAAACATTTAAAGTAATAACCATGGAAGACTTAGTGTAATATACTCATTACATTAAGCATAAAAAATTAGTGTTTTTATCCCATAATCAACACCAAATTTTTGTTTTAGCATAATGAAAAAGCATAAAAGTTTTTGCAAAAGTATGATCTAGATGTGCCAAAAACTGGGCTCATCAATGAGTACCAAACTAAGGATGATAAGCTTACTCCTTATAAGGAAATGGTAGAAATTCTTCAAGAATTTTTCATAGACATAAATTTTGAGTAGATTCCTCATATGAAAAATCAAGTAACATATGCCATGGAAAAAATTGGATCATTGTTAGATATGCCACACAACGTCCTTCAATTTGAATTCTTGGTAGAAAAACTTCTCATGTCAACTGTCAAAATCCCAAAATCTAAATTTGTGTGTGTGATCGTTGGTCCTGGTTCCTCATGGTATCATGTTATATTCACCTACCTTAGCAGAGGAACCCTCCCATCTAATATCACCACCAACCTTAACAAGACCTTTATTAAAAAGGCATATCGATTCGTGATCCTAGGTGATGCCCTTTATCGTAGAAGCAGTGAGGGGAAATTACTACGATGTCTTAACCAAGAGGAAGCCTTGATCGCCTTAACAAAAGTAAATGATGGCATATGTGGTTCCCATTCTAGTGGTATGACTTTAGTTGAGAAATTGTTAAGGACAGGGTATTATTGGCCAACTATGGAAAGAGAATCTCATCAGTACATGAAAAAGTGTGTCTAGTATCAACAACATGGAGATCTTATTCATGCTCCAACTTAGGAGTTACAAGCAATGGTCACATCTTGGCCTTTCTCGCAATGGGGGCTTGATCTCATAAGAAAGATTACTCCAACCTCATCTAATGGCCACAAGTTTATTATAATGGACACTACGTACTTTACCAAGTGGGTCAAATCCATACCTATGACCTACATAACAAGGAAGAAAATGGCCATATTTATCTTGAATTACCTCATCTACCATTCTGGTGTTCCATAAGCCCTTATTTTTATAACAGAACACCCTTCAAGAATCAGGATGTGAAAGAGATATGCCAACAATTTAACATCCAACATCGATTCTCTACCCCATATTACCCCCAAGGTAACAATCAAGTTGAGGCTACAAACAAGACCATTATGAAAATCCTAAAGAAAACGGTCAATGAAGTTGGCCATGATTAGCATCTGCAGTTAAATTCTGCCTTATGGGCCTATCAAACTAGTATTCACACACTTACAGGTGCAACCCCTTTCTCTTTGGTCTATGGATCAGAAGCCATCCTACCTACCAAGGTTGAACTTCCCTCACTATGAGTGTCATTGTAGAATCTGATCACTAATGAAGAATAATGAGTTAGATTTCTTGTATGAACATCATCTTGACACCCTTAATCGTTTGCAAGCATACGAGAACCGACTAAAATGAAGCTATAACAAGAAGATCAAGAGTCAGTCTTTCCAGGTAAGGGATCTTGTTCTCAAGCAGAATTAGAAAAATCTTCTAGATCAAGATAATAAAGGAAATTTTGAGCCTAACTTGTTAGGCCCATTTGTTGTCACAACAAGCCATGGATCATGATCATATCAATTATCAACACCTGAAGGTGAACCCTTGCAAGAACCAATCAACAATCTATATCTTAAAAAAATTTATGCCTAGGCTTGAAGGGTGTAAAATTTGAAAATACCAAAAAATAAAAAAATGATAAAATATCCAAAAAAATAAGAAAAAAATATTGAAAATAGTAAAGAAAAAAATTGTCCTCTAGTGAAAACCACTTTGATGGTGCTTTGGGCAAGTACCTTGGTGAAAACGTGGAAAACGAGCACCTTGCATAAATAAATCACCTCCATCCATCTTCATCTCTTTATCTTATCATTCTTTGCATCATGTCCATCCATAACATCATTCATCTTATGTATTCCATCACCCATCCATATTTGTGGCATAACTTGATATTGTGAAGTATCGTATTCCCCTTAGTACTACTTGGCATATTTCAAAGGTTAGTTTGTCCTACCTATATTGAGGTAGTCTATCACATCACATTGGGGGGAATTTCTTATGGATCAGATCAGGTTATTGTATATCTTAAGGTTATTGGAAAATCTCATCAAAAATCCCAAAAACATTCATAAAACTTCATCAAAATCCAAAAACATTCAAAACATTGTATAGAAAAAAATCCAAAAACATCAAGATCTTGTACAACTAAAATCCAAAACATTTGAAACACATCAAAATCCCCAAAATAGGTCAAAACATCAAGAATCCTAAAAATGATACCAAGTCAAACTACGAGTCTCTGAGCTTGAACATAGGTAATGCCATCATTGATGTGCCCCCGAGACACCCTAGGTGAGTCCTTTAGGATTCCATTATTATAAATTGACAATCCATCAACTATTTATCTCTCATTAACAACAAGTCAAGTCAGTCGAACTATGAGGCTTCTACGTGTATAACATAGGCAAGGCTAATCTTTGATAAACCCCCGAGGCCCATATGATAGTCTTTTAGGTTAGGTTTTTGGTCAAAATCTTGGAAAACCCCAAAACATTTAAAAATTGAAAACACAAAACATTTGAAAAATAAAAAAATACAAAGCATTTGGAAAACTTTGGAAAACCCTAAACAACCTCAAATAATCGAAAACCAAAACATTCACATAAACTTTCAAAAAGACCAAAAATAGCCTCAAAAACATTTCAAAATACCAAAAACATTGAAATAATCTAGAAAACTCCAAAACCATCCATACCACTTTGCTTTCACCCACAATAAAATTTCATCCATAGTAAATCAATCATCATCTTCAACCTTTTGCAAAACAAATAGAAAACAAGTGTCACAAGTCATAAAGTGAGGACATAAGTGTCAAAATCTAAAGTCTAGATCATAGGTGAATGAGTTAGTAGAGTTTGTATCAATGACTTATCACAAATCAATCTTTGTTAAAACACCTGATCAACATGTCCTAGGATGCATCCTTCCTACAATGTGCATCAATATTATAAATCACCTTAGCTATCCTAAAATTGGCAAGAGATATAGATAACACTGATTGTTTTTCTTTGTTATTTCTTATGATTTATCTTATTGAAACATTCTGAGGACCTCACGATGATGTCTCAACAATTTAGAGAGAAAGGAATGGGCCATCGATCATTATCTTTCATTTTTTGTGCTTGTGGGTATTCTTGTAAAATAATCTTGGTGCATACTTTCTTAGTTGCATGTAGGGAGGTTGTTTGGAGTAGATTGTTGACTATTGCATAGATTTGGTCAGATATATTCTAAAATTTTAAACTACATTCCAATGAGGTTTCCATATGTCAAGGTGTGAACAAGAACTATCCTATCTATTTGTAGAGTCAAATTCCATTACACTAGATACAACACCATGCTGGTTATCGATACCATGATGCGTTGTGTCTATGTGTTATATCAAACATAAGGAATGATGAAAAGTCCCAATCTCAATATATGAGCAAAATCATCCATCTGATCACCATATCTAATAAAGTCTCAATGGATCATGGACTTATTGGAATTTTTGAATTAATCTCAAATCAATGGTCAAATCTTTTTTATTCTTCTATCTCCTTTCCATGCTAACCTGACCACGTATCATGAAAGTCAAAAAAAGAAAATCATCATGCATCCATCCTGCATCCACAAATCCTTGGCATGCATACATATCACATCATCACAACATATCATAATAATGGATACCATAATCTCCTACATCATCATTAACATCTAAGTTGTTTTGAATAATATAGATTCATTATTCTAAGCATCTTAATATATTGTATTATCATCCATATCATGAGCATTCATAACATCCATATATACATCCATATACATCCATATACATACATTATGAGATCATAAATCATATGAGAAAAGTACATAAAAAGATATGCATCGATCCATACATCTTGCATAAGCATATTATCTCACATCCATCTCATAACATGTCATAAAAAACTACTAAAAAAGAAGATAACACATCCATACATAATCATAATGCATAAATATAAAATCACATCATAACATTTGCATCCAGACATCCATAAAGCATGAAAGAAAGGCACATCATAAATCTGAATCATCTCATATATATCAAAAAATGATGTCTGTCATGATACAATATCTAAATCAGTGTGTATGGATATCAATCAGAAGTACAATATACACGAGGATATAAAAAATGAGCCTATGAATATGTATATGTATAAATAATCATGCAATTAATCAAAAAAGTGTATAAAATGGCTAGCCCTAGTGGTTGCTCGACTCCCCTCTAACTGATGGCTGATCCTCAGCCCTAGGAGGTGCCCCACTCCTTTGAGAAAAATTAGGTTTTCACAAATCTCTGGGAACATCCCTGTGATGGTGCATCTAATAGTATGTAACCTCTATGACTACCTCTTTGTACATGCGTGTTGAGACCATCTGTCCTTGAGATGTTGTTATCATGACCTCAAGCTACTACCTCTACCCAATCTCCTAGGCCAGCTATAGGTCTAGCTGCTATCGCAACTGAACCTCATGATCCTTTTGTGTATTCATATCCTATAGTTATTGTTGCAACTGATCCCTCTCTATTTTTAGCTAATCCCTCTCTACTCTAAGGGTAATAATATTTCCATCTCATGGATCTGGCTGCAAAGGTGGTGGAGGAGGCAATGGTGCCCCTAGAACCTGTCCATCCTGTTGATGTCCTGGGTCTTGGTGACCTTGATCCTGCCTAGGCTTCTTGCCATCACCTGACACCTGTGCCCTATCCTTCTCTAGCTACTATTGCCCTCTGCCTCGACCCCCATATTTGCCTCCATCCTGACCACTATCTTGGCCTCTTCCTTTACCTTCGGGGTATCCCCCCATTAGGTTTGTCAACCACATAGGTGGTCTAAACCATGCATCATAACCCTAGGTAGTTCCCACATCTGGTAAGCCTTGATCATAAGCCCAAGGCTATGCAACTGTAAAGTACGAAAATCTTAAATTTTAAAATTCGACAATACTTCAAATAAGATCCATTATATTCAAAATAAAGTCGTCATTCCTTTCATTTAGACATCAAGAACTAGTCGATTACAACAACAATGACATAAAAGTCGATAAGATAATTTCATAACTACTTAGTCTAAACATATACAAGTGTCGAATTACACAATTTCAGTAATAATTATAATGAATGATAACAATATCAGTTACAATTCGAGACTTAGGCATTCAGCCGTCATAAGCTCGTCATTACATGTATCAAGAAAAATAAACCATAAAAGAAGATGCAGTCCGTCGATCTTCCATCCAAATACAAATATTCAACAAGAAGACGAGAACAAGAATCAAGCGCTTTTTCCGTCCAACCTCGAAGCTTACGCTTCCCCGAAATTTCTTTGTCAATCAAGAAATACCCAACCCTGCACGAATTGCTTAGCAAAAAGCAGTCTACGAGCAAGATGGAATCTGGTGCAGGCCTAGTACTACTAGTAAACCACAAGCATTTTCATTTTTCTAATTCATTTAAGAAATAAGCAAGTTCGGTACTAGGATATGGTAGAGAGTTCAATAATCCATTTGTTTCAATGGTACAAAAATTACTTGGCCAAGTAAAATGTCATGCACGACAATAAAAGCAGTTTTGGAAAAGAAAAACTACACTCTCTATTTACCCATATTCGACACCCATCTCGGAAGGTAACTTTCCCAAAAACATAACATGCGAATTCATTATCAAGCATGCATGTTTCCATTCAAATAAAATAATCAATCTTTCACAAACACATGAAATGCACTTTCATTTTCAAGCAACATGGTTTTCAATGCAATTTAACTCACAATTTTAAATCATAACTATGTTATGTTCATGTTCAATATTTAATTGAATTAATGTAATTTTAAAAGAAGGTGTATCTCAAGTATGTAATTAAAACATAATAAAACAAGAATAAATGAGCACACGTTCTTTCGGTTCAATCACTCATAAAATTCAAGTTTACTTCAATTAAAACCTTCTCTAAAGTTCGTTTCATTTTGGATTAAATATTAATTTAATTCCAATTTAAATACTTTTCTGGTTTTCATATTTGCATTAAAATATAATGTTTATCTAATTCATAATCGTTTCTCGTTTACACTTCAATTTCATAACTGTTTGGTATTATCTCAAAAATTGTCAAATTTCCACTATAGTTTTCGGCAATTTTAAATTTTGTTTTCCTAAATCTCGGTTTTGTTTCATTTGAAAAGTTCATCTTTTTCTGAAGGGTTTTGATTTTTTTGGAGCATTTCCAGATCTAGTTTAAATATAAGTTTTTTTGTGAGAATCCTTTCCTAAATCTGAATCTTCCTAAATAATAAATCAACTGTCTTGATTATTTTCTATTCATTTTATTCTATAAATTTCTGTTTCAAATTGTTCAACGGTTTTCTGGGAAAATTTCAGTTTGATGTTGATCTTTTCCTAAATTTGCTAAAATAGAAATCATCTTTCCTGATTTTTAATAGATCTAATTACCAGAAAATATAGAAAATGATTTCAATTAGATAAGCTATGATCTTGAATTTAAATAATGCTCATTGGATTCTACCTAATAATTCTTGAATCTGGAAACGATTTTCATTTGTGTGTCTCCTCTGTATTTTCTGTTTATTTATTCTCTGTCTTGAATTCTTCTCCCAGATTACTGTTCTTCTTCTTTCTCCTCGTGTCTTCACCTATTCCCAACTGTCTGCATTTATTTTAATTCCTATCTATCCCTGTGCTAAGTGGTTGCAAACTCCTCTTCCAAGCCACACCCTTCTTCCCTACCTTCTCCTCCTTGGTATACACCTACTCTCTATTTTTTTGTAGAGGAGGCAAGACTTCCCTGTGCGTGGGAGAGTGGGTCTAAGGCTGTGTAGCAAGTCTATGTGCCTTCTTGGCCGCACAGATTAATGACTCTCTGCTGCATGTGAAGGGTGGAGTGTGAGGTCCCTGCGCATGCTTCCAAGATTCCTTAGCAGGCTGCCTCTCTACTTTATTTTTTCTTGCATGGATAGGGGAAAGACTTCCCTGTGCAGACCTTACTTGGCTGCCCCCTCCTGGCTACGTGGACACAGGTTACTTGGTGGCGTATTCTTCCCCCTTGCTTCACTTCCCCAGTGTGTGCGGTGAATACCAATGGAAGACAAAGTCACTTCCTTGGCCACCGGTGATGTGCAAGTAAGTAAGAGCTAAAACAAAACATAATTCCCTCTATTATTGGCTGCCTCTCCAAAATTTGTGGTTCCAGATGAATCCATTCACATATCTCCACAATACTTAGTAAAATTTTCTTCCTTAATGCTCAAAAACGATTTTTTTTTTCCTGATGGTTTTCTACTCTAATCTCCCCATTTCAATTTTGAATTTCTTCCTGAATACCTCTCTTTCTTATTCTCATGCATTGTTCTTCAACAAGAGAATGAGATCCACAATTATAGATTGATCTTCAGTTCAAAATTTGAACTCGAAGTTTCCAATTTTTGATCGCTTCTTGATTAATTAAAGATATTTTTCTTTAGCTTGTTAACTGAAGTTTTATTTTTGAATGCATAATCAATGTGTACGTAAGTTTTTTTTCAATTTCCCATTTAGCCAATTTAAGATTTAGTTCAATTTCTGAATTTAAAAATCTCCTCTTTTCATAATTTTCAATATTAAAAACGCATTTAATTTAAAAAACACTTTATTTATTTAAATTTTAATCTAATTTCAAAATAAAAATCAATTGCATTTAAATTTTAAAATTTCAAACATATTATTAAACAATAATAAAATATTTAAACAATCAATCTAATCATTTAATTTAAGTCAATTTCATCAAATCATCATTTAAATCAATATGCATTTTCACAATTTAAAACATTAAATTAATACTTGATTTTCAAAACTTTCAAACAAGATAGCACAAAATGCATTGAAAAAATAAATAAATATATATATATCTATGTGAGTGTGTGAGATCCCATCTATTCGTAAACGTCAATCGGCTAAACAACTCTACCTGGTCGTTGTTCTTGCCTTCCATCATGTTCACCTGTTCCTATGTTCACTTGCACTCGATTTATCATTAGTAATGACAAACCTCGAAATAAACATAAATACAATTCAAATCATAATGATTACATTTCGATTTCAGTTTCATTTATATTTCAATTTCAATTTCATTTCGATTCCAATTTAACTTTAACCATCATTAAATAATCATTTAATTTCCATTTAAATATCGACATCATGATTAATACTTGCATTAAATAAGTCAATGAAATCCATACGTGACATCCTTCCCCTCTTGGAAGAGACATCGTCTGAATGTATTATTAGTCATTCAATAAGCATAACATCATCAAAATCAATAAACATACCATCTCAATCAGTAAAACATGGTATCTTGATCATAATGAAATAGTAACTAACAACATAATTCTCAAACATAAGCATATGCAATCCATAGTAGCATCCATACTATCAAAGTTCACAACATGTGAATCAAAAACCAAAGTATCAAGTATCTCATGCATTAAGCAAATACTACTCTAAGAAAGGAAATGAGGAAAAATGACAGTCAATCATCACAAGATCCTCCCATGTAGCACTATCCTCAGTCTACTGGTTTCATTCAATAACACTAGTCTATAAGTGACATAATTCATAACTTCCAATATGTTAAAGGGTCTCACAAATCTCAGAGCCAACTTTGATGGTTTCCCAAATTACGTAAGATTAACAAACATTTATTCTACATAGTAATCTTGTCTTTTCTAGACCTTACTTCAAGTATCCTTATTATCACATATGGAAATTTTGTATGCTTCACACATACTTTCTCTCCTTAAGAATTTTATTCTATAAATACATTCAATATATATGATATTAACTATATTTAGTGATCAAAATTCATTGGTTCATGCCTTTGTCCTTAGTATAACCCAAATGGAAGAGGAATGTCGATGTATTTTACACTACATCGTGGGTCCAATCCTTTCCCTTGTACTTACACTTTTAGACAGCTCTTAATCCAAGTCCATTCGCCACTTACACATTCATGATCCTTACCATAAATTACTTTACCATAATTACTTGTCTATCTCGAGCATAACTCTGCTCCTAGACACTTATCAATTAAGTCTAATCGATCACTTCTATCTATTATTGCCTTTTTAACATTTTATCAAGTTTATGATTATATCCACTCTTTTTTTCAATTTTAATAGAGTTTTCTTTCTTTCCTTATAATAGTCCAAACGTCTATTTCAGAATTTTACAAATCATTCAAGATTTAGTCCACCATTTTACTTATTTGATTAAAATATTATATTGCACATTTATTCTAATGACTATTTTATGGTAAGATTTCAGTTTACACAACCCTATCATGGTTTGCTAAACTGAAATAAATTTTTAGATTTACTAAGCAACTTCTTACCCTCAGTATATTATTTAGGATCAAATCCTATAAGTCGAGTTTTCAAAACCTGATGGTTTCTTTGATGAGTCCATCCAATAGATCATTATGTTAATTCTACTAATTAAAGACAGATCAATTTGTCTTACATTTTACCATTTTCCTTTTTGAATCTCAAGTGGTTTACTTGTCCTGCCAAAGATGACTTCCAAACTTCATTTCCCGACATACTAGACATTACCTTGCTACGTTCCGATCAGCTTCTAACTCTATTTTCTTTCAGATGATAGTGGATCCTTATCTGACAGTTCCTTTTGTCAATCTGATGTCCTAACCCTGACATTATTATCCTCGTTCCATTCGCGTATATTCCAAATTTTGGACACATAGGTTCTTTTACATCCAACAATAGTCTATCCTTCAACTAAGTGATAACCTATTTGACCTTACGACATCATTAATCTTCATGTAAATAGTTATGGGTTTAACGGAGATAATTCTCATTTATCTCAGGACATTCATACCATAGATTTTCTTTTGTCCTTAGATCATTTCCATAGATTCAATTTATCTTTTATCTCAATCCAATTTTCTTGATTTAATCTGGTACTAATTTTGAGTATTAATCCTCTTTCTATAACATTGATCTCTAGATAATAACAAATTTAATTGCTTATCCAATCAACAAGCATAAGCATTCAACTCCCTGATTCCTTAATTATAAAGGCGAGTCTTAATTCAATATTCCATTTTGAGCACCAGTAACAATTTTGATGTTCTTCTCTGTAAGATCTTCAACATTTCCTGCTAAGTGAAAAATTATCTTTTAATATAAGAGCTACTTAAAATAAAGTCTTGTCAATAATACGACTTTCTTTAACTTATTATGCATCCCTCCTATGCTTCTATCCTTATAGAGTCTCATTAATTCCAATGACATTCAATCACATGGACAAATATTTAAACCCAATATTCCCTTCCAATTCTTAGGATGAAATCCTTAATTGTTAACTAGTCTGATAGTTTATAGATTTCTCCACTTTATACGGCTACAGTCATTATCCAATATACAGCTCATTCAAGCTTTATTCCCTATTATAGGTGTTAAGAGTAATTCCAATACGTAATCCAACTTAATAGGTTTAAGTCTCATCTTAAGGTATCCCTCTTTATTGAATGGACTTCTTGTCACAATTAGGTTATCTTTAACCCAAGGTTTCATTCAAAAGTATGTAGTAATTAAGTGATCTAATGATTCTCATTAGGAGATTTCGGTGTGGTTCACATAACATCGCATCTTACTTTATTATACACTTTATCTCAATGGTTTTAGATAACCAACCTTTTCTCATCCGTAGGTTTCTAGCATAGAAAAATTCCATGTCAAATCATTTCATGACATGAATATATTTCATATCCAATAACGTCATTATTCAAATTCTCTCTATAAAATATATAGAAGTTTTGAGACACTTTCCTCCGATCACGAGTCTCTTATATATTTTCTTGTCAATTATTTACCCATAAACGATCATCTTCCCTATCATAATCAAGTTATCTGCCTATCCTTTTCTAATACATTGATAATAATATTCTTTAATCTTTAGATTAGATAATCATAAGGTATAAAGATCATAGTTCTTAACCTTTCCATTTGTCATTTTCCCCTTGAGGTCATAAAATGTATGACTTAATTGTCCTTACGTCTTGCAAATAAGTCATAACCGAATTTCATTGGGTGGGGTACTTAACTTGAGTCAATCCACTCTCTTCCTTTCTACCCCTTAATGCTTCTGCAACTTTCGTTCTTCTTACATTGAAATTTTTAGTAATTTTTACTTGCTTCTTGGAAAGGTTTTGTTATCCTTTCTTGTTGAACTTTCATTGCCATCTTCTTTCTAATATCTTTTTCTGTTAATGAAGGAATATCCATACTTACTAACCTCTTTTGTTGATGTACTTCTTGACTCAAAGTGTTGCTTTCCTTGCAACTTCCAGTGTCCTGAAACTTAGAGCCATGTTGTATTCCTATTCCTCTTTGGAACCATTATTCATAAGCTATTTGATTCTAGGACTTCAATAACCTCATAAATTGTTTCTTCTGACCGTTCTGGTCTTTTCTTAATTCCTCGATACTATTTCTTTTCTAACAAGATCTTTATCTTAACACAAATGTCCTAGTCGTAAATTCCCCAATCCTTGAGGATACTTCCTTCGTTCATATCCTACTTTGAACATTCTAATTATATTCTGACTTGCATATTTTGATTCATAGTGATTACACTAATCCAAGAGTTCCTGACTCTCTCACAATTGTAGGTTGCTACAATTCAATTTTATTACATTCCTACTCATTCTCATTTTCTTAGTCATGTATGTGCAGGTTATTCTTCCTAATCTTCCTACATAACCTGATTGCATAATCTTCTGCAATCCTAGGTTTCATCAAAAGTTGATGGTTTAG
This sequence comes from Sequoiadendron giganteum, assembly GCA_007115665.2. Taxonomy (NCBI): domain Eukaryota; kingdom Viridiplantae; phylum Streptophyta; class Pinopsida; order Cupressales; family Cupressaceae; genus Sequoiadendron; species Sequoiadendron giganteum. Next base: position 643,256,493 of record CM021102.1, read on the forward strand.
GAATTTTGATTCCAGGGACGATTCTTTAACTAGCCCCAATTTACAAAGTTACTAATACTTCTTCCTTTTTACTTCCTTAAGTACTCTTCTCTTGCCGTTTTGGCACAAGAACTTTTCAACCTTTATCTTTTGATAAGGTTTACGCATTATTGCGTAATGAGCTCATAGGTTGCAATGCAGAACTTGGTCGCTCTGATACCAAATGTAAAGTACAGAAATCTTAAATTCAAAAATTTGACAATACTTCAAATAAGATCCATTATATTCAAAATAAAGTCATCATTCCATTCATTTAGACATTAAGAACTAGTCGATTACAACAACAATGACATAAAAGTCGATAAGATAATTTCATAACTACTCAGTCTAAAAATATACAAGTGTTGAATTACACAATTTCAGTAATAATTACAATGAATGATAATAATATCAGTTACAATTTGAGACTTAGGCATTCAGTCGCCATAAGCTAGTCATTACATATATCAAGAAAAATAAAGCATAAAAGAAGATGCAGTCCATCGATCTTTCGTCCAAATACAAATCTTCAACAAGAAGACAAGAACAAGAATTAGGCGCTTTTTCTGCCCAACCTCGAAGCTTACGCTTCCCCGAAATTTCTTAGTCAATCAAGAAATACCCGACCCTGCACGAATTGCTTAGCAAAAAGCAGTCTACGAGCAAGATGGAATCTGGTGCATGCCTAGTACTACTAGTAAACCACAAGCATTTTCATTTTTCTAATTCGTTTAAGAAACAAGCAAGTTCGGTACTAGGATATGGTAGAGAGTTCAATAATCCATCTGTTTCAATGGTACAAAAATTACTTGGCCAAGTAAAATGTCATACATGACAATAAAAGCAAAACTACACTCTCTATTTACCCATATTCGGCACCCATCCCGGAAGGTAACTTTCCCAAAAACATAACATGCAAATTCATTATCAAGCATGCATGTTTCCATTCAAATAAAATAATCAATCTTTCACAAACACATGAAATGCACTTTCATTTTCAAGCAACATGGTTTTCAATGCAATTTTACTCACAGTTTTAAATCATAGCTATGTTATGTTCATGCTCAATATTTAATTGAATTAATGTAATTTTAAAAGAAGGTGTATCTCAAGTATGTAATTAAAACATAATAAAACAAGAATAAATGAGCACACGTTCTTTCGGTTCAATCACTCATAAAATTCAAGTTTACTTCAATTAAAACCTTCTCTAAAGTTCATTTCATTTTGGATTAAATATTAATTTAATTCCAATTTAAATACTTTTCTGGTTTTCATATTTGCATTAAAATATAATGTTTATCTAATTCATAATCGTTTCTCGTTTACACTTCAATTTCGTAACTGTTTGGTATTATCTCAAAAATTGTCAAATTTCCACTATAGTTTTCGGCAATTTTAAATACTAAAAGAAAAATATTAAATCTTATCATTGAGAATCTGATTTTAATCCATAATCTTCCATTTGTATAATTCTGCAATTTGTTTTCCTAAATCTCGGTTTTGTTTCATTTGAAAAGTTCATCTTTTTCTGAAGGGTTTTGATTTTTTTGGAGCATTTCCAGATCTAGTTTAAATATAAGTTTTTTTGTGAGAATCCTTTCCTAAATTTGAATCTTCCTAAATAATAAATCAACTGTCTTGATTATTTTCTATTCATTTTATTCTACAAATTTCTGTTTCAAATTGTTCAACAGTTTTCTGGTAAAATTTCAGTTTGATGTTGATCTTTTCCTAAATTTGATAAAAATATAAATCATCTTTCCTGATTTTTAATAGATCTAATTACCAGAAATAAAGAAAATGATTTCAATTAGATAAGCTATGATATTGAATTTAAATAATTCTCATTGGATTCTACCTGATAATTCTTGAATCTGGAAACGATTTTCGTTTGTGTGTCTCCTCTGTATTTTCTGTTATTTATTCTTTGTCTTGAATTCTTCTCCTAGATTATTGTTCTTCTTCTTTCTCCCTATTCCTTCACCTATTCCCATCTATTTGCATTTATTTTAATTCCTATCTGTCCCTGTGCTAAGTGGCTGCAAACTCCTCTTCCAAGCCACACCCTTCTTCCCTGCCTTCTCCCTGGTATACGCCTACTCTCTATTTTTTTGTAGAGGAGGCAAGACTTCCCTGTGCGTGGGAGAGTGGGTCTAAGGCTGCGTAGCAAGTTTATGTGCCTTCTTGGCCAAGTGGATTAGTGACTCTTTGCTACATGTGAAGGGTGGAGTGTGATGTCCCTGCGCATGCTTCCAAGATTTCTTAGCAGGCTGCCTCTCTACTTTATTTTTTTCTGCGTGGATAGGGGAAAGACTTCCTTGTGCAGACCTTGCTTGGCCACCCCCTTCTGGCTACGTGGACACAGGTTACTTGGTGGCGTATTCTTTCCCCTAGCTTCACTTCCCCAGTGCGTGCGATGAATACCAATGAAAGACAAAGTCACTTCCTTGGCCGCCGGTGATGTGTAGGTAAGTAAGAGCTAAAATAAAACATAATTCCCTCTAATACTGGCCGCCTCTCCAAAATTTGTGGTTCCAGATGAATCCATTCACATATCTCCACAATACTTAGTAAAATTTTCTTCCTTAATGCTCAAAAACGGATTTTTTTTTCCCGATGGTTTTCTACTCTGATCTCCCCATTTCCATTTCGAATTTCTTCCTGAATACCTCTCTTTCTTATTCTCATGCATTGTTCTTCAACAAGAGAATGAGATCCACAATTATAGATTGATCTTCAGTTCAAAATTCAAACTTGAAGTTTCCAATTTTTGATCGCTTCTTGATTAATTAAAGATATTTTTCTTCAGCTTGTTAACTGAAGTTTTATTTTTGAATGCATAATCAATGTGTATGTAAGTTTGTTTTCAATTTCCCATTTAGCCAATTTAAGATTTAATTCAATTTCTGAATTTAAAAATCTCCTTTTTTCATAATTTTCAATATTAAAAACACATTTAATTTGTAAAACACTTTATTTATTTAAATTTTAATCTAATTTCGAAATAAAAATCAATTGCTTTTAAATTTTGAAATTTCAAACATATTATTTCCAAACAATAATAAAATATTTAAACAATCAATCTAATAATTTAATTTAAGTCAATTTCATCAAATCGTCATTTAAATCAATATGCATTTTCACAATTTAAAACATTAAATTAATACTTGATTTTCAAAACTTTCAAACAAGATAGCACAAAATGCATTAAAATATATATATATCTGTGTGTGTGTGTGTGAGATCCCATCTATTCATAAACGTCAATTGGCTAAACAACTCTACCTGATCGTTGTTTTCGCCTTCCATCACGTTCACCTATTCCTACGTTCACTTGCACTCGATTTATCATCAGTAATGGCAAACCTCGAAATAAACATAAATACAATTCAAATCATAATAATTACATTTCGATTTCAGTTTCATTTATATTTCAATTTCAATTTCATTTCAATTCCAATTTAACTTTAACCATCATTAAATAATCATTTAATTTCCATTTAAATATCTACATCATGATTAATACTTGCATTAAATAAGTCAATGAAATCCATACGTGACAACAACAAGCTATCGAAAGTCATTGACCACCACTCTGGGGTCAATTTGAGCTTCCCATTGGACCTCTCTTTGAGATCTCACGAAAATATCCATGTAATCTTGTGGAGATACATCTTGTACCTCCCCGAATAGTGTGGCGACACAGTCTAGAAGGTGCCGCTCTATCATGGTGTACTTCCACCCCCGGAGATAGTGGATTTGGTGAGAAAAATATAGCTGCTGTTGGTCATCATACCATGTTGAAACCTATATCCACAACCTCCATCAAAAAATGGTCATGCCATCAATGAACCGTCGCTAAGAAGGTAAACTTGTCGGCCCTGTATGTTGCAATGTCATCAATACTCTATATCTAAATACAATAGGCTCATCCTCATGAATATCTGCTAAAACAATCAAAGGTCTTAGTTATGCAATGTGCTCATATGGCCAAATATGAAGCAGTATAACACCTACCCCATGCTCCTGCCCTTGCAGTGACCTGGTGCATAGCATGGTATAGAGAGGCAAGTAGAACTGGGCCCCATATATACATAACAGTCCTCTAGATCATGTCGTGCCAAAAAACCCCCCAGCCTGGATTGAAGCCTTTTTCTTGTCGGTCTGGGACAATCACACTAGAAATCAATGCAACCATGAACAATCTAAATGTGGGTACTCGGGCTCTGTACAAGTCCAAGTTTATCTGTGAATTGACCAATATGATGTTTGTGCATAGCAATGAACAACATGCATCCCTCTTAGCCTCTGGGTCATAAATCACTTGCTCCCCATGAATAGGAAGCCGCAAGATCTGCCACACATCCTCAAGTGTGACAGTGGCCTCGTCGGTAGGCAAGTGAAAAGAAGAGGTCTCACTATGCCACCTCTCAATAAGCATTGTCATCATGGCCAAGTGAGTACAAACCTTTGGCAGAAAGGTGATGAAATCTAATCCCAACAATCCCACTTACTCCACCTCTAGGTCATCAAAATATTGTGTCACTGCCAAAATATCAAAATGATGCTCTCATGACATCAAAGGCGATGGATCCTCTTGCACACATCACACACAATGCCAATTTTCCAAAAAGTAAAAAAACTTATCAAAATTTGAGAGTCTGTATCCTAAAATGTCAATTGCATCACTAAAATCAATAATGTCATTGTTTTAAGGGTGTGTCACTATATAAGTTTTGGGGGTGCATCACCAATTTGGTGGCATGCATTGCAATACTCAATTACGAATCAACATTTGCATGTGTCGCTATAGCTAAAAAATTGGGGCGTGTCACCCACTGCTTTCCGACGTCGTTAAACCTAAAAACCCTATGTGTTTTTATTTCACAATCGTGACACCCTAATCAAAAACATCACACAAACCAAAAATGATGGTTTGCTGCTATGCAACGATTACGCCACTAAAATCAATAAGGATGCTTTCAATGCCTTTTGCACATCACTATACAATGACACTCCTAAAAAACTAATTTTGGCACGCTATTAATGTACCCAAATGCAAAAATCGAGGTAAGTTTTGAGTCACATACCTTTGGTCCTACGTCTGCTTAGTGCTAGTACCCTCGAACCTGCTCCAAAGGGTGAAGTGGAAGCACACAATGAGACATTTCGCCAAGGTATCAAAGCTCCAAATGCACAAAATCACTAAAGGCTGAGTGCACAAATGAATTGGAAGTGCAACCTTTTCACCTATTTATGCCATTTTTTGTGTTTTTGAGGCCATTTTTGGCATCTCGGGGCATGTATTGGCACCTAAATCTATATTTTACCTTTGTCAAGAGATCAACCCAAAATTCAAAATTTCCACTCGATCTCTCAAGGGGGAAGGGAACTAACTTTATTCCTTCCACTGGGGCAATAGGGGGGCATCCAAAAATAAAATAAAAATTAAATTTTTAATATGAGCAATAATTTTAATCCGAAAAGCGACAGTCTTTGAACCAACATAATAGGTACCTCACTTCAAAGAGGGGAAAAATGTAGACACTTAAAAATGTCATGAATGATATCACACACTCAAATATGATATACTAACACCATTTCATACTAAAATCCATCCTCTTTTCGCTTTTTTGATTAAATTAACCTAGTTAATTAATTAAATGCATCATTTTCACCGATGAATCTGATGAATCTAATTAGGTTTATTCCTCCCCCTTTCATGCTAACCTTCCATCCTGTTAAATTGGATAAATTAAAATATTCAATTTTAATACCCTAAGTCCTCTCATTTAATTAAATAATATTAATTATTTAATTAAGTGTCATTTGGACCCCTTTTCATTAAATAATTTAATTATTTAATGAATATTTTGAATTCCTCTAATTTGCATAATTGAAACTTTGTTTTAACTATCAAATTACTAATTAATTCTAATTCTCCCACTTGCAAGGGAATATTCCTTGAGAATATTCTTCCTTTGCACATTCCTCCAAAAAGGGAATATTCTCATGGAATATTCTTTCCCTCTTCACTCATTTGAAAAAAGAAATATTCTTCCTTATAAAAAACTTTTAACAAACTTCTTGTGCAAGTTTTGAAAGCATGCTTCTTTGGATGATTGTGAGACCTTGATTAAATAACAACTTGCATTTTCAACCCTTGATGCGAATCCATGATCCATGCCTCCATTTTCCTTCCATTATAACCATTGATTGATTCTTTCAATCTTGACCATCGGTTTATTTTTTCCTATTCTATAAATAGAGCTTGCATCTATTGAATAGGGATCCATCTTTTAATAGTAAACTTATGTTGTTAAAATCAGTCTCATTTGCATCCATATCTAGCATATCTTTAGAATTTTTAGTTTAGATCTTAATCATCTTAGCTTAGAACATCCATTAATGGATTCCATGGTAACTTAGTTGGATCCATTTAGTATATTTTGAAACTAGAGTTTTCATCTTTAAATATTGCATACACTTAGAATAGATTTCTATACACTCACATTGATCATCTTTTATTTTATCATGTTAATCTATCTTTAATCATGCATTCATTCATCTTTTTCATCAATTTCCATCAATTTTAATCAATAAAATCAATTGGAAAGGCTCATATTATCCAAGGGATTGGGAAAGGGTCCCCATTCCACATCAATGTGATGCCACTCCCCAATAGGATACGTTTCAATGGCTTAGAGTAGATGTTTATCAAACTTTCATGTTTTATAATGATAGTTTTAATGGCTTCTTCGCTTTTTCTACATTGAATGATCTTATTGGGATTGATTCTTAGTGGCTTAAATATGCTTCAGATCCGTATGGATCAAGTGTAGTTAACCTATACTATGTCATTGGTCATAGTGGAATTGGTAAGAAGAAAGTTGAACTTTTCAACTGCCTTTTGCATCATATTACTTCCAACAAGACTCCTATATCTACTCTTCAACCCCTTAAATTCTTGCAATTGTTGTCATAAGTGTTCCAACTACTGCCTATATTTTTGCAATTGTCTTTTAACTATCTGAACTGCCATGACCAACTAACTTTTGCATACCAATAGGGCATGTGTTCAACTATTTCAATTACCCTATTGGGTGTAGGAGTCATGTTATTCTACATGATGAAAAGTAACTATCACTTAGAGCCTCTTTATTAAGCCATACTTTGCTAACACATATTTACTTTCCTTGTTCTAGATTTGTAGTCTCTGTTGTCTATCTTATCTACCCCTTAACTACCTTTCATTGTTATTGAATTTACCTTCATAATAGACCTATAGATTATCAATAATGCAATCTTCATTATAAACCATCTCCTTTGATTTTTCCTTAGATTTCCCATCACATTGACAAAAAACTGCTCACAATACTCTTGCCCTTCACCATTACCTTTAGGAGTTCCTCATGATAGCCATTCCAATGATTTCTACGAATATTATAGAGGACATGATTTTCCAAGGAATAAAGGCTTGACAATCCTCTTCCCATTATGGTAAACCTTTACAATGTAAGGCTAACCTCCACACTACTTATCTTAATGGCTACCTTCTAGTTTTGTAAACTTTCCTATGAGTATCAACTCTCAGAAGACCTATATTCAATGTATAGGGTTGTAAGGTCTCATACATAGACTTTTTCCATTCTTCTCATATCTACCTCACAAAATGATGACTGGATTATCTTTTAACATGATTGAGCTACCTTAGATTCTCACATAAACATCATATATAGTAGATTGCCTTAGGTCTGAAACTTTACATATACATACCTTTTTCATAAAATGGATGTCTATAACTATCATAATGACTACCCTTTGAGTTAATGAGATTGAATGTCTATATTTATTTTCATGAAAATCTCATGACTACCATGAAAACGTTCATTTGATTGTCTCCTTGTAACTATCATTTTGGTTTCTATTTCCTTTATTCATTTTTTGCATGCTTGAATGTCTTGTCATTACATCTCATGACTACCCTATCTTCTTGGTCACCCTTTGATATGACTATCAACAACATTCATCAACATTGGACAGTCATCTTTCACCTATTGAAGTCTTCTATCATTTCTATTAGACTATACTACATGGTGAATGCCTTCATATTTTGTGACTAACACTTTTCAAGACTTCCTCAATGTTCTTCACGAGTTCACACTTGTTCACTTTACATCATATATTGTTCACTGTAATGTCCAGGCCTTATGGGAATGTCACCTTCCTTGTCCATAATCTCCTAAGACTATCTTAATTATGCAAATCTATTACAATATTTGTGAGTGTCTTCTTCATGGTTTTAATATCTTTAGGTTCCTTCTTCAAAGGTTGACACAACTTGGTATCTAAAAATTGGCTCCTTTTTGACTCTTCTGCCATCACATAATGTTTGTGCTTGCAACTTCCAAAAAACCATCTTAAATATTCCTCACTTAACCTTCATAAATCTACATTTTAAACTATCTTCCTCTTGTAACTTATCCCTATGATTCCCACTGACATGGTGGCCTTTGGACTATGATATATTTTCCCTTATGCAACACAATATCATCTTTCCTATTGCTTCCTTCAAGGGTTCAGCGCTGCCCTCTTCAACAATGAATACCACTATATTTACTTCTTTAAGAATGAATGTTATGCTTTCCTTTGAGGTGACTATCATAAAATTCATAGAATTTTATGAGCTCATAGTTCCCTTAATACTGCCACACTGATACCTATTTTATGTGACAGTTGGCACTAAACTTTGTCTGGGATAAATTCATATGAAATTCATGACAACCAACTCAATACCCAGTTGAATCCATACTTTGTTTGATGTCATTGGCCCTAGGATAACTTAGAAAACACTAAATTGTACTATATCACTATCTCATGGAGTACATTGACAACCATTTCCTATAGCTCAAATGTTGTGTAATATTTACCTTTGAAGACTTGTCACAGGTTCTCTTTACCTCCTCATTAATCTTGTACTCATTGTCATATGTTGAGACCTTCACCTTATATATAATTGTACTTAGGTGACTTAGCGTTGTCCTTCACAACCTGTTGTTGGCATATTGTTGTTATTGATGTCAAAAGAGGATCAGAGATGAAATGGACCTGATCCTGGCATTGATGTCAAAAGGTGTCATTGATGTGAAAGGAGAGATAAAGCTTGATGTGGATCTAGTTCAGAAAGATGTGGTGCATGCAAAATTTGTTTTGAATGTTGCATTGTTGTGATGCAAAATTGACATGTTACTACAAAAGGTTCTTCTAGGTGTTTGAAGAAAAATCAGATTCCAGTTTTGATATGGGTTTTTTGAGAACATTCTAGAGATCTGCTTTGTAGGCCCAAAAGTTGAAGTATGCACTCAAAAATGATTTTTTTCTACTCTTGGGTGTTGTTAGGTTTTATAAATTATGTTTGCAATCATGGCACTCTAGAAAGTATTCTATTTTGTTGTTGAGTACCTACTGGAGGTTACTGATCGCATAAGTTACAACTTATGTCATGAGTGTCATGTGGGGAATCGACCCTTCGCCTAGCTATTACCAACCTGACAAATATTAAGCTACTGTAATATTTCCTAAGTCACAAATAAAATATTTGTCTATGTGTTCATATCGAAGAGATGTCAACATGTTGGGAGGAGTCACTTTAGATTCCCTTTGATGAAGCGATAAAGAGAGAAAGACAATGATACATTGAAGTGACATTGGGTTGTTGAAGAGATAGTGTGTTGAGTCCCTTCAACATAACAATGACAACAAGAGTTAGTGGAATATGATGGTGAAGGATGATGTTAAGATGGATAAATGGCAACTACCTGCCAACTCGCTAAGATTTTTTGGACTCATGCTTTCAGCCCACGGGGAAGCAAGGAATGGTGGAGATTAATCCATGGTGGATGGGTGATGACCGTTGATGTAGGCAGTGGGACCAAATGGTGTAGAAGGCATGAAAGGTATGTGATGTTGTATGTACATACAAATATTGATGGAATAGGATAGTTGGTCTCTTTGACATCCCGATAGAACCTTCATCGAAGAGATAGGAATTTTTTTGGCAGGAGTCATTCTCACATCCCTTCGATACAACAAGAAGGTAGATAAATTGAAGCATGGTTTTGAGGTAAAATCAGATTGTGACATGTGGCGTGAAGGATAATCAAATAAGATTTTGAAACATGGTAGGAAACGACAGTGGAAGGTGATGTAAGAGTATGATGACATGTGGTGACATGTAGGCAATGGGGACCACCTAATAAATGTAGCAAGGTATATCAGTGAGACCACTTCTTATCAAAGGGAGTCATTTTTGAGTCCCTCTGATATGCCAATAGTGTGGGGCTTGGATGATAGGCAACAAGGATAGATACTTGACATGTGTAGACTTATGGCATGGATTTGAGGATGAATAAAGGATGACATGTGGCCAGTGGGGACCATCCATGCGAGTGTTGAAAATGAAGGTAAATTTGTAGCATAAAACTTGTAAAACTATGTGACTTTAGATCAAATTAAGTATTCTTTGTCACAATTATTTTTGCATGATTAATTTTTTTAGATCAATTCTTTGTAAATGATTATTCTCTTTAGATCAATTTTATCATTTGTAGAACTGGACAAAAGATTGTAGAAGATTGTAGATAGAAGATACAAGTGACACAACATATACATAGAGAAACCCTTTCGGGAAGAAACTCCACCAGAACCAATAGTTCTTGTATTATTTAACCTTAGAATAAGATTACAATAACACTATATCAATCCTTGATTGATATGCTTCCTTTTTCTTCAACAATGCTTCTTCACAACCTACAATAAAATCTCTTGAAACTCTTATGCACTTGCTGCAATATATAAACAATAATGAGCATTTTAAACTCCTAAGAGTTGACAATTACAAGAGCATAAAGCTCCTCTCAAAAACCTACGCCTAAATTGTGCAAGTAGAGTTCCACACTGTAACATGTAGTTAAAACCAAAGTCTCCTCAATTTAGGCGCCCCAAACTGAACAATTAACTAAACTCTGGTCACAAAGATATCTTGTAAACTCCTCCTCAAAGTTGGCACCCAATAATGGGTCCCACTTGACTGAGCCTTGTAAATATCTTCTCATGCAAAAGGTGTTGACTGAAAGATGCCAACTTGGGGGCCCAAGGTGGGTCCAAGTCAATCTTGGTTAACTGAAACATGTCTCTCCATCAATTCATGCAAACTTTATGCATGATTGATCATCCCCACTTAACTGAAAGTATCCACCTATTATCTGTCATGCAATTAAAGTCATTAGTCAAGTCAACTAGTATACAACTCAAAATAACTACATGCAACTGAAGATAACTGAACCATAGCCGAACTGAACTAAACTGAACTAAATTGATACTGAACTAATAGTGCCACTCCACTCTTATAATTAGCAATCCCTATTTTGTAGGAACCTAGACATACATTACTGAAGTGTTATCAATCCTCCAAATAGTTAACCGAAACAAGGTGGGTTACACCTTCCATGTGGGCGCCCCATGTGCTCCTATTATTTAGGAACTCATATTGGATACCCTCACATGTTCCTATTATTTAGGAATAATTAAAAATGTCATTTTACATGTTCATTTCATTCAAATTTAATCTCTTTCTAATCCTAGTGTTGATGAATACTTTCTAAGGACTTAGGAGATACGTGAAATATGTTTAGAATTGCAATTAAATGGAATCCTATTCCCAATAGTGAGGCAGCAAGATATCTCGAGGAGACATATAAATATCAGCAATATAGTTTCAAGAGTCTCTTCAACATAGTGATGATGCTTGCTCAATGGCAGAGATCAAGCCTTGGTGATTAGATGATGGAGATTAATTGAATGTTGATCAGATGATAAGATCACCTCATTGGGGAGACATATGAAGATCAGTGGAATAGATAGTCAGTCTCTTTGACATTTCGATAGAACTTCATAGAGGAGACAATTCCATATCAGAGAGATTTTATCTGGTGTCCCCTCCACACTCTAAAGGTGGGACTCGACAGGAAGGTGACGGTGATGGAAGTTGACTCTGTTGACAACTGATGGCAAAGAGAGATCGTAGAATAGATCGATTCATATCATTTTTTTGAATTGCATGGTAGTGATGTGGATACGTGTCTTGGTGAACCCTGGCCATGACAACGGTGTATGAAGAAGAACAACAATACAAATTTGAAGGCAAATATTTAACGGTGATCACTAGCCAGTGAAGATAAACAATGTAGGTTTAAAGGTGGTTCATCTGATAGTAACAATTTAAAGGTATGATGATGAACAAGGAACGTTGAATCATGGCAAGAATTAAGGAGATAGATGACCTGGATTTGAACGTGAAGATGACAAATGGCTAAGTCCATGTAAACAGGGTTTCATTTGGTAATTGACACAGTGAACAAATTTATTTTGTTGAATTTCACCAATGACTATTTGATTGGAGATTCGATGCATAGGTCAGAGACATAGATATAAATATTGATGAAGATCAAAATTAGATCGAATGAATAAAGAATAATATTTAATGCATTTGGTCTTAGGGTTTTACAGACTACCATGTTAGCCAATGAATTAGATGCAAAAATGATGGTGGTGTTTGGCTCAATGTACAAACAACTTGCTGGAGAAGCTTGTAGACAAAGGAAACCCTGACATAAAGTTTGAGATGATCTTGATAGTGGTGTGCATCTTGAGGTATTGATTTAAGGTCAGTGGAGTTAAGAAAAAGGAGAGGTCAATCATAAAATTGCATGTGTAGTGTTTGCAAGTGTTGATGTGTAGTGTATGTAAGTGTTGATGTGTTGAGTTTGCAAGCATAGAAGATGAGAGAACAACACAGTGTGATAACTTGTTGAGTATGCAACTAAGAGAGTGAGGAAGAGAGAGAGAGTAGTAGAGCAGACAAAGTATGCATATTTTGTGTGAGTAGAGCCCAAAAGAAAAGATCTTATCTAGGTTAATATTCAAGTGCAGAGGTGCAGTTGCAACAAGATAGAACAATGAATGTTCTAAGTGGAGAGGAGAGAAATAGGGTGAGTGTAGGAGAGTGAGTAGAGAAAGATAAGTGTGCTACAAAAATTATGTACTGAATGTATTGGTGCATTATCAAGTTATGCAAAACCAATATTATAAATATATGAGATTTTAATGTTGTAGAGGTTGTTGCCTCATTTGTACTAATTTGGTGCTCAGAGTGGGGGATTGGTGTCTCCTTGGAGTTGGTGCTTCCTTAGGGTTGGTTCCCTTAAGCATTGTAACAAAGTATTTGATTGTGAGGTTGGATTAGGATAGTAGATCCTAGTAGAATTTCTCACCGTGGTTTTTCCCATCTTGTGTTTTCCACGTATATCATGTGTTATGGGATCTTATGTGTGTGTATGTGCATGTTTATGATTCTGCATAATAGGTTCTAATCTGCAGAGTAAGGGTTTAAAGAAGTAATCTACACAAAATTTTTAAAGGCTAAATTTTTGTTTCTACTTATTCACCCTCCTTCTTAGTATATTTTTGTGTTCCAACAATTGGTATCAAAGCCCTAGGTTCCCTAGGAGAAGCTTCATCATCTTGGGTAGATCTTGGATAATTGAACACAAAATGATCAGTTAGGAAAGCTCATCTACATAGGAAGCATTTCTCTTTGATGGATCGAACTAAGTTTTGGAGTAGCAAAATGAAGACACATTTGGAATTACTAGGATCTAATGTGTGGATGTTGGTTGAGAAGGGATACAAAGTCCGTGCCACTCCTCCCACTACTATAGCTGAAAAGAAGGCTTTTGAAGATGATGTTAAGGCAACATTTGCAATTCTAAGTAGGTTTCCAAGATTCGTGGCTGCCAAAGTTATACAATGTCAAATTGCACATGATGCATGTAACAAGTTAAGGAGGATGTATGAAGGTGATGACAACAAGGTGTAGATGTATGGAGGCAAGTCTGATAGTCTGAAGACAAGTGAATATGAGAATACTATAGATACATCCATAGGAGATGTTGCAACTAGAAGGGAGAAGGCAAAAGCATCTACTTCTGGATTTGAGAAGGCTGATGAAGAGGAAGTTGATTTTATCAAAACAACAAGGAATGGCTCTAGAAAACATAAAGGTAAGCTACCCCCTAAATTTTTTAACTCTAGTATATTAGGTTTTGTTGTTACTAAATTCCCTCATGATGAAAAAGATAACTCTAAGAAAGAAGAGGATAGTAAAAAGAAAAATAAGAAGGATCCACACACAAAAGGACAAAATATGTTATCAGATGTCTTTGGCAGCTCAGACGATGAACATGAAAGTGCCTATGAAATTGAACCATTCATGGATTTTGAAATAACCTCTCATGAAGAGCTTGGGAGTTCTGATAAAGAAGAAGGAAAAACCTCTAGTGAAGAAGAAGGTGAGATTGAATTAGAAGGTAGACTCATTTGTGCTTGGGATGAAATTAAAATGTTGAAGAAGGAAAATGAAGACCAAAAAATTAATGCACAAAAGGAGATAGAGAGACTAATTAAAAACCTTGAAGATTATGATCAAATGATAGTTAGTCTAAAAACACAAGTTGAGGAAGGAAAAAGGATAGAAGATGTAGTTAAATCTGGACTATAGTCCAAATCAGATGAATGCATAAAGTTGGAAGCAAAGATAGTTTTTCTAAGAAAGGAGTTAAGAGATGTTAAAGAGAAGATTGATAAAGGCTTGAAGTTGAAAGGTGGATCTAAGATGTTAGTTGAGTTGACCAGATCACAAAATCCATCAAGATCGAGATCGATACCAAGAGTGAAGATTGAATTTGGTTGTAAGAAAGGGAAGATTTCTTCTACTTCTACAAGATTATTTCATAGATTTAGAGTATAATAAATATGTTGCACAAAGGAAGAGAAAGCCTACACAAGTAGTACCAAGGAAAATGCCTCTAGAAATGAAAAATTGGAAAAGAAGCTTGCTGCTGATAAGAAGAAAGTTGAAGAAGAAAAGAGAACTGCTACAGAAAAGAAAAAGAACCATTCAGTTCTTGACTATCAAAAGAAGCCTACAACAAATAATAAGGTGGAGAATTTAGTCCATGAAATTTGAAGAGAAAGCAACATATACAGGGAACTAATGCAAACTGTTTCACAAGGATGAGATATGTGAAGAAGTAAAAGAAAAGAATGCCATCTCATCCTAAATAAAGAAAAGATATGACTAGGTACTCCCCATGTTTTTATGGTTAGTTATACCTGTAATCAGTTTGGTCATAGGGCTAGAGAGTGTAGATCTGCACCAAGGAGCACAAAATATATGTATATGAATTCATTTTCTCATGTTGTAGATATGAAGGTAACATGCTTTAACTACAACAATTTTTTTCACATAGCCAAATATTGTAGAACAAGTCATGTAATACCAAAAAAACATAGTGAGAAAAGGAATATGCTCCCAAAGTGAATAATAGTTCACATATTCCTAAGAAGAAGGCTGATAAGGTAGAGAATAAACACAAGAAGGCCTGAAGAGTGAATTATCAACAGACAACACTCTATCTGGTTGCTCTATCCTTACATCACTAAGTATTAGTGATAGGGCATGAGTCTAGGGGGAGCTAAATTGGCATCTTATTCATCCCTAGAAATGAAAAGGAGATTAGGTCAGATAAAATATGTTTTAAATTTTTTAAAAAACTTTATGGTTGTAGATTGATGATTACATTCTTTCTCCTAGTATGCCTTTTCAAAAGGAAAAATATTTTTAGTTGAAGGAGAAGGCAGCTGTTCAAGTGCTCTGCTAGGAAAATAAAATGTATAAATGTTATTTTACTACAAGTAGAGGAGATATATCTAAGAAGGAGTTGTTTTATATATACACTTAAAATTTATTTTGTTACAATTGGTATAAAGTGGTTCCAATTGGTGTCAAACCATTGTGAACTGGTTCAAAATAGTTTAATTGATGCAAAGCTTGAAGTAAAGCAAATGCTCAAGTATGCAGGAAGTACAATGGAGCAAGGTCTAAGGGGGAGCTGCTATTGGTATAAAATTAATGTTATACTTGATATAGTGTCATCCAATATATCAATTGGTACAAAGAATAAAGGGAAAATATCTACAATTGGTATTAGACCTAATTGGTTCAGCGCATGCAATGGCACTTCAACTGGCATAAAATAGTGTTAATTGGTAGAGAGTAGTTGGAACATATGGTTTTTCCATTGTGGTAAATGGTAGAAAGAAACAATTGGTATGCGAGCATAAATTGGTATCAGTTGGTATCAATCAAAGGGGGAGAAAAAGTCCCTTTTCCATTATTAAGGAGAAGTGAAGGTTGCAGCAACATGGTGACCTAAGACAAGATGTTCAAGAGTGTGACCCTTTGCCATTGATGTCAAAGGTGGAGAAAGTTGTGCAAATGCTCAAATTAGGAGCATGGGAGAAAGGTATGTTAGGGTTAGAAGGAAGATATATAACAATTAAATGCAAATTTGATCAATAAAAAAGAGAAATAAAATACACACAAAATTATAGCAGCAACAAGACAACGCATAGAATTTAATGTGGTTCACCCAATATGGGCTACATCCACAAAATCATAGCCATCCAATGATTTTATTATCCAGTGCAAAACATATTACAATCTCGTGAATAATGCCATACTACAACTTGCATCCCAAATGCTTATAACAAGCTTTTTAGAAGCTTCTAGAATTAGGGTTTTACAAAGTTGTTTTTTATCTTTTTGGTGACGAAACAAAAAAAAAAAGGTGAAAAATACATGAAGAGTGTACAGTCTAGCATGATCAATCACCACATACCAACTAAGTATGTCAAAGGGGGATAATTGAAAGCTTAGATGTTATCCACAATTGGTATTAGACCATTGGTAGGTTGAGCATTTAGTTTTGCCATCAATGACAAAGGGGGAGATTGTTGGCATATTGTTGTAATTTATGTCAAAAGGGGATCAAAGATGAGATGGACCTGATCCTAAAAGGAGAATATTGGAATTGATGTCAAAAGGTGTCATTGATGTTAAAGGAAAGATAAGATTTGATGTGGATCTAGTTTAGGAAGATGTTGTGCATGTTGCAAAATTTATTTTGAATGTTGCATTGTTGTCATGCAAAATTGACATGCTACTATAGAAGGTTCTTCCAGGTGTCTAAAGAAGAACCAAATTTTGGTTTTGATATTGGTTTTTCGAGAGCATTCTAGAGATGTGCTCTGTAGGTCCAAAATTTAAAGTATGCACTCATAAATGATTTGTTTCTATTGTCGGGTGTTGTTAGGGTTTATCAGCTAAACCCTAGGTGCTTGTAGTCATGGCACTCTAGCAAGTATTCTATTTTTTCTTTGATTTCCTATTGGAGGTTACTAGTAGCATAAGTTACAACTTATGTCATTGGTGTCATGTGGGGAACTAGCCCCTTCACCTAGCTATTACCGGCCTGACAAATATTCAGCTACTGTAATGTTTCCTAAGTTGCAAATGAAATACTTGTATGTGTGTTTGTATCAAAGAGATGTCAACATGTCAGGAGGAGTCACTTTAGAGTCCCTTTGATGAAGCGATAAAGAGAGAGAGAGACAATGATACATCGAAGTGAGATTTGGTTGTCGAAGAGACAATGTGTTGAGTCCCTTTGACATAATGATGGCGACAAGAGTGAGTGGAAAATGATGGTGAAGGATGACAACAAGATGGATAGATGGAAGCTACCTACCAACCCACTAAGATTTTGTGGACCCATGCTTTCAACCTGGGAGGAAGCGAGGAATGGTGGAGATTAATCCATGGTGGATGAATGATGACTGTTGATGTAGATGGTGGGAACAAATAGTGTAGAATGAAGCAAAGGAATGTGATTTTGTATGGACATATGAATATCAGTGGAACAAGATAGTTGGTCCCTTTGACATCTCGATAGTACCTTCATTGAAGAGATAGGAAAATTTTGGCAAGATTTATTCTCATTTCCCTTTGATACAACGAGAAGGTGAATGACTTGAAGTGTGGTTTTGAGGTCAAATCAAATTATGACACGTGACATGAAGGATAATTGAATAATATTTTAACATGTGATAGGAAGTGATAGTGGAAAGTGATGTTGGAGTATGATGACATGTGGTGACACATATGCAGTGGGGACCACCTAATCAATGTAGCAAGGTATATCGACAAGACTACTTCTTATCAAAGAGAGTCATTTTTTAGTCCCTTTGACATTGTCGATAGTGTGGGACCCAACAGAGGCGAGAAGGATAGACAGTGATATGTGTTGACTTATGGAGTGGATTTGGGGATGAAGAAAGGATGACACGTGGCCAATGGCGACCATCCATGCGATGAAACAAGATATCTCAAGGAGACATATAAATATTGGTGATATAGTTTCAAGAGTCTCTTCGACATAATGATGATACTTGCTCAATGACAGAGATAAATCCTTGGTGATTGGATGATGGAGATCAATTGAATGTTGATTGGATGATAAGATTACCTCATCGGGGGGACATATGAAGATCAATGGAACATGATAGTCAGTCTCTTTAAAATTTTTATAGAAATTCATAGAAGAGACATTTCCATATCAGAGAGAGTTGCTCTAGTGTCCCCTAGATACTCTGAAGGTGGGACCTGATAGGAAGGTGACTATGTTGACAGATAGCAAAGAGAAATTAAATGTTAGACCAATTCACATCATTATTGTGAATTGCATGGTGATGATATGGATATGTGTCTTGGTAGACCTTGACCATGGAAATTAGTGTATGAAGAAGATCAACGGTACAAATTCAAAGGAAAATATTTAACACTGATTGCCAGTCAATGAAGATAAAAATTGTAGGTTTAAAGGTGGTTCATCTAACAATAACTGATGAACAAGGAATGTTGGATTATGACGTGAAGTAAGGAGATTGATGGCCCAAATTTGAATGTGAAGATGACAAACGACTAAGTATATGTAAACAAGGTTTCATTTGGTAACCGACATAGTGAACAAATTTAATTCATTCAATTGCAACAATGACTATCTGATTGGAGATTTGACACACAATTCGGCGACATAGATAGCCATATCGATGAATATGAGAATTAGATTGAATGAACAAAGAATAATATTTAATATATTTGGTCTTAGGGTTTTACAAACCACCATGTTAGCCAATGAATCAAATGCAAAAATGATGGTGGCATTTGGCTCGATGTATTGACACCTTGTTGGAGAATATTGTAGATAAAGGAAACCCTAACAAAAAGTTTGAGATGATTTGGATAGTGGTGTGCATCTTGAGGTACTAATTGTAGGTTGGTGGAGTTAAAAAAAAGGAGAGGTCAATTAGAAAAGTGTGTGTGTAGTGTCTGCAAGTGTTGATGTGTAGTGTTTTCAAGTGTTGATGTGTTGAGTCTGCAAGTGTAGAGGGTGATAGAACAACACAGTGTGATAACTTGTTGAGTGTTCAACTAAGACAATGAGGAAGAGAGAGAGAAATAGGGCAAACGAAGTATGCACATTTTGTGTGAGTAGAACTTAAATGAAAAGATGTTATATAGGTTAATATTCAAGTGTAGAGGTGCAATTGCAGCAGTGTAGAACAATGAATGTTCTAAGTGCAGAGGAGAGAAAGAGGATAAGTGAAAAAAGAGAAGAGTGAGCAGAGAAAGATAAGTGTGCTGCAAAAATTATATATTGAATGTATTGATGCATTATCAGGTTATGCAAATCAAATATTATGCATCTATGAGATTTTAATGTTGCAGAGGTTTTTGCCTCATTTGTACTGAGTTGGTGCTCAAAGTAGGGGATTGGTGTCTCCTTGGAGTTGGTGCTTCCTTAGGGTTGGTGCCCTTAAAAATTGTAACAGAGGATTTGATTGTGACGTTGGATTAGGAAAGTAGATCTTACCAACATTTCTCACCACAATTTTTCCCATCTTGGGTTTTCCATGTATATCACGTGTTATGGGATTTTATGTGTGTGTATGTTTCTGATTATACATAATAGGTTTTAATTTTCAATTAGGGTTTAAAGAAGTAATCAGAGTAAAAGTTTTAAGGGATAATTTTTTTTTTCTACTGATTCACCCCCCCTCTCAATAGATTGTTGTGTTCCAACACCTTCACTATCTTTTCAACTTCCTCAAGACTACTCCAAATGCCTTTTGAGTCTTATTTTTCATTTAAATCCTTGAAGAAGGTCAAAACTATCATTTCTTAGATTGCACTAACATCAGTCATCATGACTGCCCCTAACTGTCCTTAAATGCCATGACTATCTTTTGAAACCCTTTGTTTGAAATCATGAATCGGTAGTCATTTGGATGATGTTTATAATCTACCCTTTTAGCACATATGGACATAGAAAATATATTATTCCATTGACTATCCTCTACTTGATTAAAGGAATGTCACTATGTCTTGAGCCTTATCTTTGGTAGTATCCATTAAATAGCGAACACAACTTGCAGGTGAAGGCATATTTGATATTGATCCCTATTAATAACACATGCATCCTTGAACTCTTAGGATATTAACTCAAATCCTAGAAGTGCCCTGCTTTTCTTTGATGGTTGTTCTCAGTAATTTTTGTGTGGCATTGTCTTATCATAAGATTGGACATTTCTTGAGCTATTCATAGTCCTCTTGTGATACTTTCCACAAGTCTTACAATTGGGAAAAATCAACTTTATCATTCTCTTTTTGTTTCCATCCTTAGGATCTTCATTTAACCCTCCCTACAAGTGGTGTCTAAGATTCTTTGTGGAAATAGAAATATCTTCATTTGGTAGAAAATATTCTTCTTCCTTCTTCACTATAAGCAGTTGATAAGGTGTTGTTGTTCAATTTTTTCCCTGCTCCTTTCAAAGAAAAAAACTTCACCTTGGATAAATTTTTACTCTCTTTCTTCTTGGAATTATTTGAAATTGGTGTTGGAATGAATAGTCTTTCTATCTGAAATAATTGGAACTATAGGGGCTTGTCTTCTAACTATGGAAATCCCTTCCAACATGCAATTAGGGCTTGAAAAAATAACTCTTTTTACTCATCCCTATGGGGAAGGTTCACCCATGAGTCTAATTGATTTATTTTTGAGATGAAGACTATCCTTACTGCCTTCTTACCTTATAACAATCATTTTAAGACTTTCTTTCACTGTCCATGACAGTCTTGAACCTATTTCAATTGCCATACAATTGTTTATGCTTAAGTCTCATCACAAATTTAACCACATCACAAAGACCTCATCAATGATAATATTTCCATACATAGATATACGGTCAACTCTACTACAAGGACTACTTTTAAATGATTAGTACCTCCTTTATTAATTTGTACTCCACTATCTTGCTTTGAATATTTCTAACATTTATTTGTTCCCCTCTAGATAGTCCCCATGATTTATACTACAACTTGCTATGCCCCTTAATCTTGTCTTCATACTCCTATCTACAATTGATAGTTTTTTTTCATTTTACATTCCACTCTTCTTACTGAGTCAGTCATCAATACACCATTTTCTATCCAACACACTACCTTTGGTATGAAACAATAAGATAACATGATTTATCATTGGATTCCAATGTTAATAACAAGGCTCCTAACATAGCTACCATCCTCACCACAAAAACAATGCTTCGTCTTGACAATAGGGTTCCTATGAATTACATTTTACAACTATAAGACTTGGCTTAGCATGAACTATTGAAGAAGAAACACTCAAGAAACCCCTCTAAGTTGGACACGTTGTTAGAGTAAAGTAATTAATTAACTTTACTCTCCTCTTAAGATTTCGCCTTGCACACATATTAGTCATTTAATAATTAATATTAATTATTAAATGCACTCACCTTTAGGGTTAGGTTTTCCTTTTAGGTTTTGATCTCCTTTTATAAGGATCGATCTCTTGTATTTCTCAGATGCTCTATTCATTTTTCTGGAATACATCTTGCAGATTGTGAGAGCCAAACCCTTGTCTTGATCTCTCTCTTTCTCTGTGACAAGTCTTTTGCATGCAAGTATTGATCGGGTTCTGTGGATTTGTATTTCTCAAAACCTACACACGTAACCCTCCAATTATTTACCTATGACTCTCCTAATCATAAAGACCAATAATAGAGCACATATTTTCAATGTAGACAAAGCATGAGGCATATTTCAAGGAAATTCTGGTAAAAAATGCAAAGAAGCACGAGAAAACTTGCAACATGGTGTCTTTGATAGATTTCTTCAAGCTCCCAATATGGATGCCTCTTCCTCAGCCAACAATATGGTGTCTTTAATTCTCCAAAATCTACAACAAACCTTCCCGAGATTCATTCCACACACGAAGAAACCCTAAAGCTTTCCCTTGCAATGTGGAATGAAGAAAACTAAAATCAATCTTTTCTTTGGTGCCTAATAAGAACTTGGTCTAATATTTCCTTTTATTTGACCCATTTCAATGCATTTCCATTTTATCTTAGTTTTTTTAACTCTTTAACACTTTAATGATATCTTCTACAAAAGTGTCTTTTAAAAACATAATTAAAGTGTTAACATCTTTGGCGATCTTTGATGAATGTTTGCTTGCTAAACATGGTGACCAACTGTCTTAGATAGTCCATCAGGCATTGGAGTCATGTAGAACTTGAAAAATCATAAAATAAGACCTTGCATATTGTTGTAAAAGACCTTTTACAGTGCACGAAACCTTTCCAACCCACCCAAACCACCAAATAAAGCCCAAAACATGACCAAAACAAGCCAATTAACTATGCATCAACGCTTGGAGGAATGAAAAGACACCTAAAACCTATGTGAAACAACACTTATTGACTCAAAACACCTACCCTATAGTACCCTAACCAACATTGAGGCTCACTCAAACAAAACCATTTATTGGTTAATGAAATAGCTACCTTTCTTTATCAACTTACAATGTTTTTCACATTCATGAGCAGCCCAAAAAAGATGAAGCACAAGTAGAAACTCAATGAACAACTGCAATACTTTTTGAAAGACATAAACAATCCCACCCACTTCTTCATGTTGACCATACTATTGTTGTGGGTTGGATAAGTGAATTGAGTTTGATCTTCTTCACCTACAACTTCATATTCAACCTCCTCCTTGACATTAACTTCACGCTTGGGTGCAAGCATGAATTTTGATGCTTCATGGGCCTCCATCCTGGATAAATGTCTAATAGGACACCCTCTTGAAAGAAAAAAATTTGAACTTCCATTGTTGGTTGCTTCTTTTTGAACTGTTTCTTTAATGTCATTCACATTAGAATGATTTGGTTCATGTTGTTCGAATGAAAACATGAACCAAAGTCTTCTATGATGTTGGAGAAAATTTCTTCATCGATTTATAGCTTGTTCTCTTCATTTACATCAATATTTGTACTCTTGTAAAAAATATTGTTCTCATTTTGTGCTTGGTATATCAACACCTTATCCAAATCGTTTGTATCTTCTAGTTGTTCCAAACCTATTGTTGATGTTGTTATAAGAGTGTTATCTTCATCCTGCTCAACAAAAGAAAGAAGCTCATCGAACTATAAGTTAGAATCTTCTTTTTCATCACCTCCTTGCTTTTCATTTTGTTTCCCCTAATGATTTTTTAACATAGACATTAACATATCTCCTTTACCTTCAACAAAAAGTGGAAGCTCATCAAACTGGTCAACCCCTCTTGTTTTCCTTTCATTTTTATATCCTAATTAATCATGCTCATTAACCTCTTGCAACAATTTTTTTTTTCCTCTTTTAACTCATCCGCAAGTGTACCAACAACAAGAAACTCTTTTTATTCTTCCCTACACACTTCCTATTCTTTATTACTAAACCAACTATCCTGGTAGACAATAGGACCACCTTTGCAAAGGTGAATGGTGATAGGGAAAGAAGGATGATCTGAAAAAGAAACATGGGAAGTTTGATGACTACTTGAAAGAGTAATAGGCTCTTGAGGAGACTGATTTTCAGAAGAAAAAAAGAAGGTTGAACTTGCATAGTCATGGCTTCTTGCAAAGGATAAAGACTCCTAAAACTTGGAATTTCAAACTCAATAGACTTACTTGAAGATTCAAGAAGCTTTTCTTGCTTGAAACTTGGAATCTTGAACCTAGAAATCTCCTCTTTTGTGGGCTAATTTGGAATGTAAGTAGTTGATTGGTCTTCCATCCTTTGAACATTAGCAAGCAATAACATCATTTTCTCTTGTTTGGCATCAACCTCTCTTGCAAGAGACTCCTTATACTACTTCATCTATGCATCCATATCCTATTGGTCTCAATAGGCTTCGTAAGCCAACTCCTCCTTCTTCAAATAAAATTCTTGTTGCCACTTGATATCATCCAACCACTTATTGAAGTCCAAAAATATGATTTTGATGTCACTAATCCCCATATTGTTAGTATTTTAGGGTTGGCTAGGAAAGAAACCATGTTGGTTTTGTATAGAAATGACTTCTTGGGGCTGATTAAGAGGCTATCAACAAGATTGAGCAAGGGTGGGTGGGTGGAAAACATGGTAAGAATGATAACAACTTGTTGTTATATGGTCATTTGGAGTGAAACCAACAAGTTGTTCTATTTGGTATGGTTGATAAGAGGGCACATGAACAAAAATTTCATGAAATGGAGGTGAGAAGACATATTGTCCATGGAAATTTGACATATTAAGACATTTAAAAAGCTAGAAAAATGCTTAGAAATGCTTAGAAATGAAAGCAAATCAAGTTTGTTTTCTTGAACATACCAGCACTTAGTCTACTTGAGCTAGTATATTTGAACCTAGAGTCGCTAGGTGTGTGAAAATGTTTCCTCCAAAGGAAGATATTGCTAACATCCACACCAAATATTAGCAATGTATGGACAAGTTTTGAACTAACAGTTCAAACTATCCCACTGGGTGTGCCAAATACTACTATCACCAAATGGTGCACCCTTACTAAGTTGCAAAACTCAACCTACCGGTGAAACATGGGATAACTCCCTTGATTGTGGGCTCAAGGTGTGGGATTCAACCTCAAGAGTGAGCTAGTTCACCTTGGATTTATCACCTACCCTAAGTTACCTACTGTTTCTTGCAAAGGAAAGGGATGGGAATTGACATGAAAATGAAAACCTACAATCCTAAGGTGATGCACCAAATGAATTTTGACTTGCACTTGATTGAATGAACACAATATGATTAAAAAATTAAACTTTAACATACACAACCCAAAATTTTGCATGTCTCTTGCATAAGTATTTCATGACTAGGTTTGGTAGCTAAGACAACATTTAGGAGCTGAAAAATGTTCTCACAACTTAAATTTTACTCCTAGCCGATTAAACACAAGTAATGACCTACAAAAGTATATATTTTTTGCATAAAGGCAATGAAAACAAGACATAAATCAAGGGGAAGAAGCATCACCACAATATCACATCAACCATTTTGAAGCTTGCATAATGAAATAGATTTGAGAAGGTAAAAACTTGTTTTATTGATAAAAAATTCTTTAAAACAACATACATGTCTGAAAACAAGTTACATTGCTTATTCTTTTCTAGAAAGAACCTTCATGGTTACAATACATAGCTCTGAAATGAATAAGAAAACTAATTTTTTGAGTTACAATGCACTGAAAGGTCAAAAGAAAGCTTTCAGAAGCATACAATGCTTTTCCAAAAGTGAAAGAACTGACTACAAAATGAGCTAAGCTTCCCTTTTGTCTACCCTACACTAGAGAGAATGTAGAACAAATATTAAAGACATTAAATGCCCCTTTTCCTCCTTGTTGACTATATCTTTGAACCTTGGGCACTTAAAGATGCCTTCTTCATGTTGGATTCCTTTAAAAACTGCTTGGTGGCATTGGTAAGAAGAAATATGACCTTTTCATCTATCTTTTGCATCATATTACTGCTAACAAGACTCCTATATCTACTCTTCAACCCCTTAAATTCTTGCAACTATTATCATAAGTGTTCCAACTACTGCCTATATGTTTGCAATTGTCCTTAACTCTTTGAACTACCATGACCAACTACCTTTTGCACATACCAATAGGACATGTGTGCAATTGTTTCAATTACACTATTGGGCATAGTAGTCATGGTATTCTACATGATAGAAAGTAACTGTCACTTAGAGCCTCTTTACTAAGCCATACTTTGTTGACACATATTTACTTTCCTTGTTCTGGCTTTATAGTCTTTGTTGTCTAGCTTATCTGCCCCTTAACTTCCTTTCACCATTATTGAATTCACATTCATAATAGACCTGTAGATTATCAATAATTCAATCTTAATTAAAAACTGTATCCTTTGATTTCCCATCATGTTGAAAAATTACTACTCACAATACTCTTGCCCTTCACCATTACCTTTAGGAGTTCCCCATGATAGCTATTCCAATGATTGCTATGAATACTATAGAGGACATGATTGTCTAGGGAATAAAGGCATGAAATTCCTCTTCCCATTAGGGAAGACCTTTGCAATGTGAGGCTTACATCCACATTTCTTATCTTAATAGTTGCGTTCCAATTTTGTAAACTTTCCTATGAGTATCAACTCTCATGAGACCTTTATTCAATGCATAGGGTTGTAAGGTCTCATACATAGACTCCTGCCATTCTGACCATACCTACCCCACAAAATGATGATTGGATTGTCTTTTAACATGACCGAGCTACCTTAGATTTTTGCATAGACATCATATATAGTAGACTGCCTTAGGTCTGAAACTTTGCATATGCACTACCTTTTATTCATAAAATGGTTGTCGATAACTGTCATAATGAGTGCCCTTTGTGTTAATGAGATTGAATGTTTGTCTTTCTTTTCATGGAAATCTCATGACTGCCATGAAAACATTCATTGTACTATCTCCTTGTAACGCCATATTGGTTTCTATTTCCTTTATTCATTCTTTGCATGCTTGAATGTCTTGTCCTTACACCTCATGACTTCCCCTATCTTCTTGGATGCCCTTTGATATGACTATCACCAACATTCATCAACATTGGAAATCCATATTTCACCTATTGAAGTCTTCTATCCTTTCTATTAGACTATACCACATGGTGAATGTCTTCATATTTTGTAACTGTCACTTTTCAACACTTCCTCATTGTTCTTCACCAGTTCACACTTGTTCACTTTGTATCATTTATTGTTCACTATAATGTCTAGGCCTTATGGGATTGTCCCCTTCCTTGTCCATAATCTCCTAGTACTATGTTTATTATGCAAATCTATTATAGTCTTTGTGTCTTTCTTCTTCATGGTTTTAAGATGTCTTTAGGTTCCTTCTTCAAAGGTTGACACCTCTTGGTATTTGAAAATTGACTCCTTTTTGACTCTTCTGCCATCACCAACTTGTCATCACATATTGTTTGTGCTTGTAGCTTCCAAAAATTCATCTTATGTCTTCTCCACTTAACCTTCATGGATCTACATTTTAAACTGTCTTCTTCTTGTAACTTATCCCTATGATTCCCACTGACATGGTGGCCTTTTGACTATGATATATCTTCCCTTATGCAACACAATACCATCTTTCCTTTTGTTGCCTTTAAGGGTTCAGTGTTTCCCTCTTCAATAGTGAATACCACTATCATTACTTCTTTAAGAATGAATGTTATTATTTCCTTTGAGGTGACTATCATGAAAGTCATAGAATTCTATGAGGTCATACTTCCCTTAATACTGCCACAATGATACCTATTTTATGTGAGAATTGATAGTGAACTTGGTCTAGGATAACTTCATATAAAATTCATGACATGCAACTCAATACCCAGTTGCATCCACACCTTGTTTGATGTCATTGGCCCCAAGAGAACTTGGAAAACACTAAATTGGACTGTATCACTGTCTCATGGAGTATATTGACAACCATTCCTTGTAGCTCAAATGTTGTTTGATATTTAACTTTGAGGACTTGTCATAGGTTCCCTTTACCTCCTCATCAATCTTCTACTCACTATCATTTGTTGAGACCTTCAACTTATATTTCGTTGTGCTTAGATGACTTAATAAGGATTTAACAGCTTCAAAGTGCCATTTAGCTTTTGTTCATAATGGTTGTGTAATTAGGCTTTGTCCTTCACAACCTTCACTATCTTTTCACCTTCCTCAAGGCTACTCCAAATGCCTTTTGAGTCTTGTTTTGTATTTAAATCCTTGAAGAAGGTCAACACTATCCTCTCTTAGATTGCACTTACATCAGTCATCATGACTACCCCTGACTATCCTTAAATGCCATTATTGTCTTTTGAAACCCTTTGTTTGAAGTCATGATTTGGTAATAATTTGAATGTTGTTTATAATTTTCCCTTTTAGCACACATAGGCATAGAAAATGTATTATTGCATTGACTATCCTCTACTTGATTAAAGGACTGTCACTATGTCTTGAGCCTTATATTTGGTAATATTGATCAAATAGCCAACATAGCTAGCAGGTGAAGGCATATTTGATATTGATCCTTATCAATGCACATACATGCTTGAACTCCAAGGATATTAACTCAAATCCTGGAAGTGCCCTTCTTTTCTTTGATGGTTGTTCTCAGTGATTTTTGGGTGGCATTGTCTTATCATAAGACTTTCTTAACATTTCTTGAGTTGTTCACAGTCCTCTTGTGATACTTGCCACAAGTCTCGTAATTGGGACAAAGCAACTACCTCATTATCTTTTTGTTATCATCCTTAGGATCTTCATTTAACCCTCCCTATAACAAGTGGTGTCTGAGCATCTTCGTAGAAACATAGATATATTCAATTGGTAGAAAATATTATTCTTCCTTCTTCATCATAAGTAGTTAATAAAGCTTTGGTGATGCTATTCAATTCTTTCCCCACTCCTTTCAAAGGAAAAAACTTCACCTTGGATTTGTTTACTCTCTTTCTTCTTCGAATTATTTAAAATTGGTGTTGGAATGGACAATCTTTCTTTTTGAAATAATTGGAACTGTAGGCTTGTCTTATGATTGTGAAAATCCCTTCCAACATGCAATAAGGGCTTGATAAACAACTTTTTTTTCTCATCCCTATGGGGTAGGTTCATCCATGAGTCTAACTGATTTCTTTTTGACATGAAGACTATCCTTACTTCCTTCTTACCTTATAACAATCATTTGAATACTTTCTTTCACTATTCATGACAATATTGAACTCATTTTAATTGTCATATGATTGTTTATGCTTAAGTCTCATTAAAAATTTCCTCATCAGATTGACCTCATCAGTGATAATACTATCATGCATAGATATATTGCCAACTCCACTACAGGGACTACTTTAAAATGATCAATACCTCCTTTATTAATCTACACTCTACTCTCACTTTCAGTAGTTCTAACCTTTCTTTGTTCCCCTCTGGATAGTCCCCATGATTTAAATTTCAAATTTGTATGCCCCTTAACCTTGTCTTCATACTCTTGGCTACAACTGATAGTTGTTTTTTCATTTTACATTTCCCTCTTCTTATTGATTTGGTCATCAACACAACATTTTCTATCCAAAACACTACCTTCGGTATGAAAAATAAGATAATATGATTTATCATTGGATTCTAATGTTAATAACAAGACTCTTAACATAGATACCATCCCCACCACAAAAATAATGCTTCATCTTGATAATAGGGATCCTATGAATCATATTTTGTAACTATGAGACCTGGCTTAGCATGAACTACTGAAGAAGAAACACTCAAGAAACACCTCTAAGGTGGACATGTAACCCTCCAAATTTTTACCTATGATTCTCACAACCATAAAAACCAATAATATAGCACATATTTTTCAATGTAGATAAAGCATGAGGCATATTTCAAGGGAAAATTTGATAAAAAATGCAAAGAAGAACCAAAAACTTGCAACGTGGTGTCTTTGATAGATGCCTTCAAGCTCCCAATATCAATGCCTCTTCCTCATCCAACAACATGGTGTCTTTAATTCTCCAAAATATGCAACAAACCTTACTAAGACTTGTTCCACACACCACAAAACCCTAAAGCTTTCCCTTGCAACGTGGAATGAAGAAAACTGAAATCAATCTTTTCTTTGGTGCCCAAAAAGAACTTGGTCTAATATTTCCTTTTACTTGACATATTTCAATGCATTATCATTTTCCCTTAGTTTTTTTAAACACTTTAACACTTTAATGATATCTTCTACAAAAGTGTCTTTTGAAAAAATAATTAAAGTGTTAATAATTATACATCAAATTAACATCTATTATAATGTAACCTTTAATCCAAAAATCTCCCCTTGTCACCTGGGATGAGATTAAATTATGACTCATATTTATCCTTAATAATTATATCTTTGATATGACGTAGCAATAAGGGAAACTCACAATACACCCATTTTTGATGCTTAAGTTCTTCATTGACACCTACGTTAGTAGCCTAATTCCCTTCTCTATACAAATGTTGAAATTTATACTAAATGAAGGTCCTTAAAATACATCTGCTATCATCGATCACATCATAGATCTCTCATAAAACAACTGCTTCCCCTTTCAAATTATCAATTATTAATTTTGAATTATCTTCGATGATAAATTTGGTAAAACCAAGCTCCATATGTTTTAACCCTCCCCAAATAGTCATGGCTTTGGCTACATTATTAGAAAACGGTTCTAAATTTTTACCATAACCTTCCATTAGGTTGCCTTGAAGGGCTTCTTATAATAGCCCCTACTCCAGCTAAACTAGGGTTCCCCTTGGAGCATCCATCAAAATTGCATTTGACCCAATCAACCTTAGGTGGAGACCATTTTTCTATTTTATCTGGTGATATATTTGACCCAATTGACTTTATTTAGATCTTGTTTAAGCCCCCATATTTGTTTAATTCTGATCTCTTTGTAAGAAGGCATATGTTTTGAGGAAGCATAGACTCTCGCATTGATGTTCTCCTATATTTGATATTTTATAGCCATGAACAAGCATTTTCCGCTTCTTGTAGACTCTCAAAAGATCATGCTATATTATCTCCTTCCATAAACTCCATGCAATAAAAGGGGGAACTTGTCTCCAAATATCCACTATTATGTTATGAGAATAAGGACAATCTTGCCAACTATCAACAAACTACTTAATAGAGGAAGGAAAGATCCAATCTGTCATCAACATAGGAAGACAGTAGGACCAAACCTCTCTAGAATAGGGACAATGGAAAAATAGGTGCATTATACTCTCCATGTTTTCATTACAAAGACAAGACCTATTAACAAATTGAAAACTCTTTTTGTTAAGATTATTAGTAGTCAGAATTTTCCCATGAACAATAGCCCACCAAAAGGAATTCACTTTAGGGATCAAGTTTTTTATCCAAACCTATTTCCAATGAGATTCACTTTGAGGAATCAAAGGCTTTTCCATCACATCATAAGAAAACTTCATCGAAAGGCACCCTGAAGAAAGCTTAGTCCATATCCACTCACCCTCCCTATCCTTCAAGAAAAAAGCTTCACCTATGTATTGATTTAAGGTTTTCAAAGCAACATCCCAATTTTGTTGTCTTCCCCCTTTTAGTAGTATGTCTCCTCTTAACTGATCTCTGAATTTTTTCCATTTAGGCTCCATATCTTCCCAATTAATATAACCTTTGACTTGTTTACCATTAATTATAATAAGCCTTTATTTTAGTTGGAGGAGGTGATTAATGGAGGAAAGTGGGGAACCATTAAACCAAACTTCATC
This sequence comes from Sequoiadendron giganteum, assembly GCA_007115665.2. Lineage (NCBI taxonomy): Eukaryota > Viridiplantae > Streptophyta > Pinopsida > Cupressales > Cupressaceae > Sequoiadendron > Sequoiadendron giganteum. Next base: position 643,288,193 of record CM021102.1, read on the forward strand.
CAAAAAATCAATATTCTTTCCATTGACTATTATTTTCCTAACCCCAAGTCTTAGGACACTTCTAATTTTCAAGATGTTGTTCTAAAACATAAAAACACAAGGAAGATATGAAGCACTTAGAAAGCTACCCTGATCCATGTTTCTTTAATATTTGGCCCTTAAAAGTTTTACCCAATCTTTAACACCTTCTAGAAGGTACCATCCCATTTTAGCAATAAGAGATTTATTGAAAGGTTTTAGCATCCTTATACCTAGACCACCAACATGTTTGGGAGCATAAATTTTCCCATCCCACTAAAGCCATTATGTTATGCTCTTTAGTCCCTATCTACAATAATCTCCTTTGAATATGTTCTATCTTTTCAGCAATAATGGTAGGAATATTAAAAAGAGAGAGGTAGTAAACAAGGATGTTCTATAAAGAAGCTTTAAGTAGTTGTAGTTTCCCTGCTTGACTAAGAAGTTTACCCTTCCATCCCACCAATTTTTTTTGGAGTCTTTCTATGATGTAATTCCATTAATTACTGCTAGGTTTCTTGGAAATTAATGGAAGACCCAGGTAGGTAGTAGGAATAATAACATCTTGGCATCCAAGAATTCTCATAACTCTATCTTTCACAATCTATTCTAAGTTAAAGAAATATATTTTTCTTTTGTGATAATTTATAAACTAGCTAAAAGCCTTAGCATAGCCATTCAAAATAGGTTTCTAGTTCCCAACTTCAATAATCAAGGCATCTCCAAAAAGGATGGTATCATCAACAAATTGTTGGTGAGTCGCAGGAGGATGACAAGAAGCAACCTTAAAACCTTTCAAAAATTTTGATCCTAGAGCTTTTGAATATTTCTCCCTAAAATTTTAGCCATTATTATGAATAGGTAGGGAGAGAGAGGATCTCCTTATCTTAAACCACATCCATAAGAGAAATACCCCTTTGGAACACCATTCACCAAGATAGAACACTTAGGGGTAGTAATACAAGAGGTAATAAGCTTAAGGAACCTTCCTTTAAAACCATATTACTTGAGCACAACAATAAGAAAATGCCAAGACACTTTGTCATATACCTTAGAGATATCCAACTTCAAAGCCATCCCCAGTTTTTGACTGAGCTCCATAGAATAAAAAACCTCATAGGTAGAAATAGCAACATCCAAAATATGTCTCCCTTTAACAAATCCTTTTTTAATTTTTAGAAATAATTTTGTTAAGAACTTTCAATCTGTTGACTATAATCTTAGAAAATATTTTATAAGTTGTGTTACATAAAATTATGGGCCTAAAATATTGCATCGAGGAAATGTCTTCCTTCTTAGGAATAAGAAAAATAAAAATAGAATTAATTTTTTTTAGAAGTGTACCAAATCAAAAGAAGTCCCGAGAAATATTTAAAAGATCTAAGGAGATAACATCCCAAAATTCTTGAAACAAATCGAGAGGAAACCCATCTAGCCCTAGGGCTTTAGAAGCACCAAAGGAGAAAACAATAGATTTAACTTCCTGAAGAGAAAAAAATTTGTACAACTCTTTAAGGTCTTGATCAATAATCACATGGGGGATCACCTGGAGAAAGTCCTCAAACTCCATTGAGCAAGAATCAAAAATTTTCTTAAAATTAAAAAAGAATGAGACAACCTTATCAAAAATTTCATCCTCGGTATTAAGAGTTGTACCATCTTCTTTAATTAAACATCTTATTATGTTCATGCTTCTATGCTTCATGTTAGATTGATGGAAAAAAATCATATTTCTATTGCCTTTAGTAAGCCATTGAATTCAAGATTTCCGTTTCCTGAAAATTTCTTCTTGGTTAGTAACTTTAAACCATTGAGCCCTAAGATCCCTTTCCTTATTACATATTTCCTTATCAACATCACCTTCCTCCATCTTCTTCTAAGCCTCTTTAAGGTTATCTCCAATAGACTTCTTAGTTTGAAAAATATTACCAAAGTAGAACTTATCCCAACCTTTAACCTTGTCTTTAACTCTTTTTAACTTATTAGCTAAACAATACATAGGGGTTCCAACATAGGGTTCACTCCATGAATTTTCAACAAGTTCTTTAAAATCAAGATGATGAATCCACATAATTTCATATCTAAACGGAAATGAAACCTTAATAACATTATCTTCCCAACAAAGAAAAAGAGCATTATGATTTGAATCCGTTCTGGGAAGAGCAGATAAAGTGATAGTTGGAAGAATATTCCAATAAGAGGAAATTATAAAGTGATCTAGCTTAACTTGAATAAGATGATTACCCTATCTCCTACTCAACCAAGTGAACATGGAGCCTTGTAAAGAAACATCTATGAGACAAACATAAGTCAAGAAGCTAGCAAGATCCATCATTTTGTCAAAAAAATCCTTTTGACCTCCAAGTTTTTCAGATGAAAACAATGGAGAATTAAAATCCCCACCTAGCATCCAAAAATCCTCAATGTAGCTACTAATTTGAATTTTCAAGGTATCCCATAAGGAAGCTCTATCAATTCTAGGATTAGGAGCATAAATATTTATCAAATTCCATTTTTTTAGGGTGATCAAATATTCCATTGAAACCATCAAACTATTCCTACAAAAAAATCCTTTAGATCCCTTAAATCTGGAAGGATTCCATAAAGTAGCAATACCCCTAGAAGCGCCTTCAACATCACTAAGAACATAATTAACGCTAGGCCAAATATTCTCGAAAATATTAGCAAAGGTATCCTCCTTTATTTTATTTTATTGGATAAAATAAATGTCAAATTTATAATTTTCCAAGCAAGTCTTTAGCAGATATTGTATATAGGGACTATTTAGGCCCCAAATGTTCCAGACTATGCATTTTGGAAGATAAGGATGGAAGGTTTTTTGGTTTATCTAGGATTTTATGTATAGAAGTTACTTAAAGATGGATATACTATGCCTACAAATGGTTCAAGCACTAATGATGAGGTCAAGGCCTATGAAAGCAATGGTAAAGCAAGGTATGCTCTCTTAAGTGGTCTTACTAATTCTGAATTAGTGAAAGTGATGAGTCTAAAAATTGCTAGAGAAATTTGGGTAAAGTTAGAAAGAATTTATGAAGGAGATGATAAGGTCAAAGAAGCTCAAATGCAGAATCAAAAGATCATGTTTGAGAACTTGTGGATGTCTGAATATGGAAATGTTACAAGCTCTATGTAAAGGGTAGATGGAGTTGCCAACTTCATCAGAGGTCTTGGTGGAGAACCCAAAGAATCAAAAGTGGTAAAGAAAATTATCAGAACTCTTCCTAAATATTATAGTCATAAATTTTCTACTATTGAGGAATTTGAAAATTTAAATCAATATACCATAGATCAGTTGTATGGTTCTTTAAATTCTTTTGAGATGAGAGAATTTGGTACAAATAGTGGTACAAAAATTGAGACTAATTTTAAGGTTGGAAAATAAGAGGAGATTAAGGAATCAGATCAGGAGGATCTTGATGATGTAGAAGCCAAATTTGTTAGGAGAATGAAGATGGGTATTGGTAATTTTCCTTTCAAATGTTTCCATTGTGGAAAGATTGGTCATTATGTTTCAAGATGTCCAAACATAACTTTGAATAACAAAAATAAGGAGAACACAAGTAAGATGATCAAGAAAAGTTATTATGTTAGAGAAGTTGCAAGTATTTCTAACAATGAATTTTATTATTGAGATGATGATGATTATGAATTATTATTCATATATTTAAAAGATGAATCTAATTCTACTAACTCTGAGAGATGTATGAAGGAAATCCCTTTGAAGACAAAGGATAAGACTGAAGGTACTTTAGTACCTACTTTTCATGCTAGACAAGAGAAGACCTATTGGATCATTGACATTGGATGATCCAATGATGTAGATCAGGGTGGATGGTCAAAAATTAACTCAACAACTCAAACTTTTCAAACTTAGAACCCTATCTTGATGGGTTTCCTTTACAACTCTTCAATTCTCCTTGTAGCACTTCAAAAGAGGGGCTTTCCACATAATTTCCTAAGAAGACCCAAAATCCAAAATATAATCACCATTCCAAATAACCTTTTAGCTATTTTAAAGCATACCAAAATTGTAGGTTGGGTTTTTTTGGAACCTAAACTTCAAATTTGTGTTGCTACACTTTTATGAGGCCTAAATAGGCCTGTTTAGATAGGTCAGAACAAAAGTTTCAATCCCCAAGCTTAAAATATTCAAACCAACACCTCCAACAGGTATTTCATGGTCTACCTCAACATTACACATCACTTTAAACAAATTTTCAAAATATTTTCTACAAACCCTAACTCCCATGCCTTTCCTCTACCAAAAACAAGAGTTTTTATGGGCTAGGGCATCACCTAATTTGCATGAAATGCCATCCCCTGCTCTTGCAACATTGTGAACACTAAAAATCCATTTCCCCATCCATTCCACTGAGTTTAAGAATATTCATCGATGAAATGGAGATAAATCTATTATTTCCTATTAAGGCACACCCTAGTGAGGGTTTCAAACAATTTTTAGTAAATCTACCCTAACTTACTCAAATATTGGTGAAATAAAATGAAATAAATGTATAAGATATAAGATTACATTCAACATCAAATCCAATGAATCTTAGACCATCTCCAGGCCGTAAAAGTCTATACTATTTTGTGTAGCATAAAATTATTCTCTTAGAATGCATAAAACATAGTATATTATTATTCAAATTCAATTTTTACAACTTTAAAACCTTCCTCCAATGCACAAAAGTGTTTTTAAATAATATCCAAGCATAACCAATAGGTTTACCACCAAAAACCAAAGCCTGATCGTTCAACTTCCCCAAAAATGCAAAAAATGCAAAAGTTGCTTGACAACTTTACAAAATTTACAAAATGGACTCCAAAATGACTCAAGACACCTCACACACATAAGAAATGGTCTTCAAGACCTTTATATGAAAAATGACTCTACTAAACCAAAATAATAACACTTAACAACCTCTTACATTAAGACCTAGGTGCCCTGCACCATCCAATCATATAATCAGTGACAAGAGTAAGTTTCTTAAACTTGAAAATATGAAGGAGGATGTGTTAGATTTGGTGATGATACATATGCTAAGATATTTGGAAAAGGTTCTATTAGTTTTAATGGAAAGTATAATACTGACGATGTTTAATATGTTAAGGGTTTAAGGCATAACCTCTTGAGTGTTGGAAAAATGTGTAGTAAAGGATACAATCTTATGTTTCAAGATGATGGATGTGAGATTAGAAAAGGATCCAATACTATGGTTACTGCTGAAAGAAGGATAGATGGAAATGTTTATCAAATTAAGGGCGTTGATGGTCATTGCTTTATAACTCAGATTAGTGAAAGCTAGTCATGACATAGGAAGATGTGTCACATTAATTTTGATAACCTACTAAGAATAAGTTCAATTTAAGCTGTGAGAGATCTGTAAAAGATTACAAATCCTATCAATGTTGTTTGTAAGGATTGCCAAATTGGAAAGCAAGGAAGAAGACGATTCAAAGTCAAAGAACAATATTCTACCAAATTGTTGGAATTGTTACATATAGATATTTTTGGTCCTAGAAGAGTTAGAATTCTTTAAGGTGACATGTATTTCATGCTATTGCTTGATGATTATTCTAGAATGACATGGGATGCTTTTCTCAAGGAAAAATCATAAGCCCTAGATAAGTTCAAAGCATTTAAAGTTATGGTTGAGAATGAAATGGATATGAAAATAAAATGTTTGAGGTCTGACAAAGGTGGACAATTCACCTCCAATGAGTTTAACATATTTTTTTAGAATCATGGCATAAAGAGGAACTTGTCTACCCCTAGGACTCCTCAGCAGAATGTAGTGGTTGAAAGAAAGAATAGGATTGTTCAAGAAGTTGCAAGGACAATGATAAAAGAGGAAAATCTATTGAAAGTCTACTGGAGAGAAGAAATTCATACTACTGTTCATATACTTAATAGATTTCAAGCAAGAGATAACAACACAAAGACTCCCTATGATTTATGGTATGGAAGGATCCCTACTGTCAAGTACTTTAGAGTGTCTAGAATAAAACGTTATATTAGAAGAGATGAATAAAAGTTAGGAAAGTTTGATGCAAGGTCTGATGAAGGTATCTTCCTTGGATATTCTACTAGAAGCAAAGCTTAACAATGCTACAACAAGATATTGAGAAAGATTGTTGAGAGGGAAAGTGTCAAGGTTGATGAAGATCTATAGAAAAATTTCATGATGATAAATGGATACAAATCAAACGAGTCTTCTTGCATAGAAGAAGAAAAATCTAAAGAAAAAGAAGTGCAAATTGAAGAGGAAGAAGCTTCGAAAAAGATTCCTAAAAATCCCAAGTATTTGCAGTAGAATCACTCCGAAGAATAAATCATAGGAGATGAGAGTAGAGGTTACTAAAAAGAAGGAAAGTTGTTGAAGAATAGGTAAATCTATGTTTACTTTCCGAAGTTGGACTTAAAACAATGATTGAGGCATGCAAAGATGAATATTGGATCAAGGCTATGGAAGAACTATTGTAGATCGAGAAGAATTAGACTTGGGAACTTGTCCCAAGACCAACAACAAAAAATGTGATTGGAACTAAGTGTGTAAATTTAGAAACAAACTAAATGAGAATGGAGAAGTGATAAGGAACAAGGCAAGGCTTATGTGTAAATGCTACTCACAAGTTGAAGGAATATATTTTGAGGAGACATTTGATTCGATGGAAAGAATGGAAGCTATTAGGATGTTTTTGGCTTTTGCAATACACAAGAATTTCAAAGTTTATCAAATGGATGTGAAGTATGCTTTCTTGAATGGAGAATTGGAAGAAGAGGTATACATAGAACAACTAAAAGGATTTTAGTTATTAGACAAACTAGATATGGTCTGTAGATTGAAGAAAAATCCTAGAGCTTGGTATGCAAGGTTGGATAGGTACTTGATACAAGTATTCAACAAAGGTATCACATATAACAATCTTTACTTTAAAGTTGAAAAAGATCAAGTCTTGATTGTGGTTGTATATGTCGATGACATAATCTTTGGAGGCAATGAAGCTATGTGTAAGAAGTTTACAGAGGAAATGCATAAAGAGTTTTAAATGTCTATGTTTGGGGAGATGAATTTATTTGTTGAACTACAAATGAATTAGAGAGATAAAGGTATTTTCATTTCACAATCAAAGTATGCCAAGGAAATGTTGAAGAACTTTGGAATTGAAGATTCTAAATCGGTATGTACCCCTATGGTTACTGGTTGCAAGATGAGTAAGAATGATGAATATCCTAAGGCTATTTAGAGCAAGTATAGATCAATGATTGGAGGACTACTATATCTAACTCCTACTAGACCGGATATCATGCATGCAGTTTGTCTTGTGGTTAGATTTCAAGAAGATCTAAGAGAGTCACATGTTGTAGCCGTGAAGAGGATATTCAAATACTTGAAGGGAACTCCAGATTATGGCCTGTGGTATCCAAAGGATATTGATTTTAATCTGAGTGCTTACATAGATGCAAATTGGGCTGGTTGTGTGGATGAGAGAAAAAATATAATTGGTGGTGCATTCTTTTTTGGATGCAGATTGGTGTCATGGATAAGCAAGAAACAAGATTCAATATCATTATCTATTGCATAGGAAAATTACATTGCAACAACATCTTTCTGCACACAAGTGTTGTGGATGAGGAAAATACTGAAGGATATCATGGTGGTATATGATGAACCAATTTCTATCTTTTGTGATAATACAAGTGCTATCAATATTTCAAAGAATTTGATAATGCATTCAAGGACAAAACATATCTCAATCCAGTATCACTTTTTGAGAGAGAAGGTTGTAGATAATGAAGTAAAGCTTGAGTATGTGCCTACAAAGGATCATGTTGCTGATATATTCACTAAGGATCTTCCTAAGGATAATTTTGAGTATCTTTGGGAGAAGTTGGGGGTCATTGCCTCTCCTTCTTTGAACTAGATGCATAAGGAGATGCATCAGTCCAGTGGATTTCAAGATTCATTCCTTGGTCTGGACTAATGATTGGTGGCTACCTCTTAGGGGGAGTAGGTAGTGGCCTTGTTGGTTGTTGCAGTCATGGGGAGTGAGTGTTTTAATTATGCAATGGTTTTTGATTTATGCAATATGGTGTGTGCTCCTAAGGGGGAGTATACTGAGCAGCAAAGGAAAGACAGTTGTAGAGCATTTGTGAGAAGGTTGATTGATGTCAAAGGAGAAACTTAAGTGATACAAATATTTTGTCCTTTTCCATTGATGTCAAAGGGGGAGAGATTAATGTGAAAAAGCAAGGGGGGAATGAAGCATGTGAAAAAGATAAGTTGAAAGGGGAGAGTGAGAAAGATAAAAAGAGAAATTCATGTGAGAGAAAATAGAAAAGGAAACAGGTATGGAGTAGAGTTGTGTTTGTTGTTGACGGTTTTTTCACATCATGTGCTACCATCAATGAAAAAGGGGGATATTTTTGCAAGTATGAGCAGTTAGTGTCGTCATTAATGTCAACAAGCTTGTGTTATCATTTATGAGAAGAAGAGTTTTGTGAGAGTATGTGTAGTTGTTGATGTTGTCTATGTTGTTGCTTTGATTAGCTGCATTATGTTGTCATTAGTAATCTATTAGTGTCAAAATCTAGTGTTACTTTGATAAGCTTCTGTCTATGGATGTTGGTTGAGTTACTAGGTTGCAGCTGGTTCTTTAGTGATTGAAGAAGTACTAAAGATGACAAGGATATGTATTTGGTGCTTGGTTTCCAAGTGCTTTTGAGAAAAAAATGATAAAAAGAGGAAATAGCGAGTTACAATTTGTTCTAGGTTGAAGAGTAGTGTTCTAGTTTTTCTTTGTAGTTCTTTTAGGATGAAGATCTTCTTGTGCATTTTAGATATGTTGATCAATGGTTTTTAGAGGTGTTGTCTTCATAATTTGGTGTGTTGGGTTGATGTGCAAAAGAAGTTGTATTCATAGTGTGTGAAATTTGTATTGTAGAGGTGTTTGGGAGAAATATTTTTTCTCCGCGTTTCTCCATAGTTTGGTTTTAGGTCTTGTAGTTCTGAAGGCATGCTGATAGTGTTGGTATCTTTCTTCAGTTGAATTTTTTCAAGGTTTTGTAATTTGGAAGTCAATTTCTTGAGTTATAGTGTATGGGAGAGTTATTTGAGTGTACTGAATGTGTACATTCTTCAAGGGATTTTTTTTGCGAAGGAGTTTGTTGTATTTCAAGGTATTTGTGGAGTATTCTAGATTGTGTTCAAGTGAATTTTTTTGTCCATGATTTATTGTTGGATCAAAGGAAGTGTGTACTTTAAATTTTAATGGTGTTTACATGGGTAACGACTGACCTTGGGTGTTTACAATACTTGTGAAATTTGTGAAAGCATGGCACGATGTGTATGAGATCTAAGTCCTAGCTAAGGTGTGTTGTGGTCTTCCTTCATTCCTTTCCACCGTGGGAATTTTTTGGTGCTGACCTAATTTGATTTTACATGGTTGAGGTGCATAGCCGATCTTGGAGAATGGTTTCAAGGTTGAAGATGGTATAAATAAGAGTTGAGTTGTTGAGGGATGATAAGATAGAAAAGATAGATGAGTATGAAGTGAATTGAATTTTTTTAGAGTATGAATTTGATAAGTGAAGTGCGAGCTTTCATGTGTTAGATTGTTGGATGTAGTGAGCATAAGGTGTCTATAATTATTTAGTCAAGTTGCGAAGTTGTTAGTGATATTCTAGTGGATTTCTTTGTTGCATTGAGATGGATTTATTTGTGTAACATTCTACTCTATCTTCTTTTCTATTTTGGCAATGAGCCTTTGGTAGTGAGCCCTTATTTATTTTGGGTAATGTGCCCTCTGATAGTGAGCCCTTTGGTGTTAATGTTACTTTATTTTTGTGAGCTAATCCTCACTATGGTTTTTCCATGTAAATTTGGTGTTCTCTTGTGTATGGTGTTGATTTGTTTTAGTTTTTGTCATTTTATTTTCATGCTAAATCATTATAACATATTAAGGGTTAATTGACTGAATGTGGCTCCGAATGATTATAAGGGTTTTGAAGTTTGAAGGTACAATGATTCACCCACCCTCTCAGTTGTCTTGTGCATTCAACATTCTCCCCCTCCTTTTTTTGTTCGTATTCAATCCCTGTGGGTTTTTGATGAACTCTATGTGACAAAGGCTAGTGGTGTTTTGAGATTGCAGATAAGTAATGTCTATGTGGAACCAAAGGTTTTTGAAGAGGTTGATAGTGTTGTTTCTTCACCTCCTATTGTTGTTCCTATGCCTTCCACAAGGGTCTCTACCAAGGTTTTGATAAAAGGGTAGATTGAAATTGATATTCTCATTTCTCTTATTGTCGAGTCATCTACTTGGCTTAGGAACTCTCTTGTTGGAAGATTTTATGGTTATCGCTCCAACATAGATTCTGTAAGAAGATGGGTACTCCAAATTTGGAAACTAAAAGGTGATGTTGAGTTAACAATAATGTTGAATGACTTTTTCATTTTTTTATTTTTTCAATTTGAAGGATTGGTCTAGAATTCTTCTAGATGATCCTTGGTTTCTTGAAAATAATGGCCTTTGTCTTCAAAATTGGACTCTTGGCTTTAACACTATGAATGATTCCATTTTTAAATTTCCTATTTGGGTTCATTTTCTAGGGCTGCTCTTGGAATTTTGGAATGAAAATATTTTTATGATTATAGCCAATTTATTTGGGAAATATTGTGTCATAGATAAGATCACCAAATTCATGAAGCATTTTATATTTGCTAGATTTTATGTGTTTATGGAGAAAAACCAAGACTACCTAGATTTCCTTATCCACAAAATTTGGAGTTTCGATACAATAGATTGAATATGAATAATCTCTAATTATTTTCCATACTTGTGGAAAAATGGGTCATGCTTCAACTACTTTCCTGAGAAATAAGAAAAAAATCACTTTTTTTGGAAGAAAAAGGAACAGTTTCTTATTTCTAAGGAGTCCAATTCTTCCTTTGAGGAGGTACAAAAAGAAGATAATAGAATTAAATCCCCTTAAACTATTTAATGATGGATGCCTCTTTTGGAGGTTCAAGGCTAGAAGATGGATTTTCTAGTGGTCTTTTGTTTTCTCCTTATCACAAGAAAAATGAGTTGGGGAGAAGGATCCTTGTAATGTGATAAAGAAAAATAACTTAGATTAATTTTTTAAACCACCCTAATTTTAGGTTGGATGGTTGTTTGTAAGTTTTAGTTTTAGTTTGTCTTTTGTTGTCTCATTGTTGTTCTTTGGTGTACGGTCACACTTCATGCTCTATCCTTCTCTTTTTACAAGGTTCTGGTCCTTTCAAAATGATTCTTACCTAATAAAAATGACTTCTATGTATCCTTGCAATATTCTTTGCTTTGATTCAATATAAAAATACAATTATTTGCATGAGTCTAAATTACTTTCAATCTGAGAAAAACTATTCTACAACCAAAAGGGAGACATTGATGATGGTATTTGCATTCAAAAAATTTAGACATTATTTAGTGTCTGCATCATCTCGTATTTATATGATTCATGAACCTTTTAAGTATCTAATGAACATACTTATAATTCAAGGAAGAATTTATTGGTGGTTCATTTTATTCTAGAATTTGAATTTAAGATAATAGTAAAATTAGGAAGAGTCAATCAATGTTTGAATTATTTATGTAGAAATGATACAAGAGGGGATTAGGGATCAAATAATGATAAATTATCTACTAGACACTTATTTAAAGTGATTGTGGTATCCATGGAGCTTAAAATATCATAAAACTATTGCCAACATTGTACTTTTTACAATGCAGAAAAAAAGGAGAGGACAAATTTAATGTTGTATCCCTTACCTTATACACTAATTTAAGATTTTTTTTGGTAAATATGAATTGATTAGAACAGTAGTCCTAGACCATGGAAAGGAGGAAAATTTAAGGGAGGCACATGAAATAATTATTAGTGACCATAATTTAGAAGGAATTGACTGAAAATATTATTGGTTAGTTTATCGTGGTCAATGCTCTTCAAGGATGCACATGTATACTCAAAAGATAAGTACATACAATATATTTGTATACATTTATCTTTATAAGTTCATGCAAGTGTACATAATGATATAAAAATGTCATATAATTCCATCACATCTAAAATGTCTCTCAAACTGTAAAACATCACCAAATATAACCATGCAAATAATTATCAATATGACACATAGGAATAAACAATGTCTTTGTAATGTAGTAAAGAATAATTTAAAAAATGTTTGGCCTCTCTTTTCCTAACTAGATAGTGAAGCTTGAATCTTTGAATCAATTATCACCTTGCATCATTTTGATCTCCTTCATTCTATGCTAGATACACCAACTTGTATATATAAAAATTATAAAATAAGATACTATGCTATGTTCTACAACTAAAAAATATTTTAAAATGACATAAAAATAATATACAACAACATACTAGTAGTCTAACTCTTCTTTATTTTGACTCTCAACATCATCAAAACATTCCTATCCTGAGATTGAGTGCTTGCATTGATCTATACATTAATAAAAATAGTATATAATTATTATTTATAAATACCTAGTAATTTCAATTGAGACAAGATAATCATAATTAAATGTATACAACACTCATTCTCGTGTTAGAGACATTGAGGATGAAATTATAGTAGTAATACTGATATCTATTTTTTTCTAAATACCAAGAGGCATGAAAACTAAAATCATCAACTAAATAAGTAATAACATATTTAATTGAGAAAAAAGTACTTATAATTAGTAACATTAAATTTTATATTTTAAATTTTAAAATGTGCTACAACATACCTTAGTGAATTTGATGTAGCAAGTAGTACTACCAATAGAAATATTAGATGATGGTTTCATACCTATTAGAAATATGAAATAGATGAATAACCAAGATATTTCTATGAGAGAGATAAGCTATAAAACTATAAATGAAATAACACAGTTGTAGACCTGAAATCCCAAGAGATGTGCAAATGATAATATGACAAGATTGTATTAGGAGCTCAAAGAAAATATATAGAATAATGACTACACGCATCAATGTACATATATGTCAAAGTATGCAAGAGTACACAATAATATGAAAACACAAGATAGGTAGCGAGTTTATATAGAACTAAAGAGAGGATGGAGGTGGAAAATCCAACCAATAGTAATTGACCACCAATAACCACTAATATTAAATAGTGATAAAAGATAAATACTTCACCCTTTAAGGGTGGAGACAAATCATCACCTTCTCTCCTAGTTATTAAATAATACTCACTTTATTATCCTAAGAAAGCTTAATAAAAGTGCGGGAAAAACCTAGGATTAAGTAGAAATAAATTAATCCACTAGGAAAATGAGTCCTGAAAAATGAGGCCATGTTAGGTACCCATGTACATATAAAATCCCCCCAAAAGAAGAAGAAGCCCCCTCCCATAAAAAGAAGTATGCCCCTATAACAAAGAGAGAAATAAAGTGGAAGGACAAAGAAGCCCCCAAAGAGATCCAATGGTAGATGCCCAAAACTGGATGTAGAAGATGGTCCACGATCATCATACAAAGTTCCTCCCCTAAGGAAGAAAAAAAAACCAAAGGTGTATGCAAGCTATCTCCCCACTCTTGAAAGGAATATGCAAGAAGAAAGCTCAAGATATATGGAGTCTCTGAACTTGGCTCAAGTATCCCCATGTCGATGCTAAAGACTCACAATCAAATAAGGTTTTCTAGGCCACATTTTTGAAAATGAATACATAGAATCTCCTATAGATTGATGTAAAACACAATCCAAAGGTTCAAGCATCTCCTTTAAAACTTTATCTCCTCCAAATTTTGATCCAAATTATCCACACTCATGTCAAACTATAATGAATTATCATGTAGAGAATGAACTAGAGGGTTAGAGTGGTCCCTCACAACAATTGAAGAAGAATCAACTTCATCAAAGAGAAGATGAATACAATCAATATTTTCTCCCAAATATGCAATATGTGTCTCCATAAATAAGTTTGAAATACTTTTCAAGAGATCATCCCAAAAAAATGAATCTGAAAGATAATGTATGTCCTACTGCAAAGAATCATTGGAAACTTTCAAAGAAGCAACACTATAATTTGAAGTAGAAATAGTAGATGGAGATGGAATGCAAGGTTCAAGAACTGGATCACTTGTAAGAATACCCAAGTTTAAGTAACCAAAATTATCCTCAAAATCAAATTCCACACTAGAAATGTGATTATCATCCAAAGGATCAAAGCCATCATCTAGCAAAAAATATGGAAATGAGTACAATTGAGATGCATGATCGACCACCCCAATAGAAATAATCTCTATGCTCTCTAAATTTCTAATAATAATTGAATCAAGAGTAAATTCCATAGTTTTCCCTACTCAATTATGAGTAATCTAATAGAAGGAAAGAAGATTATTGGACAAATGAGGTACACACAATACATCATTGAAAGTGACATCCTTGATATCAATACATCCCTTCCCAATTGCATTTATTTATGTATTAGTACCCATCAAAATAGGTGGCATAACACAATGATCAAAGGAAGGGAACATGGACTATGTAGAGGCCATATGATGAAAAGCTCTAGAATCTAGAAGTCATCTCCTTGACCCAATACTTGTAGAAGTGCAAAAATATTTTCCTTTATGTTTGTCTGCATAGCCTTTTTCCTTTTTCTTAGTAGATTCTTGGTTTGATGAAGATGGAGATTCAGTGACCCATTTATTACTCTTCTCAAGAACATGTGTGAGGTGGTCAATCTATTTATTCATACATTTGTGTTCATCATGGCCAAGTTTCTTGTACAATAAGTGCATTTTACCTTCTTCTTCTTAAATTTATCTTGAGTTGAAGAAGTTTTAGTGTCTACATTAGAAGCAGACAAAGATAAATATGAATAATTCTCTCCTTAGTTATTTTATTTCTTATTATCTTTATGATATTTAGTGCCCTGACTTGCAACACAAGCACAAGATTTAGAAGATTTGATAGTGATCATTTGAACCAACTTGTCTTGTTCTTTTATGATTTAATTAGCAAAATCATCAAGAGAAGGCATTTTTTAGGAAGATCCTAACGCACTTTTAGTGTCATAAAAAGTAGAAACAAAGATTGAACAGTCTGGACCAATTTTAGAGAGAATAATTAAGATCAATTGTTTATCATATTTCTCAATTCCACATTATTTCAGTTGCAATCTTATGGCCTTTAGTTTGGTGAAAAAGTCCTACATTGTATCAAAACTTGAAGGACTTAACCTTATTATCTCATTCTCCAATTGATGACCTCTTAATTTATCTTGTGTACCCAAGAATGTTTTCAATGTTGTCCAAACTTCAATTGGTGAAGACAAAGATTCAACATGAAATAGAAAATATAGAGATATAGACATACAAAAGTTTCCAAATGCTTCATCACACTTATTAAACCAATTTGGTTTTTTTGCATCAATTTTTGGTTTAGTTTCTAGTCCCATTATTACCCTGTGCAATCCATACTTTTTCAAGTAGAGTGTCATTTTAATTTTCCAATCAAAATAGTTGTAGGGTGTTAGCATAGGAACTATTACTTGATCCATTTTAGGTAGAAAAGGAGATTATTTTTGAGTGCACGAAAAGAGAATGTAAAGTGAAAAAGAGACACCAAGAGACACCCCCTAAGATATTACAATATTGGTACTTTATGATTAGTGTGGTTACAAAGATTTTTCCAAGATATAATACTCAATAGGCCCACAATGACCAAACTTTAAAATTCTAATACAAAATGAACCTAAGAAAAATATGTAAAAATTAGCCTTGTAGTTGTTTATTTCTCTTTGATACATTTCCAATGCCTATTCGTTTATGAAAATGGAGCTCTGGGGTGAAATTTATGACATGTTGAAGAAAAAAATGCAATAATAACTTCAACATTCAATATATGGCAAAAAATGACAATAATTCTTTTCAAAACCTTTATGGATGGAAAGTTTTCATCTTCATCTTTTCGACGATATCTCTTTTTTGAAAAATGAACACCTAGGTGAAAAACTATGCAAGTTTGAAAAAATGCCCGATTTGGCATATGTTAGGGCCTTGGTGCCCCCTAGGCGGCCTGTGGGAAATGACACCGATGGAGGTGGTCGCTTGAGTGATGATTGGGCAGAGTTGAGTGGTTAATCGGGTGTAGTTTAAAACTTACTTGTTGGTGGTTTATATCATAGTTTAGGAGTGACTGTAGTAGTTTATTTAAAACTGCTTGATGGTGATTTGTAAGTGTGTCTATAATGCTTAGCGTCTAGGGCCATAGGCTACCTTACCTTAGCAGCTTAGCCACAGGCGGGTAGGTCGCGGGTAGGTAACCTTAGCGACTGAGCCACTAGGCACTTTAAGAAGCACTAAGTGTTGTTAAAACAATGCTTATATATATTATTATTATTTTAATATTTTCATCGTATGACTATACTTGCACGACCTGGGGGTTGTACGACCTCTTAGGAATTTTGTTTGCCTAAGCAGCTCTCGACACTGAATATGGGTGAAATTTATGTAAAAATTTATTTCCACAACCTCTTGAACACAATGGAAAGGTTTGTTTGGGGTAGAAAATGCTCCTATAAAAACTTATTCACCGGATATGAGCTTCAAACCCTTGTTTATTATTGTGTCATATGGTGGCCAAATTGAGTGAAAAAAGCCAAATCTAACTTTCTTGAGCCTCTTAGATGTATGGGACAACAAAAAATGTTGCCACTATAGCTAGCATAGCTATAATAATCAAATCTCACCAAAAATACATATGCAAATATAGGATTAATAGATCTTCATAATTCCTCTTTGATTCTCCATATCATATTGAAACTCAAGAGAAGAGCATACAAGAATTTGCAAGATCATACAAAAAACTCCAATATCTTAATCAGGAATCCAAGTACTCAAAACTATCAAAATCTAATTTCTAATACCATATTAGTGTTGGCATACGGCTGGGGAGTTTGCTAGCATATGGATTGTAAGTGTTGTCATTGATGGTAACCCAAGTCATGCAACTTAAGTCTTGAATCTGAATGTGCATTATAATTTTGGTTCCTTCTAGTAAAACAGAGTAAAGAATAGGGCATCCGATTACAGGCATAAAAGTTGATCTAAACACCTTACCGAACATATATTCTGGGTTGTGGATCTTTGAGGAAGGTTTGTTGATGCTTGCACTATCTTTGTTTTGATGCACACTCATTGGTATGTGATCTAGAAGATCCGGTGCACTAATTTGTTGATTATCTATGCTAGAAGGTCGACCCAACAAGGATAGTAATTGCAGATGTATAAGATATAATTAATTACAAGTCTTCGTGCTCGATTAAGTATTATTTTGGGTCCTCTCTTTGTCTTAACCGACTTTGGAGGATACACATAAAGATTTAGTGACGGATCTGGCCGACAAGATAAAAGTAACTTAATATTTTATAAAGCTGACTGGTGGATGAATAAATCCTCGATTGTGGATATATATAAGAGATTGGTTTTATAATTTTAGAGTGTGAGTAATTGTGTGTGTGTAGAAGTGTGAATTGAGAGATTCAATAGTGCAGTAGTGCGAATTTGATTATAAGCAATGCAAAGAGCATAACAAAGCAGAGCAAAGTGCAGAGTCAGAAATCAGATCCAAAATAAGATCTATGAGCTTCATCCAAACTATCACCTGACATAAGTAGATGCTACTACCTCAGTTCACCCCTTCAGATGATTTTAATCTTAATTTTTTAAGGTATTGAGCCTTTCTCTTTTGAGCAGTGAGCTCTAGGTAGTGTGCTTGAATGCAAGTACATTCCTTTTGTAAAAAATTATATTTGAGTACTCAAATTATGGATTAACCTCCACCGTGGTTTTCCCCCTAACAGGGTTTCCGCACAAAAATCTGTGTGTTATGGTGTTATGAATATTTACTTTGAATGCATACATCTTTTCCTTAATGCAATGATGAAATGGTTTCAAGTTTTAGATTGATGGAGTTTAAAATTGTTGAACACTGATTCACCCCCCTTTGAGTGTTCCCTTGAGTCCAACAATTGGTATCAGAGCTAGTTCCTCTGAAGAAGTTTTATAGCTTGAGGTGGATCTTGGAATGTGATGGACTCTGGTAGTCTTCAAAAATAACTTCTGATGGCACTTGATGACCTTGATCAGTCTAAAGTAGAAGTTCAAGAATTGAAAGCAAATCTTAGAGATGCTGAGAAATTCATCCAGTCATTGAAGGATCAAATAGTTAAATCCAGGGTGAAGAGGACAGATCTATGTGATTAGATTAAACAAAAAGAAAGTGAAAACATGGATGATGCTCACTCGAATCAAACCTTGAAGGAGATAACCGAAGAATTCGAAAAGCTTGCTAGAGACAATATAAACCTAAAACATGAGATAGAATCTATGATGATGAAGATGACTAAAGAAATTGAAGAAAGGAAGAAAAATGAGGAAAATCTTGCTCAGGCCCTGAAAGAGAAATTTGATGAATGCAACAGAATAAACAGGGGGGTAAAAGCACAAAGCTCTGTCACACTTTATAAAGGAAACAACCAATGCTGATCCAACTTTTAAACTTGAATCACTAAAAAGTAGCATATATGTTTTGAATTTTTAAATGATGTAAACTAGTAAATATGTATTTTTTAGTATATTTTATGTTTGTATTTTTTATAAGAAATTAAAAAATTATTTTAAACTAGTTTCTCATAAATTAACACTATAATTTAGTTGCTGATAAAATGCTGAAAAATGAAGTTGCATGAGACGTCAAACTTTTTATAGTAAATTTTAATTTTTTTCTTTCAATTTTTTTGTGTATTTATAACTTGAAATTTTAGTGCATGGATATATTTTTTTCCAAATTTGATAAATATATATTTGTATATAAGTATTAAAATGTGCGTGAATAAAAAACAACTATTTCCATCAGACATCAACATTCATATTAAATATTTATCTAAAATGGAAAAAAAATTATACCATCTTGAAATAGATTCTTTTATCTAGTGAATCATATTTTTTTCAATTTTTTTTAATAATTTTTAGTATTTTTCCTTGGCATGGTAATCAACCTAATATTTTTTGCTGATAACCTACTTTTAGTATAAATAACAATAATAATAATAATAATAATAAAACTATTAATATAAATATATTTTCGAAAACTACACTTATGGATGTACAAAAGGGTATTTTTACATTTTTAAAAAAGTGTTATTTACATGAGGAGGAGTTATTAAAACTTCAAGTTTTTCAAATAATTTTTTTTTTTGGTAAACTGGACTCAAAGTGGTGCTCCATATATTTTTAGCCAACAATTTTAGTTGAATAAATTTTGGAAGTATCTAACTTAGCTAGAATGAATCTTATTAGATCATATGTTTGACCAAAATTATCTTTTAGTTAGAAATACTTAAATTCAGTTGTGCTGATATGTTGGTTGAAAGTGTGACATAACTTTGTGCTTTTACCCAGGGAATTTACTTAGTTGGAAAGTGAATTAAAAAGAACCAGAAACAATGAAGAATAACTTGGTAAGAAAATTACTACTCTTAGGAATGATCTTGTCATTGCAAATGAATACAAAGAAAAGTTTAAGATTAGTTCAGTAAAGCTTGATGAGCTGACTCAAGGACAAAAGAGTGGAGATGATAAGAGAGGTCTTGGATATGAAAAGGGAGAAAGTTCCAGATTAGGACAAAAGAATTTCAGACAAAAAAAAAATGGAAGGTATCCGGTAAGACAACCTAATGCACAAAAGTTTAATGGGTATTGTTTTTCCTGTAATAAGATCAGTCATATGGTTGCTCAATGTAGAAGTAATTTGAGGTCAAAAGTTTCATCATTTTCTGGTTAGTGTTTCAATTGCAAAAATCCTGGTCATAAATCAATTGAATGTAGAAATATGTCAAGTCACTCTATTGATAGAAAAAATAATGAATGCTATACATGTGGAAAATTTGGGCGTATATCTAGTCAGTGCAGATCTAGAAGAATTCATTGGAATGATTGGCCAGGACAAGAAAGCATTATGTGTTACAATTGCAACAAGTATGGTCATATTGCAAGATTCTGCAGAAACAAAAATGTAGACAGAAGAGGTTTGATATACAAAGGAAAAAATATAGAGAAAAATGATAAAGGGAAACAAAAGGTAACTACAGATGAAATCAAAGATTAGATGAAGAAGACATGGGTAAGGAAAAATGATTCTGATGCTGGAAATGGTTCCATACCAGAACTTGCCTCTGGTAACTCTTTCGGTAATTGATTTCAGGCCATTGGCCTAGGGGAATTCTTTCAATAAAACCCTTCCTCCCCTGTCTTGGATGGTACCAGAACACATAGAATAGTCAAGAAGGTGTACTTATGGTGTAGGTGGCATGCAAAAAATTGCAAGGTTATTGTTAGTCAGACCGTCATACGATCAAGACTTGATTCTGGAAGTTCTAAATGCTCATGTTGAGCATTGTAAGATAAGATTGGAAAGTCTGAAGGACATTCTACCTGAAGAGATGATCGAGTGCAACAAAGAATCAATGGGCTCTGAGGACAAAGGCAAAGAAGAAGGTGAAGTTGTCTCTCATTTGAAGGAACAATTCAAACTATCCCTTTCTAAGCTGAAGAAGAAAATGAATGAGTTGAGGCAATGCATAAACTCAACCATAGGCATATACAACTATTGCATTTGTTGGCCCGATGCAGTCAGTAATTACAAAGAGAAATTGGATCAGATTGAAACATAATTGAATGAAATTGGCAAAATCTTTGACATATCTCAGGATCCAGATGGAATCATTAGGAAAAGAATCCAGGAGCTACAGTTAAAACACGCAAAAATTCAACTCTCCAAGAATGTTCTTGTGGATACTTTTTGGAAGGTAAAGGATCTAATTGAATACAATATGGAGCAAATGGTGGAAATATTGAAGAATGGTGAGAAACTGGAAGAAGCAATTACAATTCTTGAATATCTCATTGAGATTATTAACAAGACTTCCAAGAACAATAGCTTGATCATTATTATTGGAATTAAAATAGATGGTTGGAAGAAGTTCCTTCTAGAAGTGAAGAAAAACCATAAGATAATCTTCTAGAGATAACAGTTAATTATTTTCGAGTTTTTGAAATTTTGATCAAAGGAGGAGAACTGTAGATATATATATGTGAAGCCTTGAGGATTTTGAACACATGTTTTGTTTCTATCTTGTCAATATCACTTTTTGTCTTTTTGGCATATGGCATCCATTCTTTGTCATTGATGTCAAAGGGAGAGAGAATTTAGTGAAAAATGCCCCATAGAGGAAGAAAATAAAGCAGTATAGGAGGAGAGAATGCCATAAATCTCAAGGGGAGAAAGTGCAGTAATTTTTTTGGCAGTGTACCTATAATGATTCTGACACTTAGTCATTTTTCACTAAGTGTTGCCATCAATTCCAAAGGGGGAGATTGTTGGCATATGGTTGGGGAGTTTGCTGGCATATGGCTTGTAAGTGTTTTCATTGATGGCAACCCAAGCCATGCAACTTAAGTCTTGAATCTAAATGTGCAAAATAATTTTGGTTCCTATTGACAAAATAGAGTAAAGAACAGGGTATCCGATTACAGGCATAAAAGTTGATCTAAACACCTTACCGGACATATATTTTGGGTTGTGGATCTCTAAGGAAGGTTTGTTGATGCTTGTAGTATCTTGGTTTTGATGCACACTCACTGATACGTGATCTAGAAGATCCAGTGCACTAATTTGTTGATTATGTATGCTAGAAGGCCGACCCGACAAGGATAGTAATTGTGGATGTATAAGATATAATTAATTACAAGTCTTCATGCTTGATTAAGTGTTATTTTGGGTCCTCTCTTTGTCTTAACCGAATTTGGAGGATACACATAAAGATTTAGTGATGGATTTGGCCAACAAGATAAAAATAACTTAATATTTTATAAAGTTGGCTGGTGGATGAATAAATCCTTGATTGTGGATACATATAAGAGATTGGTTTTATCATTTTAGAGTGTGAGTAAGTGTGTGTGTGTAGAAGTGCGAATTGTGAGATTCAACAGTGCAGTAGTGCAAATTTGATTATAAGTGATGCAAAGAGTAGAAAAGAGAAGAACAAAGCAGAGTGAAGTGCATAGTCAGAAAGAAGATCCAGAATCAGATCTATGAGGTTCACTGAAACTATCACTTGACATAAGTAGATGCTACTATCTCAGTTCACCCTTTCAGATGTTTTTAATCTAAATTTTGTAAGGTAGCGAGCCTTTCTCTTTTGAGAAGTGACCTCTAGGCAGTGTGCTTGAATGCAAGTGCATTCCTTTTGTAAACAATTATATTTGAGTACTCAAATTGTGGATTAACCTCCACCATGGTTTTTCCCCTAATAGGGTTTCCACGCAAAAATTTGTGTCTTATGGTGTTATGAATGTTTACTTTGAATGCATACATATTTTCCTTAATGCAATGATGAAATGGTTTGAAGTTTTAGATTGATGGAGTTTAAAATTGTTGAACACTGATTCACCCCCCCTCTCAGTGTTCCCTTGAGTCCAACAATTAGAAATCTAAAATAGATGAATAACCAAGATCTTTTTATGGGAGAGATAAACTATAAATAAAATAGCACAATTATAGACCCAAAATTCTAAGAGATGTGCAAATGTCAATATGGAAAGATTGCATTAGGAGTTTAAAGAAATCTACAAAATGATGATTGCATGAATCAATGCACATGTATACCAAAGTATGCAAGAGTATGCAAGAATATGCAAATACAAGCTAGGTAGTGAGTTTATATAGAACTAAGGAGAGGATGGAGGTGATAAATCCAACCAATAGGAATTGACCATCAATAACCACCAATATTAAATAAAGTGATGAAAAGATAAATGCTCCACCCTTTAAGGGTGGAGACAACTCATCACCTTATCTCCTAGTTATTAAATAATAAACTCACTTTATTATCATAATCAAGCTTAATAAAAGTGTAGGAAAATCCAGGACTAAGAGGAAATAAATTAACCCAATAGGAAAATAGAAAACTACACCAACAATACCCACCTAATCAATAATGTTTTATGATTCAATAAATATTATTAAATACTATTTATTGTGATATATTACCTCTCAAATATATGGGACTATAAATATTCCTGGTGGAATGGTCAATGCCATACCAATTTGCAAGGTTAGACCTTGAAATATATAATAGATGGATATTTAAATCAATCCTAGAATTAAAAATTAATTTACATGTTAAAGTATTAAGTATAAATTGTAAAATATATATGTTATAAATCTGTATAAAAATACTTCTATATGATCACCAAATAAATCATGAACTAGCTCATTAGTGATCACCACATTATCTAATTCTCCTTGTTGTACTACTTGATTATCCTCTAAGATCCTAATACATGTAGAGTGACAAAGAGTGCACTCATGGGAGGTGACACACTTTTCATCTTATGGATCATGGTATCCTCTAAAAAGAATATGATAGAAACTATAGCATAAGGGGATGTTGTGTTGGCCCACGTTTGCCATTGCATCAAAAGATCGATCTATCAATGCTTGATACAAATGATAAACATGGATCGTGTGGGAGGTGGTTAGTCCCTTGCCATGAATCCTAAGGGGAGTGTTGACCATTTGCCAACAATCTCCCCCCAACATTACCTGAGGGGACTCAAACCTGTGACCCAACGATACCAAGTTGGCCCTCATTTGTCATTTTGTCAACAGATTGATCTATCAACACCTAATACAAAAAATAGAGACATGGATTGTGCGAGAGGTGGTTAGTCTCTTGTCACAAACCTTGAGGGGAGCATTGACCATCTGCCAACATGTAGCACCACTAGAACTAGATAGTTTTGTTGCATGACCATCCATTGAACCACAAGACTAGGGAATCTATATTCCACACTATACAATATTTTTCATGAGAGTAACAACCTCATGGAGGGTTTCAAGATCCATAGTCTCCTTAATAGATGGTGACACTACCACACACTAGATATATTTTTGGGTTTGAAATCTTCATTGATGGTTTGTTTCTCGATGAAATCCCACTCTATCTTGGGTAGAACCTCCAACTCTACCATGAAACTCCCTCATACCAAAATACTTAGAAATTTCATAAAGGAAAAACTCACAATAATTTTTTCATGGAAAATATAGTAGGGCCTCCTAATTGTTACAAGGAGGTTGGTCAAAGACCATCCACTACCTATCCCAAAAAATATTTTTACTATCATTATGATTGCACCAATGGATATGAAATACCTTTGAAGTAAAAAATTGAGTGCTTTGGTTTTTTGATTAGTAAAAGGAGCATAATTTTGGTCTTTTATTATTATTATTTTTTTACTTCAACATATGATAGCTTTGTCACATAAAATTGGTGATATAACTATGATTTTTCCATTGATGAATTTTAATAATCATTGAGTAAACTTGCTTCATAATTGCTTATAGTGACATCATTGAGTCATAGTGGCATGATTTTTATATTTTATCATTTCTATGTAAGGGAACAATTCTTATATTTTGTATCACTATTTTGTTAGGAGATTTTAATTCCTAAACTTTAGTCATCTTATGACGAGATGTTTTATGTTGTAGCCTATGATTTGAGTATCTATATTTGGATGATGTTGGAGTATTAGTATATATAAAATAAATTACAATTTTATAGCTATAATTTTTTCTATTAATGTAATAATCAATTCACCTTGAAGAATTTTCATTTTTATAGAAATATATTTTAAAACATCTTTTTCCCATATGTTCTTCTAAAAATTACTTGCACCATTTCACCAATTCACAACTTTAATCCCTATATGGACTACCTCTCTAAAACTATTCTACCCATACACCTATGTGGACTAAATATGATTTTTCCAATGTATTTATATATGTACTAGATTGATTCAAGCTACAAGATTGAGATATCATGAAACTATAATAAATGGCCCCATGCTACTTATTTGGGGATCCTTGTAAGTCTTTGATCTTTTTTAGTGTGTTGTCCATTAATTTTTATCATTATGAGATGTAAATTATATTTCTTTAATTGTTTCAAATGATTTGAAGGCTATGTGAGAGCAACAATGTTATTTGTTTTTGATTTAAAATGTAATCTCTACAGTTTCTATTTCTTATAGATTTATATTTTGAACACTATGATTTGAATTTATTTAAGGAAATTATTTTGCTGATCTAGATACATCTATTAACATGTGATGCACAGTTATATTTCATCATTTAATCATGATAAAAAAAAATTCTCAAAGGAAAACATAAATAGTTTCATAATAGAGGTTATCTTGGTTCTAAGTCATTATTCTATAACTTAACAGTTAGGATTTAACCATATAGACTAATCTAGCATTAATTGGCTGGTTACAATTTAACCATATAGACTAATCTAGCATCAATTGGTTGGTTACAAGTATTAAGCAAGTTGGCTTTACCTATTAAGTAATTTGTTAATGATCAATAGATAATTATTTGATGTCATTATCATGAAAATAGAATAATTATATAAATACAAAAGTGCTTAATTTTAGTTAATAGGCCTGGTTATGGCTATGGTTGGTGATCTACCTTGCCTCATGTTATGTAGAAGACATTGTTTTGGGCTTGCAGTTATTGGGTAAGTGCAATAAGTTGGGCCCACTTTTTGATCAAAAAGTGGAATTTTTTTTCCTAAAAATTAGAGTTTGTCACAATTGGACCAAAAATTTGAAATACTTGCACAAAATATTAAAAAATTCTAGTAATAAGAATATTTTTTTTGAGTGTAGTTTTCAAATATGTAATTTATTCTAATACCTAGATGATACAAATTATTTTTTTATATGCTTGTATAAAAACCACTTTTTAAAAGTCACTTTTTTAGGATCATAACATGCACGTGTAAAACTAGTATAGTTTGACCTAAATAAAAGTATTTTTCTAACTCCTTTGGGTAAAAAACGCGTATTATAATAAATATTGACGAGGATTTTTAAAATATTTTTTTTCTCAAATTTTTAAATTTTTTTTACTGGTCCTAATTGTTGTTTTTGAAAAGCCCTCATGTACAACCAACACAATTTGAACTAAAATAATCATAAAATATACTTTTTTTCATTGTGTACAAAATGATATCTATGTTGATGCCATATAATTTAAAAAAAACTTTAAAATTAAAATTTATTAAAAAATGTTAAAACCTAACATTACAAGTTTGTGAAAATGTATCAGATTTGTAAAAAGCTAATGTATGTAAAACAAAAAATTCTAAAATGGAACAAAGAGACATTTAATAATATTTTTCATCAAAGGATGTAGTTTATAAAGAATTGTTTGCAGTACATGAACTCATTATTCAAAATGGTTTAGATGCTTCAACTTATGAGAAACAAAAAAAGTTACAGGGGGAGTGGAAAGAATTAAGTGCAAGGGAAGAGATATATTGGAGGCAAAATTCGCAATAATTGTGGTTGAAAGAGGGAGATCGAAATACTAAATACTTTCGTGCATCTACTCAAATAAAGTGGGCTACAAACGTAATTCAGTCTATACAAGAAATTCCAACCGAGAATTTTCTTACCAAGGAAGAAGATAAAAACAAATAATTTGCATTAGGTTTTATTCAGAACTTTTATCAGCCTCCCAAATCAGGAGTGAACAAAATGATAAGGATGAAAAGGAGCTGCTGGAAGCAATCCCTATAATCATTAGGGAAGAGGATAATGATGGATTGATGAAGCCTTTTTCTCTTGAGGAAGTAAAAAAATTGGTGTTCTCTTTGCCTTCAAATAAAGCTCTTGGACCAGATGGGTTCACTGCTGTATTTTTTCAAAAAAGTTGGGATATCCTATGCTTTGATATTCTTTGGGCATTGGAGGAATCCAGGAGGACGGGGACAATGCTTAAGCAATTCAATGTAACAAACATTGCAATATTGCCTAAAGTAAAAGAGCCTAAGTATTTTGCAGAATTTAGACCGATATCTTTGTGTAACACATTATACAAAATATTCACTAAGGAAATTTACTTGAGGTTGCAACCTATAATTACAAAAATAATTTCTCTTGAAAAGTGTGGTTTTGCATCACCCGCTGAACAAGTGGAAGAGGTTGGCTTGCCACCTATTTCTTTACTATATTGCATTATTCATCATACTGCTTATCGTCTGAGCCGCCAACATACTCCCGCTGAATAAGTGGTCGAGTTGCATCCTTTAAATTCAGTAATGTACTTTCCATTTTAGTCCTCCCACTGAATAAGTGGTGGAGTTGATTGTATCTTCTTTCTATTACTTTCCAGCAGTTTCAGTTATGCTAACGATCCCCTTTCGAGTATGCTTTCAACCTTGCCCGCACTGGGATCTGGGTTGATTAGAGGAAAGGGTTCCCTTCAGTTGGATTTGATTTTTCTTTAACATTAACAAGTGAACTTAGTTGTGAAAAAGTGAAAAATTGCGCGGTATATTTTAGATATAAAGAATTCTCATTGATTGGTGATTCTTTCTTTTGTTGTGGGCAGCTAGCAAGGCTTTTTCGTCTTTCCAATTCAAGTATTTTAGAGTAAAATAATTTCATGCAAGTAGTTGGTAGTTGTGGAATGCGTTGTTTGGTTTGAGCAAGTTTTATTTATCCATACCACTAGCAGGCTCACTGACGGTGGGTTCGCCTTCCGTGGTCAACTGGAACACTTTTGCACTTAACTTCAATTACGATTCGTGTGTTAGTATGCATCGTTGTGATGGTATTTGCATGTTGGGTCGTAGTTTGAACATCTTTCATTATCCTTTGAAGATTGCACCGGTTTCAACATCTAGCCAAAAAATTAATGCAGCCAAATAATTTTTTATATGTTTAATGCAAAGGATGCAATAAGAAACAAGATAGTCAGTCTATTGGGTTTTCAAAAATCTTCTCTACCATGTACATATCTTGGGATCCCTTTCTTTGTGGGGAAAAATAAGGCCTCTTATTGGGACAAAGTAATACAATGGCTAAGATCAAGGAACCTTTTATGGAAGGCTAGATGGTTGTCACTGTCAAGCAGAATTTTGTTAATAAATTCAGTTTTGATAGTTATTCCTATTTATTTCTTGGTTATCCTAAAATCACTCCAGTCAGCTTTAGAAAAAATAGAGAAAATTATCAGGTGCTTTCTATGGAAAGGAAATATAAATGAGCAGAAAAAGTGCCTTTAATCTCTTTAGAAGGTATGGTAGGGGAGAAGTGTCAAGGGGGGCAAGGATTCACAATATTTCAATAAGAAACAAGGCTTTTGGGGCAAAACTTGCATGAAAAATATATACCAAGCCAGAGGCGAAATGGTGCAAAATAATGCAAGTAAAATATTTAGACACTCCAAATTTGTCAAGAATTTTTATAGTTTTTTATCCACCTAGGGGTTCTACCATGTGGAACTTTATGATTTCTTGTAGAAAATTAATCACTGCATACATTATGTGAGAAATAAATAATGGTAAAAGTGTGAAGTTTTGGAGTGAATCTTGGAATGGGAAACTGCCTTTGCAAAGTCTTGATCTACAAGATGCAATGAAAACTCTAATTGAGGACTGGGGGGATTTTTTAGACTATGTGCAATCAACAAATCAAATAATTGGGAAAGTGTATTGGAAAGGTTTCTCAGGTACCTCGTTAACTATTGAGTAGAGCTCTTTACTCCAAAGGATATTAAATAGTAGAGTGGTATATCTTTCTCCTAAACCTGATAGGATTGTATGGGAAACATATATAGAAGGTACTTACTTAGTCAAACAAGGTTATAAAGCTT
The DNA here is from genome assembly GCA_007115665.2 of Sequoiadendron giganteum. Lineage (NCBI taxonomy): Eukaryota > Viridiplantae > Streptophyta > Pinopsida > Cupressales > Cupressaceae > Sequoiadendron > Sequoiadendron giganteum. Next base: position 643,317,042 of record CM021102.1, read on the forward strand.
TAAGCCAAGCAAGAGGTCAATTGGTATCCCAAAGAGCTTACTCGTTTTGCTAGAACAACAAAATTCTTCCTAAGGCTAGGAGCTTTGCTTGGTTAGCTTTAAGGAAGATAATTCTAACAAGTGATCAAATAACAAAATTGCAAATTGCAAATCCATTCAAATGTCCATAATGTGAAGAGGTATTAGAAATTGCAGATTATTTACTCATTTAATGTACTTTTGCACAACAATGTTGGGCATTTGTTATGAATAAGTTAAACTTGTCTACTCCCTTGCCAAACACAATTTGGATTGGTTTAAGAGTTGTCCAATTATTTATAAATCTTCAATCTTTGCTTGTATTTGGTAAGTAGTTCCTACATTAGTCATATGGAACATCTGGTGGGAGCTAAATATACACATTTTCAAAAAAAAAAATCATCATCAGTTGAAGATACAATTGCAAAGATTGAAAAGGCGATATCTGAAGTTGTAATTATGAGTGTTCAAGAGCATAAGAGCAATGGTTCTATCTTTTCAAGCTAGGATGATCTAATTCTAAAAAAATGGAAGAGTATAGCATTGCCTTTTCATGGAAGTCTATTTAAAGTTAATGTGAAGAAGGTGGATAGAAGTAAAGTTAGATGGAAGGTCCCCCAAGAAGAATTCACAAAGCTCAATTTTGACAGAGATTACAAAGGTAATCCGAGTGAGTAAGGAGTAGGCATATGCATTAGAGGTTCATTTGGGGAAGTAATAACTGTAAGTTCATTGCATATTCCAAGAGGTACTGACAATGTTCCAGAGGAAAAAGCAATTTTGTAGGGGTTGGAATCAACACTAAAGCTAGGTATAACAAGGATACATGTTGAAGGGGATTCTTCATTAATTATTAATGTTTACAAAGAGAAGAAAATTCACAATTGGAATCTTGGTTACATTTTGAAAAGAGTTTGGAATTTTCTAGATAAGTTTCAGGCTTTCCTAATCACACAAACTTATCGTGAAGTTAATAGATTGGCAGATTGTCTAGAAAACATGGGATGTTATAGCCAATAATTATTCATAGTAAATGATGCTAAAAAAATTTCAGCTGTATCCTCAGTTAGGGGAAATTATCCTTCAAGAAAAGCAAGATATAATGAAGCTATAATTCTCTAAAGGTTGTAAAGATGTAATGAAGCTATAAGTCTCTAAAGGTCACAAGGCCGCTTATTTGATAGTTTATTTGAAGTGAGCTCATGTAAAAATGCAAAGACACATTGGTTTGATATTAAAGCAGATAGTGTATCTCAAAATTTCCTAACACATAGGAGACAGAATATCAAATATCCGACATCAAATGAAATCAAAAGTTGTCGTTGATGCCAATTTATAAATCTAACTTGTGTTCGTGTGGTTGCAGGCTTATGTACCAAGCAAAATTAATAATCATTACAGGGTATGTTTAATGCCTTGAGGTGGCAAGTGTTGCATTTCTACAGTGGGAAAGGATTAATATGAAATGACAACTCAAGCTATATTTTCCCATTCGAATGAGATTTCAAGCATTTTTCTCCATTTGATTTGTCATTTCCAAGGTTAGATTGGAAAATGTGAATTAAGGAAGGATTTCTTTAAATTGGCACTCATCAAGGCCTAAATGTAGCTAGAAAGGGTTTGGTGAAATGTAATTTATAGTTGCTTAGTTTCTAGTGGGACTCGACTATACTTTGGCTCCAACATTTTGTTTAGTGTCAACACTTGCAAATTCAAAGGGGAGATAAGTTAAGGGTTCTCTTTAGGGTGTAAATGAAAGTGTAGTTCGGTTGTGTTCGTTTCTCGATTCTAGTTGCAGGATGGAACATCATCCTAAAAAATATAGAGTTCCAATTACAGTTCGAGAATGGGAGGTACCCTTTTCTGTTTGTATTGAGAAAGAACATTTGCAACAGGCATTCAAGGTAAACTATGCAACCATTCTAAATTGTATCAAATCAATGATAGGAAATGAAATTTTGCACATTGAATCCCAACGTATAATCTTTCCTACAAATATTTTATCCATTTTCTCTCCAATTTGTTGGATTTAGTGCAAAATTTTCATACAACCCAGGTAGTTGCAAACAAGGCTATGAATGGACTTTATCTTGAAAATAATGCTCTATTGAAGAGCATTCAAGCATAAGATTTTACTCAAGGAGAGGGTTTTTTTGTGGGTTATTTCCAAGACATTATCTTTTGCATAAGCAAAGATATATTGATGCATATGAGGGTATGAAGTTGTCGCTTCTTAGAGATTCTTCCAACTACTTGAACATTGCACTCAACGGGCATCACTTTGAGTTTGGCAGGGATGAAGTAGAAAAAATTAAAAAGAAATATCATGCCATCTTATTCATGAAGTCACATGAATGTCCTCAAGGCCTTCAAGTGAGTATTGTGCCTTTGGTTTGAAGGAAAATCAGTGAAAACTACCGAGTTCTAGACATCAACATTATGGTGCATTCCCAAGGACTAGTAGCAAACCAAGTGTTCATGGTGCTTCACAAGGAGCAGGTCAAAAAATTAGTTCATCGTCCTCGCAAGGGAAATCAATGAAATCATGCTTGTAATTTTGTTTATGCTGCCAATATCTTAGGAAATGCTTAAGGTGGTATGGTTGAATGAAAACACGTTCAAAGTTATAGGTAGTTAACTTGTATATGGATTTATAATAAAAAAATGGGATGTATGTTTTGGGTTGCTGGGTAGTTAGAAATATTTCCATGCCATTTAATCCAGCTAGCATAATAGACTCTTTGCCTTCTATGGAAATTTTGTATAAAACCTATTATCATTATTATTATATAATATATAGGCTACTAAGCCTTTTACCAAAAAAAGGTTTATGGAATAGTTTCCTCATAAATTAATTAATATTTAGAAAAATAAAATGAATAATAAAAAAATTACATATTCAAAAACTAAACATCGTTATCTATAATGGTTTTAATTATATATATACTTTTAAAAAAGGTTGTCAACCATATTAGTAAAGTCACTCTTTTCTCTTGATGCTAACATGGACTTGTAGTTTTAGGTCCAAGGCCAAGGGTTGGGTTACCATGCCTTTATTGAGCCTAAAAAAATGGAAAACATGGGTAGGGATTTCAAACTTTTGAGAATGGGTACCTGTTCTAAGAAATATAACGAGTACCTATCTTAAAGTGGGTACTCATTCTGAAAATAGAATGGGTACCTATTTTAAAGTAGCTTGTAATAGATTTTTTAAAATAAATACCTTTTCAAAATGGGTACACATTCATAATGGGTACCTGTTTAGGCTTTAGTTCTCATTCTTGATGGGATTTTTATTTTTGTTGACACTTCCCCTAGAAAGTGGACCCAACTTCCTACTTCTACCCCACTTTTTCTATGGGATTGAAGTAATAACAAAGTATTCTAAAAGAAAATTAAAATATAATCCCATATGTGGTTAATAATGTCGTTGTAAATGGGTCAAGGGGCCTAGTTTGATTGGCTAAAGCATCCTATTGCAAGAAAGAGGTCACAAGGTCTAGTCTCCCCCTATCCATGTGGTAGTGAAGGGTGTATCGTACCAACATCACTAGTCACATGAAAAATGTTTACCAAACACACTATAGTTTATAGGGGGCGCTACCCAATTATTGCAGTCTAAAAAAAATAAAAAATAATGTCATTGTAAATAAATACTATTCATAGCAATGTAAGATAAATACAAAGGATCATGGTTCATATTTGAACCAATAAAAATACTAACATCACATAACTCAAGGAGCTAGTACATAATGCCACACTTAGGATGTGATTTTGGGGAATGAAAAATAATGTAGTCAATGCTAGAGGGTCTATTTAAGGATTATCTAGCCTTGTAGCCAATATTATTTCTTAATAAATAAACCTTATTTAATTCCCATGAAATGATAAATCATTAGAGGAAGCAACAATATTTTATTCATAAAAGAGTTTTATTATAAGATCTGGGCATTAGCCATGAGCTATAAAAAATAACAACAATATCATATAACCTCACTCAATATATTTCTATCTTATTAGTCTCTCATCCAACTTATTCTCAAGATAATTTATTCTATCTAATATTTCTCTTTGATCTATCTGATTAATGTCCTTCCTCTTGTCCTTTAATCATATAATAATTCTCTTTACATGGGAGATGTAGAAAATAATGTGGTGGTTGATATCATGATCCATACTCCTATGATAAAGTGATAAGAATCATTTCCCCCAAATTAAATATGTTTATCAATGGTTTACCTTAGGAATTGATATGATACCCTAACATAATCGGTAGGTTCATTGGTAGCATGTGTTACTATCAACAATGAGATAGTATTAATAATTTAATGTGGTTCCATATATGACCCATGCTAGGACCATTAGTAAATTAGGTAACCTGAAGAATAACCACAAGTTTTAAATACTTGCATAGATAATTTTTTTTACCATTATAGAACAAATACTTAGTATAGGTCTCAACTAACTTCCTTAGGTGGAAAAAAAAAGTGTGATAATCAATAATATATAGAACTCAAATAGAAGGTTCTAGACATATAAAGCAATCTATGGTTCCCATCACAACTATTGATAATCAACTACCGAGTCTTGTGGTGCTTTTGATGATTTGAACAAGCTTATATTTTTTAATTATGTATTGGAACAAGTATTGAAACATGAATAAAGTGATATGTGACACCTCAAATTTTACTTATGCAATTACAATATACTTGAAAAATCAATAAAATACATATAAAAAAGAAATTTTAAAACAAGTATTTTTGGATGATGCAAGATTTCTCCTACACCTTGGATAATCCTACATCTTGGATACTCTTGCATCATAAAAAAATAAATTAATTACACAATTAATTCCAAATGCATTGTGGGAAGAACAAGTAAAGTGTATGTAATGTAAACAAATTACAACATAAGATGATGAAATAGGGTTATGAATGATGCCCCTATAATGTTCACCTTATGTCTTGGGAATTATAACCTCCCAAGTGTGTAACAAATAACATACAATCGACTGTCAAGGATTGATTAGATCTCAAGTGAAGTGAGTGATCCTCATTGGGGATAGTCTAAATCAAACAAAACCATATTTTTTACAATTTACAATAGTAATCAATAAGATTTTTCATAAATAAGTTTACATAATTTATTATTTTCAAACCTTTTTTCCTAGTGTTACAATTTATGTAGTGGGTAGTGGCCATGAGAAACTATCTATGGAATTGGTACCCTAGAAAGTGTTGCATACCCACTTTTTTAGTTAAAAAATCACCTTAATCCATGAACTAAGCCAAAAATACATGTAAACCTTGATTTTGTTGGACATAAATATGTAGGAAATTTGGGTTAATGAAAGAGGTTTTCAAACTCAAGTTTGAGTGATTGGTTATTGAGTCTTCTCAAGCACATGACTTGTGACCCACTTTATAATTTAGGAAACAACATTAGTTGTAATTGTATCGATAAATTTAAGAAAATACCCCTAATTATTATAATTCTTGGAGGATCTTGACTAAGTGCATTAATTTTCAAGTCAAATCTTTTATTTAAAAAAATATATTTATTTTCATGGTGATTTATGCATTTACTAAAAAATTGTATAAAGCCCTAAAAAATCTTAGTGAATTCCAGCTAGGGACATTAATTACCATAGTGAACCCTTAAAAAATCTTTGTTGGTATAGTCCATGTATCTATTTTTTAAATTTACTAATGGTTAAGTAGGGGACCAAGGGTGACATCCATTGATAGGTTCAAGTGGTAGTGCTCCCTTGTGAGTTCTATGAATTGTGGCCCTATCACAATATAGGTAGGGTTGAGGGGTGGATCCCCTTGTCACCAAGAAAAATAAACTATCAATAAAGCATTGGAGCAAACAAAATACACATTTAAAAATAAAAATTGATAAAATCAAGATTCTAAAATATTTATGAATGAATCTATACCTTATATTTCCCTATGATTAGATAGTTGATAATCCATTCTATGAGGTTATACGCACTTGTCTTTTAAAATGTATCCTTCTTTTGGGTCACTGATCAATATCTAATTGCACAAATCAAAAGAATTTTAGGTTGAGGAGACAATTAAGTAAATAAATATTGATAACCTTTCAAAATTAAATATCAACGATCTAATCAATATCTAATCACACAATTAAAATAAATTCTAGGTTGAGTAAATATTTTTTCTGGCATGTGCTTATAAACATGTAGAATAAAATCAAAACCATCAAATTATATTATAAATAAATGGCGAGGAATGAAATTAGAACCATAACATTTCTTACAAGAGTTTTAGATGCTCTTACTTACTATTTGCATAGAATAAGAGCAATTTTTTTAAGATCATAGTCATCTAGTGGACTTTACCATACAAAAGAGCCACTGACAAAGTGAATACATATAATAGATTATATACAATATCTTAATTTATTATCCATGTAAATTTAAAAATATTAGTAGTATTAAAATTTTATGCTATTTATATTCTCTGTAATAATATTTTAGACCTATATAACTTAGGTTTTAAAGGTCGTGATCATAGAGGAGAGAAAGAGTCATTTTTAGTTATTGAAACCCTAATTATATTCAATTTCAAAGTGGAATATCCTACCAAATATTAATTTTAAATAAAATATGATCCATAAACAAATGGGAATCTAATAGTAATGGTGATATGAACCCAAAAATAAGTGAGAATGTAATATTGATGTTTTAATTATATTATAAACTACTAGCGCTTATTTTCCAATCATACATAATTTATTATGGTGAAAGAATTCAATTTAAAAATTTAATAAAACAATTCTTATGTATTTTAACTAACTCTAAATTGCATGTTCATAAAAAAATAGAAATTTAATACTCTTAATAGATTATCCTTCTCATTAAAATGGTGACCCTAATTTCAACTATTTTTCATTCTAACAAGAAAATGCCACAAAAAAAAATAGTGGTTGTAAGTTGCAAATTAACCTATTTTAACTTATTTTCTCCCTAATAGTGGTTGTAAGTTGCAAATTAACCTATTTGAACTTATTTTCTCCTTAATTTTCTCCCTAAGGCTTTAGGCCAAATTTTGAGACATGTTGCAAACTAAAATACTTATTATAGTTCTAAATATAGGAGACCTTTGTACATTTCTAGAAGTGTAATATAGTCTCTTTAGTGAGTGAACATGAACCCATGATCCCTATATTCCAAGCCTTTGGATAGAGCACATTTTCCTATATACAAGAGCCTATTTAGATAATCTGATTGCTTGTCCCATTTAGATGGAAGAGATTGTTTGGTTATCTTTATTTCTCGAGTATCTAGTTAACTATTTTAATTTGATCATTTAAAAAAAATATATTAAGATTATAATTATTATGTTTAATATTATTTAACAATTCAAGTGGTTCTTTACATGATAAGTAATAACCTCCCAATAGTTAAATGTAACTTAATGGATTAATGGATGTAGTGGAAGAGTAGTTGCATGTTCAAAATGTATCTTCAAATCTATACATGTCACATTAAATTCATATTTGAATTTTAAAATTCATTCATGGTCTTTTGTACATGTGTATCACTTTTAATTTTTATCTTTATGATTTCTTATATGTTTTTGGGATATTAGGTCTATTAAGGTGTCTAGATTGATTGTGCACACTATGTAATTCTTATATTTTTTCTATCTCGCTTGGTTAAGGTAATGCATGTCTTTGATTTTTGTGGGTCATGTTAAGTATTGATAGTTTCCATCACATCAACACTAATATCATCCTCTATTAATTAAGAATGCTTTTGAATGTTAACTATGTGATTTTTTTGTGGGGCAAAGGGTCTAGCTTGATTGGCTAAAACATCCTTTGCAGGCAAGAGGTCATGAGGTGTAGTCTCTCCCCAAACCTGTGGTACCAAAGGGTGTGTCGCACTAGTGCCATCGGTCATGTGAAAAAAGTTTACCAGGTGCACTACAATTTATAGCGGGCGGATACCTGACCAATTCCTGCAGTCTAAGAAAAAAAAAACTATGTGATTTTTTTCATCGACATTTCATATCATACATGTGCTCTGATCCATCATTAAGATGAATAAAACATGAAAACAAATCGTGAAGTGTAACCTAAAACTTCAACACAAAAAACTCTCAAATAGTTAACATCTAGTATCACTCTTGATCACTAATACAAGATATAGAAATATTATCTCTGTAAAATCCTTTATTCATCTTAAAAAATTATACTAGTACAATTTTACTTTTTTCTTGACTTTTATGGGCCATTTATCAAATAGACCAATGGTGGCTACTTATTTACACTTGACCTTGCCTTAACTATATTCAAATTCTCACAAATAATTAGATTAGTAAATTCGTGTGGTTGAAAAAGCTTTCTAACAAACTCGTGACTAAATTTTTATCAAATTACAAAAAGATAATGTGTGGGTCTCACCTATCCTTATATTGACCAATATTTGGGCTATCATCTAACCCATATTATCTAGAAAAACTATGACTGCCATAATCCATTAGATTGAAGATATAATGGAGCTTAAATTTTGATAGGTCGTATTATCCTTACTTTTTATTAGTCCTTGTGGGGAATTGATCAAAGATTTGATAGTTATTGATATCAGGAACTTAAAAATCTTGTCAAAAATTAGAATAAGTGTGCATTGTTGATAAAAAATCAATATTTTGTACTACATACTTAGAATTTTCCCTATTTTATCTTTCTATCCATGAAGGATTTTTACTTCATGTGTGTAAGGTAAAAATGTAAAATTTCAACATGTAGTGAATATTCATTACACTCTCTAAACTATCCTCTTCATTAGGTCCATTTTGAACCTCTAGTTTAGTAATAGATACAATATTTCTAGTTTGCAGATTTATTTGCAACATTATTTTCTCATATTTTGGTTGCAAAGACTTAAAATAAGGTCTTATCTTCTTGAAGATCACATTTTGACTACATAGTCTTAATATTTTAAATTGTGTATCCTTTCACACCATCATTGTACTTGATGAAGATACACTTCTCTACCTTGGAATCCTATAAAGATATCTTCTCCATAGGAACATTTGCATATGTATCATAAATAAAAAACCTTGTTTTACGTAATATTTTTTTTCCTCATCAAGCCTTATCATGGATTAAATATCCATAAGAGTTAAATTATGAGACTTACAAATTAGATAGCAAGTCATTCTTATAAATTTCTTAGAATTTATAGTCTAAACTAGCTCCTCTATGAAAAATCCTAGATCTCTCCACCATCATCCTATTTAATCTCTTTGTATCTCCATTCTATTGAGTGGCATATGGTGTTGTATTATGCCTCACAATACCATATTTCCTATAAAATTCGTTAAAGTTTGCTACACAAAATTCTCTAGCATTATCTATGATAGGTTTGTGCCATCAAAATTTAGAAACTCTAGTCTAGTGTGCATTAGGGGTTGCTAAGACTCTAGGGGTTGAAAAACCATTAGTGTTTAATTTTTATTCCATATCAAGATATGAAATATGCCGGATCTATGTTGAGATGTGCATTAAGGATGTTCAACCTAGACTCTAGGTCATCTATCTTGTTAAGCTTAGAGATGTATGCTTCCATACCATATTTTAATTGGTCTACTATATCTACATGTAACTATAAAGAAATCTAGCTGGTCATAGGATTTGTAGCCACTAACCATAGTGGATACTTAGGATTATGTGAAGAGTCATTAGAGTTATGTGCAAAATTATGAATTCAAAGAGAGGATTACAATGGGGAAATTGTAGCTAACACCCATATGTATATGGGATAATTATAGATAGTGATTCTAAAAATACAATGAGGCCATAAAAATATTTATTCTATTATTAGTTTATGTATATTTTCCATAAATTGTGTATACATACTTGTTCTAGTGACTTAGATTCTAGAATATCACTATTATTTTATATGTCAAATTTAGCGTGCATCATATCATTGCCAACTAGATGAAATTTTATTGTACTTATTTATTTTTGTAGGTTCAAAATAAGAAATGTTGATGGCACACCATTTTATTTCCAATCCTTATTAATATATTTTTTATCCTAATTATTATATTTTTTTAGGTTATAATTTGGGTTTCATTACTGAGAATCAATTGCTCACATTATTATGGTCCTTATGGAAGGTTGATCTATAAGAGTTTGAATTGATTGAGACAACAATATCATTATGAGAATAAATTGGATTTGTAATATTTGGCATTTGATGCTAGATGGGACTATTGTTGATAGAGTTGGTCTTGTCCTCCCATGGTGATAGTTGGTAATAAAAGAGGGTTGATTGCACCCAATAAGTGGGAAACATGAAATATGGGTAGTATGACTTTGTTAAAGATGCATAAGGTTTTATACTAAATTATCTAGCTATTAAAAATGCAATTCAAGTGGTGATAGGAGAAGATATTCATAGGCATTTCCATAGAAAATTTTAAATAATGATATCATTTCCTTCATTTTATCCAATGTAATCCAAATATTGTAAGATGTAGGGGTAAAATTTTGTGCGAACACCTTCATTTAAGAACGGTGTGTTATACAATAAAAATTGAACGAGTCTTTGGAGGAATATGATAGTTATATTGGCCTATGTCATATGAGGTATCTTTCAACATGAGGGTTTCCATGACTCACTTGTTGCTAGGTGTATTCTTAACAATAATTTGGATTAATTGTAGTTAGATTCATTGGAATAATTTGAAAAGGCCCCTTTTCATCATGACAAGGGAATATATAATTTATTTTGGCACAAGAACAAAATGTGGTTTATAAAAATTTCTTTTATTCAGAGTTTTATTTCAAGATTTGTGATTCATGGAGTTAGAAATTTTTTGGGCATAGATTAATCTAAATCTGAAAGTTCCAATGATGAAAAATAGTGTTCTTGATGGGAAAGTGTATCCTCTTGGTTTGGGAGTTTTAAATATTTTTGATGCTATGGTATGGTAGCTAATATCTTTGTTATTTATGTCTTAAATTTCAAATTTTCTCATAGTATATATTAAGAAACATAATACTTTTGAATGTTTTTTTTTGCTAAGTTGTAAGAGCTATGTTTGTGGGCATCTCTTTCTTATATTGTATATTTTTTTATATTAATAGGAACAGGTGTGATCCCCTATGGGTTACTTTATTGAGCAAAAAAGAAGAAACTTTAGCATTCATGTTCATTTAGATTTGCATGCACACCTATATAGGGCCAAGATATAAATGAGAAAAGTTCATATGCCCCTTTATATGGATGGTCCTAGAACTTAGTTAGCCACTTTCAATGCTTTCATCGGTCCATTAATTGAACTAGCACTTTGTTAAGTCCTATCACTCAATTCAGAATATACCTTATACAATTCCCAAATCATTGTCCATCTTGGGTTGGATCACCTATGGTTCCATCCCTTAGGCTATATTGTGGTTGTGACCAATGATTCATTTGTTTTCAAATTTAAATTTAACTATTTCATGTGTAAAATATTTCAAAATATGATTTTTATCCATTTCTCAACATTCCAAAGGTTTCAAATTGCATGTCTAGAGCTTGTATTTGAGGCATCATCCTAGTTAGTTTATTCTATCACATTATTGAATCACATGAGAGTGCATAATTGATAGCTAGGAAAATACATCAAAAACTTATATATCAATTCAATTATAGGTTCAAATACTGGAATCTACTTTGTTCACATAAACATCCAACTTCTTTTTTCAATACTTATTGAAGTTGTCGAGAATAGGGTGTTGTACACCTTGCACAAGAATGAATTAGTTTAATTATGTAAAATAAATATTTATTTGTGGCGTATTTTTAGGAGATGTGTTTAGTTGTGACATTAAATATTTATTTGGGTTCATGTAATGCCCCACCACGTAATCCTATAGGAAGTTGCATTATCTATGAAAGCGTACAATTTTTTATTTATTTAAAAGTATAATATAGCACGAAAGCTCACTATCTATCATCAACATCCTCTAAGGCTACGTCTAAACCCATAACATAAATCATAAGTACATCCATAGCATGATTAACTACTTAAGGAAATAAATGTTCATACATTCCATACATGAAATTACATCATAAAGATAAGATATACATCAAGAATTCCAACATTACATTAATCATCAAATAAGATTCACATCACTCATTCCCAGAATGAGGTAGTTCATACAAATGTGCTACATAATACAAGAAACCACCTTGAATACAACTGAGGGGTAACAAAATACAAGAGTCATCTATAAAAATTTCAAAGCATGAAATGACAAGCTGGAATCCACGAGCTCTCCACTGTAAATCTCGCCATCATGATTTGAAGATAAAGGGGAACCCAATGGTGTAGGGTGCACGTTCCTCCCAACCAAGTGGTACCCGAAGACCCACCCCCGTGCTAGGAAATAGTAACAACGATCCAAGACCAAAACCTATTACCTCTAGACACAGGCTGACACTATTGCTTCTAGAGATGAACAAATCAAGTATGTCAACAAAACCATACACATAAACCAACATACCAACTGTTTTCATAGAAAGAGTGTCATCACACAACTTGACATGGGATATCCAATGAGGATCTTCCTAGGCTTCGACCCCCATTATGGGATATTCTGGTGGCCTCAACCGATCCTCGGCCCCCATACTCACTCATGCAGAATCAAATACCTTTCAAAAAGACAAGGTAGATGAACTTTGCCATTCTAGGCCTTCCCACTCATCCCAAGCGCAAACGAGCTCTTGAGTCCATGAGTGAGGCTAAATTATCTTAATATGAAATACTACCCAATCCCCTAAATACTTTAATTATGTTTTCACTTGATTAACTACTTTCGAAGGTTATCCAGTTTACCTCTTTAGGGCTCTGAAGTTTAATGGAAGCCACTCTTCTACTTGACAACACACAACACAAACCAACCACCAAGGGTACCATAGTGCAGACAAAACTAGATAAAATAACCCACTCTAGACATAGGAGACAACACAAACAAAATAAACTCCAAACAAAGGAGGCAACACATAACCTAATCCACTCCGAACAAGGAGGCACACATGACAAATCCACTCCAAACTAGGTGGCACAAATCCCCGTTCGTGGAAACTAGGTAAATCAGTGACAATAGAAAATGCACTAATCCAAGGGTAAAATATTGGGTTGACACAAAAATAAATCACAACCCCCACCCTCTAAAGGTCCTTCTAGAAGACTTACAAAATTATCGACAACACTTTAACCCACTTATCCCCCAAAACGTAACTAGAAGAAATACAAAGGGCAATCAACATAGTAAATAAATCTAACATTTGGATTTCCTAAATCCATTCTCATTTAGTGAAAAACCCTAAAAAAATTTGCCCAATTACACTAATCAAAATAAAAGCCCTTCTTCAAACAGAGAAAGAAAAACCTAACTTAATTGAAATTCAATTCCTTGATTATTTTTAATAAAATAATAATTTTCCTCCATTTAATAAAAATATCCTTTTCCCTAATAAACTATATCATGCAAATAAATTATTCATTTTAAATCTCTAATTGTGCACATTATGCATGCACCTATAAATAAAATCATCAAGTATATATATAAATATATACACATTGAGTATACACCCAATCCTATATATATACTTACATATATTTACAATTATATAAATATATATATATATATATATATATACATTTTAAATTATTTAAACAAAACAATAAATAAATATTTAATATTTAATATATAAATATATAATATACATATTATATATTAAAACTTAATATCATAAACCAAAATCAAAATCACTAAAAGTCATAAGGCGGATGAAGTTCTACGAATACCATTCGTTATTTACCATAGATTTCAAAGTCTCCTAATGGTTGCATCGCTCCATAAGCAGAGACTGAGGCACCACCAATGCAATGGGGAGGGTTGCGTTGCCCTTGGCAACACTTCCTCCACACTTGTGTGGAGGGCGCTGCCAAGGCAATCGTCCCCTCCAAAAGGGTGCGGTGGGGTGTGCTCAGCAGCCCCACCTACATATATTTAAACTCAAACATAATAAATTATGAACCTTCTAAATAATAGCGATCACAATTAAATTCGTCGTACGGTGATTTAAGTATTTCATTTGGTATTTTAACAAATTAACACAGTATACATAATATATCCATTTATGTATATATATATATATATTCAACAATATATATATAATATACATATATTAATATAGATCTGAACATTACAATATTAAAATTGGGAAATAATTTTCTAGAAAGAATTCTATAGGTAAAATTTTGCAATTTCATTGGAAAACCAAATTTCACAAAGGATATCTTACAGGTAAATTTTTCCCAAGTCAAACACAAAGGATATTTTTTTTCAATTTATCTGGAAAACAAATCTTGAAGAAAACAATAAAATTCCTACCATTTAAATCACAGGGAATTTCCTGAGAATAGCTGGAAAACAAATCTTGAAAGAAACAATAAAATTCCTACCATTTAAATCACAGGGAATTTTCTCGAGAAAATAAAAATTTCTTCCAGAGAGGGGTTTTCTTTCCAAAACCCTAAACATTTTCTTCTGGGTTTCACTAATTTCACCATAATACTAAATAGCCATTTACTAAGGTTTTCCACAAGAATTTCAACCTATAGAAGAAAATGCCTCTACAGAGAGGAAATTATTTATGACAATACAATCTTTCTTACACAAGGCAATATTTTTGCAGAGAAGATGTAATCCAGATACTTTTCAATTAAAAACTTATCAAAAAAAAGGAAAGAACTTGTAATCCAATGCTTGAGTATTTGAAGAGCTGATACAGTGCCTCCTCCACAACTCCAAGCAATTGTTTCAGACAAACAATGGTTTCCTCCAAAGTAGTATGATCTCCCGATCACAAGAGCAATCCCAACACAACAAGAATTTCCAAAACAAATTTTCTAAAGATGCAAGAGTACAAAAATAACTTCTACAACAAATTCTTCCCAAAAATTATCCAGATCACAACAAGAATTTTTTTTCAAAAAATTCCCAACCACCAAAATCTCCCGTGCCTTTTGTGGTGAAGAAGCTTTCCACTTCCTCACTCAAAGCCAAAATTATCTCCCGTGAATTAATTTTCCCAATCAATTCATTAATTTCTTGTAACACTTGTTGGAATATACAAAATATCTCCAACAACCCTCTTGACATAAAATCTTCCAATATTCAAAATTTAAATATTTTGATAATTACAAACATTTCCCTTTTCTAATTTAAACTATTTAACTAATTTAATTAATCAATAAACAAAATAATCCAATGATTAAACCATTAATTAATTAAATTAAATTACTTAATTTATTAATTCAAAAAACCTCTAACATTAAAATAAGAATAATCTAATAATCAACTTTAAATAATTAAATTCGCTAAATCCTCTTTTAAATCATTTTAACATGATAATTCAAAGGAATAATAAACAATTATAACAAGAAAAATTAACTAAACCCGATGACACACTGAGACTAGGGTGAAGGCTTGACACAAGTAACCTAGCTACTATCTCCCAATCAACATAATCGTTGGGTCGACATGCTCAAACCTGTGAAGCCAAGTGGAATCAATGTCATGTACCTGCAAACCTATAAATGAGACATAAATATAACATGTACATAAACATCATATAAGAACACACCATGAAGAGGAAATCATGAAATCGCAAGATGCTCGCAAGCGAGTGATGCAATTTTGTCCCCTTCACCAATACAATATCACCAAACTGATAATTCTAACATATATAATCTACTCATGTGCATACAACCATGTTATTCCAAATAATCATTATGATAATCAAAGACATGTCAAATGATAACATAAAAGTAGAGTAACATCACATCACGACATATAATCCACATCACTCTATAAATGACGATCAAATAGTAAACAAACATCATAGAGTATATAAAAGTATAAGTGCAACCAGAAAAAAAAACAAAGCAAGGTAGGACACTCTCTGATATAAAGAGAAAAACGAAGGGGTATTGCAGTTCACTTGTAAAGTTGTATGTGACATTGGTTAGATATTTTTGTGTGGATTGCACATGGAAAAATATTTAATATTGGAAAACTTATTACAAAAAAATAAAATGTGGGGTCAATGGTTTTGTGTACTCATGGTTTTACCTTACCACTTAGTTGTTTTGTGTAAGCTTGATTCTATAAAAGCAACCACATGTTTAGTGGTTGAGGTTGGTTGGTTAGTGATTTTGGATTGGTTGTCATTGTATTGAGCTCTTTTTTGAAGAGTACACATGTGAAGCATGAAATGAGATGTTTGAATACATGCCTGGACACATGGAAGATACATTGTAGGAGATTGATGTTTCAAAAGTATCCATGGAGACTTTGTAAGTGTATTGTAATATTTTCATTGTTGAATAACAAACTGAGTGTGGATGCTTTTGGAAGTTGGGGTTTTCCCTCTTGAGGGTTTTCCCACTATATATCTCGTGTTATTTTGTGGTATGTCTTTGATCTTTGCATTATGGTTATTTTGTAAGCTTGCACACATGCTTTTATCTCATGGAGTTATATAGGCAATAGTTGATCAACCTATATGAATTTCCTAATAGAAGCAATCTAAGGCCTTGAATACTAAGAAAAAAGTTAATCACTATTCCCTTTTATTTAACAAGGCCCAATAGTGCTTCTAAACACCACCTAACTTTTTATACATAGATATTATCTAAGTGATCATCTTTTGTATTTACCAAATGCCTATCTTTGCTTAGGACAAAACCACACCATTAAGACAAAATCAAGCTAGGTGGACTACGTCACATGCACAACCCAACCACAATTCCTCAAACTCTTACCCTCAACCTTCTCAAATCTTTGATACCAAATCTAATTTTAGATTCCATTCTCTCTCACACAACGTTCAAAACCCACATTATGCCAATTTCAAAATAAATACTATGACATCTCAATCAACTCAATATATTTATATCTTGAATTTACTCAATTATTATTTTACATTCTTTTATTTATCTATATTTTTTAAACAAAACAATCAATAATCGATAAGACTTACAAAACAAAATTCTAACATACACCAGTTTAACCTCCATAAATTATATTGTATTCCCTAATGACTATAACCTTCGTTCAAACACCAATGTGGTGTCTAATTTTAGAATTCTAAAGCTTTTTCTTAGTCTCATTTGTTATAATTTTGCCTTCCAATAACAAAACTCTTTCTTGAACTCTAAGAAAGTTCAACACGTGGACCAAATTTAATGTTGTACACAACACTGTCTAATCAGATTGCCACCTAGGAACTGTTTCATGTTTCTCAAATCACAATTCATACCAAACTATGTGTTCTAATCACGGCTATGACCTTCACACATAAGCGAAAAGCCACAGGCTTGCGTCTGCACACAGATCTATATCATATACGTGCCTTACTCATACTGATTTCGTGGACAATAAGATTAAGTGGCACAATCGGATACGTCCACCTCTGTAACAAAATCATGCCAATTGTTCTTCTCTCTTTGGTTGCTTGTCAGACGGGTCTGCAATCAATTGAAATAGTTCTTCGAGGTTTGAAGCTTTTTTCAGGTTCCTGGTTTGTAAAGCAACTTGTGGCTGATGAAGAAGATTCGATCCAAAGATTTCATAACTGCACAAAACTTTGGATAAACATGTTGTGTCATTAACGGTCGTGTCGTGTAGTTCATCAAATATATATACTTTGTCTCTGTAGTTAGTTTAGATTACAGGCAACAGAAGAGCTTCATCCACCCAAAACTTTGCTTATTCTTGAACTGAACTTTTTGTCTGAACCCAAGTAGTCATATGGGACATGGAGGGCTCATTAGATCTGTTGTAAGAGAAAACACAGTGGGTGCAAGCAAGGAGTTGATGAAAGAGGTGGAAGATTACTTTGAGCTCAGTTTGAGGACTCAGAATTTGTGCACATCATTGCAGGAATCTGTGAGGAAAGCCAGAGATGATCAGATTGTTATAGACAGAGTTCTGGCCATAAACAAGGGTAAAATTCTTCTGTCAGAGCAAGATTGCAGGGGAATAAGAGGGGAGCTCAGAACTATCAAGGGGGGGCTGATTTGTGTGGAGGAGTTGCAGAGTGTGTACAGAAGGCATGCAGAGATGCAAAGCCAGTTAGGGTTAGTAAAGACTAAGGTGGTTAGAAATATCAAGAATTTTAACAGGTTAATGAAAGGTTGGTCCATGGTGGCTGCCCTGGTTAAGAGATTGAGCACCCTGTATGTTGAACCACTCCTGGAAAATGTCTGTGAAGGAGATGGGTGGTTCAAATCTGTGGGGAAATGTAGATCTCAACTTGTTTTGGTGGAAGCTATGAATTTGGGAACATTCAAGGGTCTTAAAGAGGTAGAGACCATGAGGGTGTTTGTTGATCGGTTGCATGATGAGCTTGGCAGAACTACTAAAAGCATTGAATTTGGGGAAAGATATGGTGATTCTTGTGCTCTGCTGGTGTCTCTGCAAGATCTTCGTAACAGACAGCCTGAATTTCTTAAACTTTTGGAAGATTTTGAAAGGCAAACATATGTTTGCAATGCAACCATCTCCAAGGCTCGAACCCTTGTTTCACAGAGATTGGTTGCACGTCGTCATCCATTAATGGAGGCTGATTCTGCTTCATGGAATGCATAGAGATTTGTAAATTCTTTTCTAGTGCTGGTGTTTGACAGAGATACATCTTGAAAATACAGAATTGTAATTCTCTTCTCATGGTGGTGTTTGACAAAGATGTACAAATATATTGAATCAATTATTTTGATAGAACATGAGTCATTGCATCAATGATAATGGGCAAGCTGATGTCCTCATTCAACTAACAAAAACATGTAGCTATATGCATCATACTGAATTGGACAACTTAATAATGGCTATTCTTAAATATAATGCAGTTCATTGCCCAAAAAAAAGTTAATTTTAGTTAATAAATAAATAAATATAGTATAAGATATTTTTTGTCTATATATCTTTAAGATAATTTATATAAATATAAAATAAATAAAAAACTATTGTATGATTTATTAGAAGGAAAAAACAAAAATCATTGTAGTTACACGATGAAAATAGAATGTCGTGATGATATTTGCTTTAAACTATCGAAAAAATCACTACACATAAAAATATAATGTAGGTTTTTGTTTTTCTTTCACGGATTACAACCTATATGCTGTGCTACTATTGTAGAGTTACACCTATTGACATAATTATTACTAAAAGAAAAAATTAAATATATCACTAGATATTAGAGATAGAGAGGGTGATTGTACATTAATGTTTTTCTTAGGTATTGAGGGTAAGATTGTGGAAATAGTTGGGAGTTGGGTTTGGGGTTATGAAGTTAATAAGGTCACAAGGAGGAATTGGTTATGCTATCTATGTAGAGATCGCACAAAAGTTTATTAAATGCTAAATGAGTGAAATTATGAAGGTAGTTGCATACCATAAAAGATATGCATCTTTGATTTAGAAAGAGGGACTTCACATATGTACACCTAGGATAATATATATAAGGTAAACAAGAAACGACTCTATTTATGGGCATATGCTATAAGGGTCTCACACATCAAATTAGTGTCTCACTTAGTAATGATAAAAACAAAGTCTTACCTTTTTACCATTTCTAAATATCTATTTTGTAGAGCTTAATAGATACCTTATTTAGACGATTGTGGCATGATAACACATAAGAAGAAATTTCAATTTTGATGGAGAGATATGATATGGATGAATGTATTTGTATTTCTAGCTTCTTGCAATTTACCATATACGAAAGTATAATTTATTTTCATGATCCAAAGATGTAAATAAAGTCAAGAATGACCATGTATTCACATCAAATTATTACCCTTAAAATTTACCAATAATATTTTTCATTAGAGTTCAATATAAAATTATTATAGTATAAAAATATTTTTTTGTATTTTATTCATGACTATCAAAATTTATTCTAAGTCTTTTCATTTAGATTTGTGTGTGATAGTAGTATGATGAAATGTTGAGTTATATACATGGGGGCTATAAATGAATAGGGTTATATATAATAAATCATTAAAAAATAGTTACCTAGGATATATGGTAACATGTGGGGATATTTTGATAAGGATTATGTAGTAGGAAAGGGTATAAAGTTCAATATATAGAGGTACAAATGAAAATTAGGAGTATTATTTAATATTCCATGATGGAAGGTGATATAAGATTAGTTTATTGAGAGAGAATCCTAGGAAAAATCTTAGTTTTTTTAATGAAATGACACTCTTGGTCTTTCGTAATAACTATTGATTCTCTATTTTGAGTAAAAATGAGTATTAGAATTCAAATATCATAAACTAAATGATTAGTACCTATGAACAATTAATTTACATGCAACGGTCTAATTTTGATTATGTTGTACGACTTGTGATAACATACATGTGATTGAGGACTAATGAAGATTAGTTAGACTAGGACAAGAGATTAATGTGTGAAGGAATTATTTAAGATGGACTAATCTTTTTTATTATATTAGCATGGGAGGGCCCT
Organism: Sequoiadendron giganteum; assembly: GCA_007115665.2. NCBI lineage: Eukaryota > Viridiplantae > Streptophyta > Pinopsida > Cupressales > Cupressaceae > Sequoiadendron > Sequoiadendron giganteum. The sequence continues at coordinate 643,337,640 of CM021102.1, forward strand.
GATCTTGTGGTAATAAAGAAACCAAAACCATAGACAACAAAATAGGCTAGGGAAACAACACCAACCAGACCCAACAGAACAACAAAACACAATTATTATTAAGTCGTCATAAGTGGATCGCAAGCTAGATAACCAATAATAACATCCACAAGATCAATGTAAGTATAATAAAAAACAAGAGCATACAACATATAAACCCAAAATGTGGTACATTGACCATCACAGAGAATAACCATAGACTAGCAGGTCCGATACCATAACATAGCCATCAAAAAATAACAGTCTGGGATGATCAAATAGAGAACCAATAGTTTAAGACAAGACATAAGACCAAAACAAAAAGGAGAACATAATAGAACAACATATCCATTACTTGGCTTTAGCAATTAGTTCCCAATTTTCACCAATCTAGGAAACAAATTCCCTCCAGTTTGAACCATCTTCGTGTGCCAAGTCCTTTCCTTCATCCTGTTTCCCAATCTTCTTCAACTTCCTCTTTATCTTAGTTTGACCAGTAACCGCTCCCACCATGGCACGATGCATCAAACCATCGGTCACCTTCATCAAGGTGATGATCACTTTCTCCATATCTTCCATCTAAACCTGCAAAAAGGTTATTCTGATTTTTAAGAAAATAACATTAGTATCTTTAGGAATAGTAGTATCTTGGGCTTTATCCTCCACTTCAGTGACCTCCTTCTCCATATCCCCAATACCTTCTTCCCTCTCAATTTCTTCCTCCTTTTCATCAGTATCCTCCTCAACATCTTCTTCTCCCATCTCATAGGCACTATCTTCAAACTCCATATCTTCACTTTCCTCATCAACTCGAGGTTCAAAATCTTCCACAATCAATTGTTCCTCTTCATCTAAATCAATTTATTTCTGTTTCCCCTTCTTATCCACAGACTTAACCTTGGCTAACCTCGCCAATCTTCGACCTCCACTCATCATGCCCATTTTTCCATTCTCCAATTCATCCTTTTGGTTCCCCTCAGGGTCTTCGGTAATTGTTATTACTTCTTCTTCTTTTGATCTTTTAAAAAAAAAAATCTTGGGGGGTTCAAGAAGCAACTACAAATGTTTCCTCTTTCATGGGGTGACTTTGAGCAACTCGTACTCAAGGAATTTCTCCACAAAGGCTTTCTGAGGTTTAGAGGTAGAGGATTTAGTACCAAAGATGGCCAAAGGGGTAGCAATCAAAGGAGAGCCCTCCCACATAACAAAACATCGGGTAGTAGGCCTAGGGTTAGGTGTTGGGTTCATATGCTCATTGTTCTGGGGTAAACCCTCTTCCTCTTCATCATTTTGGTGTGAATTATCCTGCCTAACCAACAACAGGTTTCCATGGGGGTTATTTGAAAGGGAAAATTTGTAAAGGGCCAACATTAAACCCTGGTGCAAAGGGGGTGACACCCCATTCTCAATGTTTTGTTGCAAATATAATACAAAATAGAAGGGAAAGTTGATCCTATCTCTATGGTGGATATGATTGAGAATAGGAAAATGGTAGGCATGAACCACCATGTACCTACCTTCAAGGGTAAAATAGCACATAACAAACAAGTTTTCCAGGGAAAACGATGGTGGGGGCTCAAGCTGCGCATATCCATTCTGGAACCTTGTTAGCTTCTCACCATCGTGCAAGAATTTGTCCACAATTTTTTGATAATCCGCACCACTTTTCTTTTCCACCTTTCTTCCATCATTTATCAGACCAATAGCTTCCGTTATAAACTATGTTGACTTCAAATTTCACCACCCCAATTGACACATTCCCTTTGTTCCAAGAATTGGTAAAATTGGTTAAAAGATTTTCATTATAGCCTTTCATTGCTTCAAAGAAGGAAGCCATGCCTGCCCTTCTAAACATCTCCCAAAAATCAGAATTTTTCTTGTGAGTAGCACATTTAGGGGGTTCAGTGTGTTTCCTAGGCCCACCCATTTTAGAAGTTTGCAAGCTTTTGAAGCTTTTCTTTTGGTTGAAAGTTCTCTTAATTTCACCCAAAAAACTAACCACACCACCACTATAGACTTCGGACTTACAAAGAAAACACTTAGAGATAGTGAGAAGAAGGTTGTCATTAAGATTGTTTATACAAATTTACCACTCAAAGCCGAGGACAAAATTGGAATGATTAACCTTTCTCATAATAAATGTTGCCAGATTATCAAACTTGAGCTAAGCCTCAAAAATGTTGTTGGATGATACATTTGGCAAGTCAAAGATTTTTGAAATGACCCAAGCAATGTAGTTGTAATTCAATATGTGATATAGAGAGTGCTCGGGAATGATTACCTCATTAATTATTTGCCCGATGATAGTCTTCTTATTCTTTAACCTTGATTTGGAGCATACCAACCTTATAATCATTAAAATTTAATCTCCTTCTATCATCGGATCTAATTATCACCCTGCCTAGGCCCCTTATCTAGAACTCATAAGTTGTAGACATTTTCAAAATTTTCTTTTAACACATTATCCTTCATTGCCTTTGGCAACTGACCATACTCCCAATGGGACCAAGTGCTACACTCAAGACCCTCATTAGCAACATCAATATCTATGAAGCAATTACCCTCCCTATAAACATGTTGAATTCTATAGTGAGTGAAAAATTGCATATACAATTTACAGTTATCCATTATATCTCTTATTTTCCAAGGAACAACATTATCCCCCTTCAAAATATCAACAATCAGTTTAGAATCACCTTCCAAAATGACTTTCTTGAAACCTAAATCTCTTACAGTTGGGTCTTTTGTAAAGATTTGGCTCCCTTGGTCATCGAGTCTTTTGTAAAGCTACCCACACCGACCTCTACCTCCACTCTTCTTCTCACCACCACTTGATGACCAAGGGAGCCATCTAATTTTTTGATGAGTAAGATGTCTTCATATTGGATGGTCTTTCCAACAAAAAAATCTCCAAAGCCCTCAACCAAATCAAGACAATTTTCTTTTCTAACACCAATCCCTCCAAACCTGAGATCCCCCTTGTTGCTTCCCTTCCCTATATTGAAGGCATCTCCCACAAAATTTCCAAGATTCTTCTCAAAAAAGGTCTTCACTGTCCCTTTAAGCCATTTTCAATAATTAAAAACCATGTCCCCTCTCTCAAGGACACTAAGGAAATACTTCTTGATTCTGAATTCTACAAGGTGGTTTGCTCATGTGGCACACCTTATATAGGTGAGATAATTCATGATTTTAACACAAGAATCAAAGAGAATAGCCCTAACATTAAACATGAGTAGGTCCTTAAATCCCTACTAGGAGACTTTGATCTCCCTACATATTTAGATTTGGACTTCTTGTCCTTCTTCTTGCCTTTCTCCTTCGATCTACCTCGAACAGCAAGGGCCTCTTTGTCCATTTTAGAAGACTTCCTCCGTATCTCTTTAGACAACAGCGAAGCAACCACATCTTCCATCTTGAAACTAGCAGTCGTACTTCCAATAGCCATCACCAGATGATCCCAAGTGTCAGGTAACGAACATAAAAGGAGCATGCAACGATCCTCCTCCTCAATCTTTGCACCCATGTACGCCAACTGAGCAACACTCATATTAAATGAGTTCATATGGTGTACAACAGATGCACCTTCTTCCATCTTCAAGGAGTACAACTTCTTCCTCAAGAATAAATTATTTACTAGAGACTTTCCTTGATAAATATCACCAAGCTTCTTCCATAACGAAGCTGCAGACTTATCCTCATGGACATTCAGGAGTACATAATCGACTAGACAAAGTCTTATTAGACCTCTCACTTTTCTATCTGTGAGGTCTCAATCTTCTTGTTTCATACTTTGTGGCATAGTTCCAGACACTGCTACCCAGAGTTCTCTATCCACTAACAGGGTTTCCACTTTGAGTTTCCACAACTCAAAGTTGTTTCCTTTGAATTTCTCAATATCAACTCTTCCTGATGTACTCGCCATCTTAGACAGAACTAAGTTCTAACTTTGCAAGACTCCCACTGGAACAACATTAGCACAAAAAACCAGCCCTACTAACAAGGATAACACAACTGGCCAGGCTCTAATACCGCTTGTAAGGAAAAGCAAAAGGTGCGAAAATGCTTTCGTAACGCTAAAACCACAGAGAAGATGTGCAAAGACCAGTTTTAAACATTAAAACACTTAAGATGTACACATATAGGGTAACAAGAGTAACATAAATAAAATGATTTCAAAGATAACACCAAATTTGCGTGGGAAAACCCTTTCGGGAAAAAAACCCACCACACCAAGAGAAAGACACTTTGTATTAGAGTAAGAAAAAGATTACATACAAAGTTACAGTCCTCTCACTCTGATAGTTAGCTCACACCAACACTTGATTTTTCATGCACTCACTGTCACATTGCTATTTCAGCATACAATGAATACAAAACTCTTTTTCAATATCCTGCTTTTTCTAATCACTTTGACTTATCATCAAGACCGACTATTACAAGTCTCCATACAACCACCAATTAGGGTGCATTCATTTCAGTTCTTCACTGACACGCCAAATTGATCTCGGATTGGATCCACTTGCAATCCTGCATCGAGCCACCCCCGCAATAAATTCGTTGTAGAGAAAATACTAAATTCGAGCTCTACCAACCGCCAAAATCCGATCTCATATGACTACATAATAAAATCGCTTTTCACCAATCCATCTTCTGGAAATTAATATTGTTTTGCAACAATGGTGCAAAAACAACTGATGAGAAATCACCACGTGTCACACTACTATTTGTTCTGCCGCTTGACTGAGCAGTGATCGATCAACTGTCATTGGGCTCCAAAAACCCTTCACCATCGCTAACTCTTTCATCACATTTTGAGCCAACAATAATTTGTTGTTGCAAAAACACCGACCGCCAGCTCTATCGGGTCCCACAAGCCATGCATCCGCCGCTCAGAAGGTTCTAGGGAATCCAAGAGGGAATTGCCAAGATTCCCATGAGCCCTCCCAGATCGAGCTTCTGAGGTTGGCACATGCTCACCGCTCATGCTCTTCACTTGGCTTATGTGGAAGCCACTGGAGCTCCTTCGGGGAATCTCTAGTGGCATCTACTAGATTTCCCAGGGAACTCTCAAGGTGCAGAAAAGTGTCCATGACTGGACAACCCTTCGCATAAAGAATCTCGGGGCCCACCTTCTCTTCGCTGTGCTCACCTCTTTGACAGGCCACTATGCATCATGCACACAAGAAATTCTGCTCGACGAAAAAGGTTAACAATGATGCTTGTGTTCGGATGCCGCGGAAAGTAGCCAACACTGTCGGATGAAACTGATAGCAGCCGTTGATGCAAGACATCGAAACATTGGCGAGACTTAGCATTTCCTTCCGCCGATAGACGATTGCTCTGCCGATAAAGCCAAGGCTAACAAACATTCCATCAAATTTACACCCGTCGTCCCATCGCTGTGACAACTCTCAGGGTCTCGCCGATCAGGCTAAGTCTCAACGACCAAAAGGGGCGTACCGACCAAAATGAGAACACTGTGTTAAAGCGATAAGGGCATAAATTCGTCAAGCCTCTATAAGAGATCCAAGCCAGTAAATTGAGGCACTTTCTCCAACAATATTCACAAAAAAAGGTGGGTGGTAAGAAGGCACACCCCAAGAGTCACATGGGTCAAGCCCAAAAAACCAAAAAATAAAGTCACTTGGGCCTAGCCCAGAAATACATAAATATTACAAACATAAAAAAGGCCATTAAGTGGCCAAAGTAGTGCCAATAGATCCAGGAGGGTCTTTGTCATCCATTTTTTTACCCCATACATCTGCGGGGTCTGGATTGATGTCAGGAGGACCCCAGTTGTCATTATCTTCCTTTTCTTTATCTTCTTCTTTTTCCTCGCATCGAGGCAAGATTGCAAGCACCGGACGTGGGAAATATTTACTAGTGTCTAGCCAAACAGAGCCACTACTAGGAGCATTTTTAGAGGGCCACCTAGAGGCACCACCATTGCTCCCTGCCACCCCTCTAGAGGGCCACCCCAGGTCAACCCATAGAGGAGGAGAATGTGATCATCGAGGAGGGTGAGAGCCATGACGAGGAGGATCTTGAGAGTGGGGGTGAGAAGAGCCACTCCGTCGCTAGCCCCGTGAGGGAAAAAAATCATGGGAGGAGGTGGGTGAAGAGGGCACCCGATCCATAGTACATGGGACATTGCCCCAATGGTCCAAAAGCACCTGGAGTTGAGACACCTCAAGTGTGACTTTATTAGTTTGAACTTGAATCTGCAAAAGCACATTAGAGAAAATATAGCTTTAGAATATAAAGAGACATTTTTATCCATTTGGCTGTGAGCACATATGCAGGAACTTCTATCTTTCCAGATATTGAAGATGATTTCCACCCTGAAAGTGTGTCAAAGCTAGGTGTACTTAGTGGGAAGCTTGAGTGAGTCACCTAGTAGAACCATGTGCCAAGAGAATGGTTCCGACTAGAAAGGTCAAAAGAAGTCATGAATCCAATTCTAGAACTGATGGTCTTTGGTAGAAAACCATAACAGATGCTTAAAAGACTTAGCTTGCCCACGAAACATGCATCAAGGGTCTTGGACCCCCAAGTAAACAAGTCAAGACCCCACTGGTAAGCCTTGGCAAAGAATAGCCAAGCAAAGTGGGTGAGCTTAGGCTCAACACTTGCAGACCAAGTGGCAGATAATTATTTTTGCTAAACAAACACAAAAGAGTTGAGATGCCACCACTGGTTCAAAATTTCAATCATAGGAAAGTGCGGTGAAAGCCATAGATAACCAAGCCTAGGCTTGTAATTTCTGAAAGGGGTGTCTCGGTACCACTTCTAGTCCTTCCATCGAGGCTTGGTACCACAAATTCCCACCTTATGAAGCATATCTATTGGAATAACATTCACCAGACCATCATAAGTATCACGGTCCTAGTTTTGAAGTCTGTAATGAGCACGAAAAATCTTCCCATGACATAATACACATCGTGGGTCTGTGAAACACATGTTGCAAGGTCTAGATACCTTTCTTGTGAAATCTTAAATGCTTAAGCCAAGGTGATTTGGCCAGCGATTGACCATTATTGACAAAGAGGGGCAACCACCACACATTTTGTTGATTGAGCGAAAGCCCATCACAGAAACCAGAGCCAACCCAACAAAGCCTAGGTTTAATTGCTTCCTAGGATTTCCAAATGCTTTTGGCTACAAAATTTCCCGCAATTCGGACTAGTTCCTTCATAACCAAAAGGGTTTGAAAGTCAATCCCCTTCCAAGCTAGTTTGTGAGCAAGAAAGTTGTGTTGAATGTAGTGCCTGAGGAGAATTTTCCAGGCTTCATCAATAATAAGAGCTCTGATTATCCACTTCACACACAACATAGTCCCTTGTCATTGAGTGGAGAGTAGGCTAAGCCCTCTATAATCTCTGGGCAGCTAGCAAAATTCCCAGGCTTCACGGTGAAACCCTCGACGAGTCTCATAAGAGGCCCAAAGAAAGTAGCGCAACAATTTTTCAGGCTTCACATAAGTGGCCTTTGAAGGAGCCCAACAAGAAGAATAATAGATGTGCATAGCTGCCAAAATTTTAGAACAGACCTAAAATTTTCCAACAAGAGAGAGGCTTGGTAATCCATTAGGCTAGATTTTTCTCAATCTTGGAGAGAACAACTTGCCAAAACTTAGCTGGAGAATCTTGGAAGGCAAAGGAAATGCCCAGAAATCGAAAGATTTCCCTTGGCCCAATCCACTTCCAGTCGTACTATTGAAACCATTGGGGAGTGGGTAGAATAAACTGCCTGTAGCATAAGGTTTTATGTCATTGAATGGTAGAGCCAGAAGCAAGGCAAAAAATCTCAAGGCACTCTAAAGCCGCTTTAATGTTGTGTTTCTCCTCCAATAGAGTGAGGAAAGAGTCATCGAAAAAATGGCCATTAACAAGTTCAGCCTATGAGTGGGGCAAAGAAATGCTTCTAAACTGTTGTTGGGAAACCACATTAACAAGAAAATAACCAAACCCTTTAGTAACAAGAACATAGAGAGAGGGGGAAAGTGGGCAACCCTACCTGATGGAGAGAAACAAGCTAAAGACAAGGGATTGGCGACCATTAATAGTGATGCAAGCATAGGTATCTAAAAAAATCATTTGGATAGCCTGAATGAAATTAGGCCCAAACCCCAAAGCATTCAACATGGCAAGAATAAAAGGCCATTCAATGCAGTCATAGGCTTTAGAAAAATATATTTTAAGGAAAATGGCTTTCTAGTTAGAGCGCCTAGCCTATTCCATTCCTTCCCACATGACAATGATACTATCCAAAATAAATCTGGATTTAATGAAACCAATTTTCTTCGAATGCACAATCTGAGGCACAAGATGGAAGATTTTTAGAGCAAGGTCTTTTGCAATAATTTTGTATGAAACATTGAGGAGCGCGATATCCTACCAGTTGCAGATATGCTCAGGATCACCAACTTTAGGTATGGATTTAGCGTATACTCTTGAGCAGTGAAAACTTGTTCATAGTGCCTAAAAAATGCCTTGAGAATTCCAAGTAGCTCAGAAAGCCCCTGGGTGCCTTCTTTAATTTTTTTAATACCAGGAGAAGAGTGTTTGGCTCGAAGGGCTAGAAAAAAATCCTTGGAGGCACGATCACGAATTTTTAACCAGTGTAATCTAGCCTTGATTTACACACCTCCGACAATATAATTATATGTAACTTGCTCTTTGTGCCTTAATTTTGCCACGCTAACTTGTAATGATGGGGAGAAAAGGCTAGCCACCAGAGCCTCGATGCTTGAGCAGAGGTCAGTCATGGTTGCCTCATAAGATCTACGAAAAAAGATGGCCAATTGGCACCCATAAATGCAGAGAAATCTTGTCGTGTGTGATGGCATCATTCCACCAAACAATCTAGCCTATATTGTGACGTGGCCTGCACTCCAAATTCCAAACTATATGAATGTGGGTCATTGTGGGTTGATGACGTAGAAAAGATGTGTGCAGGAAGAACTGGGTCTTGTAGGAATGAGGTTGTCTTAACTCCCATTCAATGTGAAAATAGATGGGGAAATGATCAGACAATGTCACATCCACTAATGGCTTAACCGATTGTGAAGAGATGTCAAAGGAGAAAAAATATTGAGCCAAGATCATGGCACGATTGAGGCACTTAAATATCCTATCAAAACCAGCTCGATAATTACACCAAGTGTTCTAGAAAGAATGAGACTAGTAGTGACCAATATTGGGATCAAAAAGCCCCAATTTATTATGCATGTAAAACCACGCCTCTCATTCGCCAACTGCCCATTTGAATGGAAGAGTACCATATTTTTCATACACCATCTCAACCATATTGAAATCCCCACATAAGAGCCAGGTAGCAACTGACAGTGAATCAAAAATCCAATGCCAAAGCAGAGACCTTTCAACAAAATCATTCAAGGCATAAACATTAATAATCCCAAAAGAGTGATTGTCAATGTTAAGAAGAATCCAGATGAGCCGGTCTGTGGGATCAAACCCATGATCAACCACACAAGCATGCCACCATGGGGAAAAAAGGGTGACTACTTCATCAGTCGTCACATCCAGCCTCATGATCAATACAAAACATTTTACTAGCTGGCCAAATAGACCGGCAAGTCGACATGAGAAAAAAACCAATAATTTTCACTTCTTGGAGAAAAAGCACTTCAATAACAATATAATTTTGTAGAGTATCCCTAACGAAATACTTCCTAGAGAGGTTTTTCAGACCTTGAACATTCCATGAGAGGAAATTCATGAGTGAAACTCCTCCATGTCATTGGAGTTCAGCTCCTCAACCAAAGTAGAGAAGCGATTCTGCGAAAATTCTGGTGAAACTAAATCAATTTGAATGTTTGGAGAAGAAAATATCCACTTCTCCTACACATATTCTCCTTCTTCTAGAGGTGGAGAAGGGCTACGAGACTACCTTTGAGCTCTCGATATGGGAGTAGATTCAATCGATTATGCTATCATGATGACAGCAGGCTAAGGCGTAGCCTTAGGCCTTGGTCATGTCGAAGTACTGACAGATCCAATCTGGGCCTCTTTCCCCTTCACCGAAGGGTTTGAAACTTATTTGGTTGGCTCAAGGACTTTGGAAACCATCCCAAAGCAAATGGAATTATTTTTACAATTCTTAATAGTTGTCCATTTCTCCTTGGATTTGGTAGTAGAAGCATTTGCCTAACGAGGCTTTTTAGAATCCTGTGGCGGCAAAGGAGTACGAGGAACTACCAAAGAGAAGTCCTTAATATTGTAGTCTACGAATTGACACCTATAACACGTGTTCGAAAGATTGAAATAAGTGACTTAATGGGTATTCTAGAGAGCTCCAATTTGAATATCAGTGGACTCCTTCAAAGCCTATGAAAGGTCCACTTTGACACAGACCCGTTTCTGGGGTCGAGCCTAAAAGAACCTATCTAGTTCAATACAAATTACCTTCCCTAGAGAGGACACAATATGGTTCAAAAAAGGAAAACAAGGCAAAAGAAAACCTAGAAACTCAATCTAGACTAGGAACCGCAACTTGGTGTCATCCGAGAAAGAAAAGTCATGAGTCCATGGTTGGAAAACAAGCAAAGATGATTGGACATACCAGGGACCATGATTAAGGATTTCCTTAACATGACTGACCTTTGCAAAGTAGAAAAGAAAAAAAAGCTTGGTCAAATTTTGGACCATATCAAGGTGGACCCCATGAGGGACCCAGGCCTTGTGGACCCATTATTTAAGCACACTTTTAGGGGGAGTCCTCCCAACAAAATAACCAACAAGAGTATGTTGCTCAAGAATTTAACATGCAAAATCAAAATCTAGAAAGGGTAAAACCACATCAGCTGGGGAGTCAAAAGACTTACCTCGTGAAACACTTTCAGAACAAATTTTGGTGGTCACTTGTTTGGAGAGGGAGCCATTGAGTAGAGTTGTCAAACTGCCAACACCAACAAGAACTATTGGGTTAAAATCAGTTGAGGGAATAATAAAACCAACAAGTCCACTGTAAATGCAGACGCACACATAGTAAATGGGAGAATCATGTGCCTAAGGCACTGTATGACACAAGAGGGGCCAAGGATGACCGTAGACACAAGAAATCCTAGCAGAGATCATTCACCAAGAATACTTCCCCGTTGTTAATTTTGTTTCTCCTTTTTTTTAAAGTGCGAAGTCTTTCATCCGCTAATGAAAAATAAAGGAAATTTGTTGATATTTGAATTTCCCTATGTATAAATAAAATTGCACTCTAAAGATAAAATTGGTGATATATAGTCCAATTATTTTAGTTATGTACATACATATATAAAATTGGTTGTGACCATGATATTGATTTGTGATCTTGCATCTTGTAGGACTTTTTATTTGGAATCTTTTGGATTGAAATTATCCTAGTATGTTTATACATATAAGGGATAGATGAAGCCTAAGATAGTTTTACATCATTAGAAGAGTTTAGAAAGAAGACAAGTTCCTAGGGGGATGGATGACACTCATGTTATTTTTTAATAAGAAAGTTATAGAAAAAGTGTCCAAAAAAATTAAGTTAAATTTCAGATAGACTTAGTGAGACTTAATATTATTAGAATGCTTGAATAGTGAATTCTATAATGATATTTTTTTGTATTACTATAAGAGAGCATATTTGTATGTTACATTGTTAGGATTCAGGCAGATTGGAGCAATAAAAATTAACAATTATATGTAGACTAAATAACCTAGAAATAACAATGAAGAATAACACAAAAGAGATCAACATAGAATTTAACGTGGTTCACCCAATATGAGCTACATCCACAAAAACTCAACCACCCAATTATTTTATTATCCAGTGCAAAATAGATTACAATCTTGCAAACACATTGTTGCAACATACATCCCAATTGCTTATAACCAACTTTTTGGAACCTTCTAGAATTAGGGTTTTACAAGGTCTTTTTTCATTTGACACGTTAACGTGAAAACCTTGACGTGTTAGCGGGAAAAAACCTTGATGTGTCAGCGGGAAAAAACCTTGATGTGTTAACAAAAAAATTGGGGCAATGCCCCAAACCCCATTTCTTGTTAAGAGTGTACAATATTTGCATGATTAGTTGCAACATACCAACATACATGACTTGAATGGTAGGAATATATGTAATTAATGGCCCCATATTAAATTGACTTCCTTTTGGGGAAGTTATTAGTTGCATGTATGTAAATTGTAGCTTGTATGTGCCATCTATTCTACTAACGAATATATAATTTTTATATAAGACAATGAATTTATGGTTATAACTTCATTACTTGATTTATAGGAACTTGTTGTATATTGGCTTGAAGTTGATTAATACTTGTAGAAGTCCCCTAATCCTCCACTAAGATTTAGTTTATTCATTATGTTGTTGAATAGTCCTTAATACAATCAGTAAAAAAATGTGAAGGCATTATATAATGTTCAACTAATGTAGCTAACTTGTTAAAGTGTATGACTAGAAGAAATGGTCTAGATCTTGAGTAATCCTCCCTAAAGGGCCCAAGTTCTATGACTATGAATGGGGATCCTTACTATATTAGAATTTCTTAATGGAAAATCAATTCTTGAATATTTAAGATCGCATTATCTGTCTATGTTGTAATAAATATTATTACACCCAATCGAGGCTTGAAGCAAATTTTTAAGTTATGTTTGATGAAATTTTCATTGGTCTTGTGTTGGCCTAGTGTTAGTGCCTATATTTTTCAAGATTGATTCAAGAAAACCTCCAATAAATTCCTTGATTGTGTCCTTATAAACTATTTCTTAGTGACTAGGAATATTGGATGAAATCTATTATAGATAGGTTTGCATGGTGTTTCAGGTCAAGGTGTAAGCCATCAATTTTGGCATTGATGAGATGAAACATTGTAATGGGGGTCCTTGATAATTTCAATCAAATTTTATTAGAGCGATGGTGAGATTTTGAGAGCTATTATATATCTAAATTAATCCCAAGCCTTGTGAGTTTTGGACATGAATTAATTTTATGACACATGAGACTGCTTCTATCCAAATAGTTCAATAATGCCACTACCATCACCATGCCATGTTCCTCTTAGCATTGTGTTCATTTTTTGGTGATCACTTAACACCCACAATATATACTAGAGTTATAGGCTTGTTGCCATGTTGACTCTACTAGCCCTAGCCTCTAAGGATAATTAGATTTAATCTCATCAAGTGAACCTTAGAAAACATCTCTAATAGTTGTGAGAGTTTTATTTTATAATTTGAGGATCAATCAATCCTCCATGTCAAGCATTTATTGATGTCTTTCTACATAGGCTAAAATAAGGAAGTTGGATAACATTGTGTATTGACTTACATGCAAATTTATAAATTTGAGTGCTCTTTACATTAATTAATGCCATCATAGCCACAATTTTTTAAAAATTGATGATATCCTTCTAATTGGATGGCCCTTGGAACTTAAATAAATGTTGGGATATGTAATAATTTCAAAAATTCTAAGAACTACTAGATCTTCCAAGTCATCTAAAAATTATGTGGCTCACGAGGATGATGAAATGTTTTAGATTTTTTCATTAGTCTAGAGGAATAATGCAAAAATTACTGAAAAGGGGTTATTGTGTAGGTGACTAATGAAATTCCATGGCTCCTTAGTCAATTTTTGGTGGGCAATGCATGTCTAAGAGGAAAATAATCTAAGTGGTTCTTGCTACTTAATTAATGGAAAAAGGTACCCCATGATAGATTCCTATTGTATTAGATAGGATCTTCACAATTGGAAATATTTTATGATCTTGTTCACTTTTCCTAATATCAATTTATATATACCTTGATAAAAAAAAATTATTGATATAAGATTGGTGCTCAATAGTTTAATTATAGTATTGGGCTACAAAGTTTCAAGGGAAAGTGTGTTGTTTTAGGGTGACCATGTTTATGGTTATGTGGATAGCTTCACAGGGAGATTAAATCACATGATGCCACAAGTTCCCATTGGCTACACAAAAATGGTGGGCCTATTCCTTTTTGTTTGTGAATTATTAAGGCCTAAATATTTTATTTTATTTTTATTCAAGGGGTAAACGCTTTTGACCGGAGCTATGAACCGCAATACAACCATTCAACAATAACCGCCCCAATGGGGTTTGAATCTTGATGGCAAGAACAAAAATGCCACCAATAAACCATCACACCATGCCAATACCGGAAAATAAATTTTATGATCTATTCCTTCTTTGCATTCTATTTAAAAAGGAAAAATTACCATTAAAAATATTTATGACCTATGTGATTAATATTTATATATTGATTGAACCATGATTGATTCAATACTGTCTTAAGTGATGAACTTATATATCAAAAAAGAACTCTTTAGTCTAATTTTTGGTTACCCATTTAGCATGTTTTTGATTAGCATTAAACAGGTTTTGACGGGACCAAAAACCCATTACAAAATGGTTTTGAAGGGACCTGAAACCCTATCCAAGAGAATCAAGTTGCAACAAAGATAATCCATATACCCTTAGTAGCAACACCAAGAATAAAGTAAGACAACACAGGCTACACAAATAAATGAAAGGAACTAAATCCCTTTAACCTATTACAACTAGGATTTAACTAGACCCTTAAACCCAAATGTCTTGCAGAAACCTTAAACCCTTAACCAGGTTTTTCAGGGACCTTGAACCCAAAAAGCTACCATGATTAGCTAGGTATAGACATAGCCTAGTGGTAACAATCCAACTGCACAAAAGCAAAAGACACCTGTCAAGTTGAGAACCCAACTCACACTCTACCTCTAAAGGAGGGAACTCACTTCTATTGGAGAGGATGATACAACTATCTTTTCCACCAAAGCTTGAAATCTCCAACAACCTCAACCTCCACCTCCACAGGAGAAGCATCCACCTCAAAAGGATCTGCAACTGAGGGAACCAGAAACAATCATTCCCCAAATCCATGTTAATAGGAGTGAAAACCACCTCAATAGGATTCGAGGAGAAAGCCAACACTCTATTAGAAAAGGTACTTGCACCATCCTTTGGAAAGCCCAATAACCGAGACAAAAGGTGGAACAAAAAATGAAGCTTGAACAACAAAACCACCATAAAATATTTAAGCATTAAACACATTTGGGTGTTCAAATAAAGTATGAAAAGCAACCCAACTACCATCCAAGAAACAACAATAGGGGAGAGCCAAAACATCCAACGCTCAAGGAAAACCCCACACAAAGCTCCCCAAAACTTAACATAAATTTGGGTATTCAAGAAAAGCAATGAAATTAACCCAGCCAACATCTAGAAAATAGAAACAAATGCATCCACCATTTTGGAAAATAATAGAAGTCACCCAAACATCAGCAAATTGATAAAATAAGAGGCAACCTCCACTCCCAAAATCCTCCTCAATAGGAACCAAACTTTCCTCCAAAACAGAGCCCCAAGTGAGATAGGGACAAATCCCACCCAACAAGCATAGAAAAACCCCACCATTTGCTACACCACCACCACCAAAAGCTCCCCCAAAAGGGAACCAACACCATCAACCGCAATCTCCAAGTAGTTTCCCACAAAAACTTTCAACAATAGAAACCCTTCCATCATCAGTGATGGGCTTGATCATTAGTGCTCTTTCTATTACTTTTCATATGCTTTCAAACACTTTTTATATATTTTCTAGGAGAAAAACTTCCATAATATGTTATCCTATTATAACATACCTTGCAACTTGAACCTAGTTTGAAGAATATAAAATATGGTGATATCCGTAGTAATTGCATGCTTTAAATGTGAGAATGTATGTAAATGAAAGAATTATGTGATTTAATTATGAGGGTTAGTTGTATATGTATGTTGTATGGATTAACCTCTCTACATCTCAACACGAGGTAACAAGAACATAGCATTTGTAGCAAGAACCGAAGTAGTGAAATGGGGGATCATTGAAGTTCAAACCACCTAAAGTGCAAGAAACTGTGGAGCTAGACATGAACCATCGTGAAGGAATAAATACTGAAGGAAGACACTTCTTTTAGAACTCTGAATGTTTGCCTATGTTTTTCACATGCAAGCTGTTTCATTTAAGATCTTTGTTGAATAAGTCTTTTCTTCCTTTTTAGTTAGAATAAATAAGTCAATCTTAATTTCATATCCTTGTATCTAGGAGAGAGATTAATGGTTGTAGTTATATAGTAGTTTGATTAAGTCTTTGCCCATTTTTGTATAAATTTAGGGGATGAGTTCGTAGCTAAGTTAGTTGGTTTGTACAAGTTATTAAGCAGTTAGTTATTTCCAGTTTTAAGTTATCCATAATTTTTCTTTTTAAGATTCCATTATTGAATACAATCTAAAGGAGGATTTTGTTTGATATTTGGTGTTATGCAATGAATGGAATTGCATGTTACATGTGTGTGGAAGATTCTAAGTTAGATATGGTTCTTAGTTAAAGTGAGACAGTCCCCTGAACTGGCCACTCGAGGTATTTCCTTTTACTTCATTTATTTATTTACTCATTCATACATTCCTACTAATAACATTTTTAATTGCTTCATAAATACATTGCAAGTAAAGTAGAGCAGTTTTTATGGTTGGTTACATTAGTTGTTGTTCATGAACAATTGCATAAATAGTGAATCTTAGCACTCTGAAGGTTAGATTTGATTGCTTTATTGTTTTGAATTATTATTATTAGTCACCTACAACCTATGTTGCAGGTACTCATAGCCATTAGGTTATGTAACTATTTTTACAATTTTGTAAGATTTAAACAAAGTAGAGTAGCTTGAATAAGTTTGCATATGATAATTTAGGTGGACACGAGTTTGTGAAGGCATATATTGTGCAGTACCATCATAAGCTTATGCACCTTGGTTGATGATTTAATGTGGTCTTAACAATATGAAGTGGATTGTTCAACTAGTTAACCCTCTGAATTTAGTAGATCGTACCAAGTTTACAAACACATTAGTTAGAATCTACAATCAGTAGCCCTATGGGAAGATAAAAGAAACCCTCACAGGAAAAATGAAGAGAGTCGACCAATCCATTAAGCACCCCATACTCCTTGACATACTAGCCAAGAATAATAGATAGCCAAAACTACAAGCACACTCTGATTTATGAAAACCATACCTCACCCCAAGTAAGGCCACAAATGAGAAGGGAATCACACGATGGGAAAAGGAAATCCCCCACAAAGAAAGGCCCATAGCAGAAGTAATAATCGATTCAAACATGAGCCCACCAACAACTGCGAGCTCCTAGTAGCTACCCACAATAGCTACCACCAACAAAAACCTAACTGTCGACAACAACCCTTCCGCCACCAACAAAAGCCTCCAAATAGTAGAGCCTATAGAAGAGGACACCAAAGAAACAACACCAATAGCCACTCTAGACACAAGCACACCAACATCCAAGAGCTCCAAACATGAACCCAAAACAATATCCGCCATAAGAAACCCTACTATTGATAGTAACCCATCGTCCATCAATGGTCCAATAGGGAGATAAGGGAAACCCTCACAGGAAAAATGAAGGGAACCAACCAATCCATTTAACACCCCATCCTCCTTGACATTCTAGCCAAGAATAAGAGAAAGACAAAACTCCCAACACAGTCCTGACTTAGAAGAACCATCCCTCACCCTAGACAACAACAAGGAAACCGTTGACAACAACAACCTAGAAAAACCAACATCTCCCAAAGAGATTCCAACCACTTCCTTGTCGAATCCAAGAAGCACTGGAGACGCAAACCATCTGCCTCGTCTTCAAAATCAATATCTCCCTCACCCTCTGCACCCCCACTATGTTTCCCACTTACCATCATTCTATTTACATTTGTTGTTGGTGAACAAAGACTTTACCCATTTAGTGTGTTGCACATGGTATTACAATATAGTTAAAAAAATAAGGACCTAATGGATCATTAAAGATTAAAAAATAGGTTTAATTTTAAAATTAATATTATAAGGATTGATCTCTATTAACATAAATAATAAGTGTGCTAGAGTTTATAAGCTATATTAAAAGAGAAAACAAGTTTTTATGATAAAAGGAAGATGTGGATGATTAAAATTTTAATTACAAGGTATTGAGAAAGAGGAATAGGGACTAATATATACCTATAGTGCAAGGACAACAAGACTAAAGAGAGGAATAACCACATAAATCAATTATATAAGGGATACTTATCACTTTGTAAGCATTAAGAGACTACATGCTGCCAACAAAATACTAGAAGGAAAGGAAGAAGTAAAATATATAGAAGGTTTGGAATACACCAATAGTACCTAGATTAGAGCTAAAAAAATTCTAGAGAAGCCAAAGTATTTTATACAAGAGATTAAGGAAATAACATCACCATAGTTTAAAGGTAATTTTTTTTGAATTAAAATCAAAGCTTGGTTGATTTGAACATGAAGGTGTAGTAATTTGTAGAAGAGGACAAGTAATTAGATGGCCTATATTATTAAATGTTCTCACTAATGAATTTGAATTATGGTGGGACCATCAAGAGAGTATTTTGGCCATTAAGATTGATACTGTGAACTAAGAGTTGTTGGAAGAGTAATTTTGAAAGTAATAAATAATGGATGCATACTAAATTTCTCAAATGAATCAATACCACTCTTTAAAATATCTAGACATGATATGATGGAATATAATTCCAAATTCTTACATCTTTAAAAGTATGTAAACTTTACTAAATATGAATAAATAAAGGTGAATAGATGCATTAACCTCATGAGAGATAAATTGGAAGGAACAAATCATGGAGCTAACAAAATTATTAAATGAAATATGCAAGGAACAATTAGTAGAAGAAGTCACTCGGAAATAATATTTTAAAAGAAAATATAAAAATAATGAATAGATTTATAACAATGATCCTAGGGAGGATGGTTGACATCAAGGAAATAAAAAAAATGATATATGGATCATGTTAATTTGGGTAAGGAAAAATCTATAGTTTTGGGTGTATGGCTAATATATTTTATATTAGATATCATCAAAATAAAAAGGTGAACTGCCTAAAAAATAGTTGGGTGAGGCCCTAAATGGTTCAAGTAGAAGGGAAAATATGGTAGGGCCAAGTGGCAAGTAGAATAATTCCCTAGTTACTTCAAGTGTGGAGGACCCCATTATGACAAAGATTATTTACAAAGGGATGCAACATTTGGAAATGGACTAAGATCATTCAAAGGGAGTGCTTGACCATATCATCATATTCATGTAGCTATAAAATGACTCTTAGTTTATCATCGAGTAATAATAATTGAGGTTATAGGTAACATTAGAATTGTGTCTATGACTATTTTATCTGATCTGAGTGTAATTAGTAGTTTTATTTCCCCCTCTTGTGTTGGGAAATACAAATTGACCAATTTTCCAACCCCTAAATCAAGAATTGGCAGAAATGACATCTGATATTAGGTAACTAATTCTTATCCAAATTGGTAATAATACGCTTAGAGTAGGAACCTTAGAGACCTATCACCTAGTAAATTCCTTATGATTTGATAATTGGAATACATTATTTGGAGAAACATGAGGCCAATAAATATTGTCATTAAAAAAGTATCATATTTTTTAACGATCAAGGAGTCATCATAGAAATTCAAGGTATTTATCAAAAAATAATGTCACAATTCATGTTTCTAGATAAGTTTAGAAAAATAATGAAGCACGGGTTCTAGATCTATGTAATCACTATACTAATGTAGGATAGAGATATAACGTGTAATGACCACCCTCTTTTTCAAGAGTACATAAATGTGTTCCTTAAATATTTTTTAGAATTGTTTCAAAAAATGGAAGTTGAATTCACTATTAATTTATAATTAAGAGCCAAGATATTTTCTATTGCACCATATAAAATGACTATTCTAGTGTTGAATGAACTAAGGATGTCAATGTAAGAAATTTTAGAGAAAGGATATGTATGAGACTATTTATGTTACCTTAGGGAACACTACTAAATTTTTATATAGAAGAAGGATGGCACATTTCCAATGTGTATGGATTATAAATAACTAAACAAGAACACTAATAAAAACACATTTCCTTTGCCTTGGATAAATGACCTATTTTATTAGATCATGAAAGGTGCCTAAGTGTTCTCTTGGATAGATCTAAGGTTAAAGTATCACAATATGTAAGTGAAAGAGGAAGAGGTATTTAAAACAAAATTCTAAACAAGATATGGCCATTATTAATTTATGGTCATATCCTTTGGATTTAACAATGCATGAAAAATATTTATGAGCCTTATTAACCATGTTTTAAAAATTACTTTCATGAATTTTTCATCGTATTCACAAGTGACATGATGGTTTATTATGAATACATAATGGAACTTGAAAACCATCTTCAAATTTTTTTGCAACATCTTAGGGATAATAAACTACATGGAAATTATCTAAGTGTTCATTATTCTAGAAGGAAAATAGTATTTCGGACATATTATCTCTAGTGAAAAAAAAAAAGTGGATCTAAAAAGGATTCGAGTAATAATTGATTGATCTATATCAAGAAATATCATAGAAATTTTTAGTGTTATGTGACTCATAGGATATTATAGGCGGTTTATAGGGAATTTTTTCCTAAGTAACCATGCTGATCACCTCCCTTTAGAAGGAAAATATATTGACTAATTTATTATAAATGTGTTCTTAATAATTTAAAGTGATAAAATATAAATTAACATTAGGCCTATAGGTGAAACAATCTTAGATATGGTGTTTAGTTTACACATGCATTAAAAGAAGGCTTGGGTGGATTTTTTTTTTATCAATAACATAGTTGATTTTATTAGATATAAAAGAAAGAATTATAAAGATAACCTCATTACAACACCAATTTAAACTCCCATACAAACCCCATCAAATCCTATAAAAAACCTCGAGGTCTACAAATGCTTTAAACTACATTCTACTCTAAAGATTCCAAAAAAATCTTGACTACAAAAACAACCAAGTTGTAAGCCGACAATCCCTAAAGAGCTAGATAATAGGTCACACATTTAAAGAATTTTTTGGTCTTCCTTTAATCTACGATCGAAGGACCATTTCAAAGGATTTTGTCTCTTCCTTCTTTGCTTTCTTCCCCTTGAATATTTGCCAACTGTCCTCCACCCTTGCAACCTCCTTCTGCCAATCCAATGAAAGATCACAGGGACTCTTCCAAACACCATTCCCCTTGCTAAATTATTGAAGGCTCTGACCATCTGCCTTTCGTTTCTCAACATCTTTCTCTTGTGGTCTCAGCACACCTTTCGTCTCTCGATACTCTGGTGTTGTCGCTCTATTTTTAATGCTCAACTCCTTTTTGCTTCCCTACAAACCAACATTTTCGTTATTCCCAGAAGGGATCCCTTCATGTGTTGTAACAACATTATGTTGAGGTTGTTCCACCTTTTCGCCTTGATTAATTTGTGGTTGTCCTTCTTGAATTGGGGCCTCAGATATCCATCTCGTTTGTTCCCTGCTTATCAGTTGAGAGCTCATTTGCTTCGCCTCATATTTCTCCATTGTATAGTGCTGGGAAGCCACATCCTTCCACCATAAAGCAACTTTGTTTGTTCTTTGTTTGGAACATTGAACAAATAAATGCCCGGTTTGATAACACTTCTTGCATCTAAAGGGAATCCCTTCATAGTCCAGAGGTTGCACCCAACATCCCTTCAAAGTTTTTATCTGAATCTCCTCCAGAGGCGCCTTGGATATATCCATCTCTACCAAGATATGTGCATAGGTCGAATGCATAAGATTTGAAGACCCCTCATCCACCATTAAAAATATTCCCAACGACTTCTCTACAGCCTCCAAGCAGGAATCAAACCAAAATTGTAGAGGGAAGTTAGGAAGTCTCACCCAAAGAGGAACCCTCTCAAAAATTTCAATGGTTGGATTAAAATCTGGGTGCCACAGCTTTAACATCAAAGCATGTTTTTCTTTCCAATCCCAGTGATATTCACATAGAATCTTATTTCTATCAGTTTCCTTTTCAAATACAACAATAAAGAAGCCTCTTTCCATGAGATAAATTTTAACATACCTTTCCATAACAGACTACCAGTTGTTGGAAATCCACTGGTGAAGGGCATACATGCTTGACCAAAAACCCCTGAATCTTCCAATCAACCCCAAACCTGCAAACACTTTTTCATTAAAAGTCACTTTTTGGTCCAGTTTGCCATCTAATTCCAGAGTGATTGTTTTAGATGAGGGATGAACATCCCGACCTCCCCTGCCTATCGTTGCTCTGTATGGACGCTTTGCCCCCTAGGAAGGCCCTGTTTGATTAGCCCCCACTTCAGGCACCTTCAGTCCCTTGTTTGCATCCACAGGCGTGACAATAACACCATTCATCAAGTCATTTAGCGTTGTTTGTTTGCCGCCCTAAGAAATACAACCGTCACCATTGGAGGTCCCGACAATCTTTGGTATGTTGCCTTGGGTCAAGAATGCGTCGCTTCTCCCACCATTAAGCCACACATAGTCGGGTTTTCCCTGAGAATGCTCCCCCCGTCCCGCAAAGGAAACCCCACCTTCCTCAGCCTCGCTCAGTCGCCCTCTATGGCTTGGGTGGATTATTAATTCAATATATATGTGTGGTTATATAGGGGCCTTGAAAACTAAAGGATCATGAGAGAAATTATCCAATTTATGATTTAGAATTGGTAGAAAGGATTTGTATATTCAAAATGGTGACATAATCTAATTGGGAAAGATTTGAGTCAAAGATTGGTATTAGAGTAAAAAATATTTGTTTACCTAACCAATACTTAATACCAAACTACACATGTGGATATAATTATTGAGTGATTATGATTTAAAAAAAAATTATATCTAAGGGAAGGAGAATAGAGTTATAGATACACTAAGAAAAATGCTATAGGTTAACACTCTAGTACTAACAATAAAAACAATACAACTGAATTGATATGAGCTTAATAAAAGCAAAATAATACGAGTCTAAATTAAAATCTAACAACAATAGAAGAAGTATAGACTGGATAAATTATTTTGAATAAAGAGTATTACATGGTACATGGGATGTTGAGATATGAATGTTGAATCATGATATCAAGGGATTTAAAAATTAAGAATTATATTATCCATGAAGGGCCAAAATACTATATATGTAACATGCTAAAGTGTAGATAAAGTGCATACAAATTTTAAAAGGGAATATTATAAGCCTAGAATGAAGGAGGTTTTAAATATTATTAAAAAAAATCTATATATTTAACACTTTAAATTAAAATGTGTGCACTTGAAATTGGTTTATCGTACCCACATGATATCTTAGAATGAAATATAGATGTAGTTTCCATGGATTCCATAATAGGTCTATCCAAAACTCAATGCAAAAATAAAATAATTTTAGTCATGGTGAACTAGCTCACAAAAGTCATGAATCTCATATGAACCTAAGATAATAGATATAGGCGAAATTTCTTGAGTGTATGCAAACTAGGTTGTTAGGCTCCATGGACTACCAAGGAATATTATTTAATATTAAAATTGACTATTTATTTCATGATTCTTGAATATATTTTCGATCACCCTTGTGATTGAGTTGAACTTTAGTACTACCTCTCACCTAGAAACAAATAGATAAATGAAGTGAGTTAATAAAATTCGTGAAGAATATTATAAATATATGCCATGAATAATTAGATGCATTAGGAAATTACTTGCCTCTATTTGAATGTAATAATAATAATAATCAAAACTCAATATGGATGTATAACCATATGTTACTTGTTGAGGGTAGAATTGACACACATAAACACAGGTAGAGTGGAATTACCCCACCTCTCTTGAAACTAAACCATAGATTACACTATCTCCAAGATCTAGAGAGTTGGGTCACCACCATGTTATATAGTTAAGTGGTCAATTGTGACTTGTATATGCAAGGGGAAATTGTTACTTCTAATCTTTAGTTTAGTCTAGAGAACAATTTTTCACTTCTATTGACCTAATTTTTATTTTTTATTTAAAAAATACATTTTTATGTTTTAATTTGTCCTAATCTAATATATATGTAAAAAATATATCAAAATAAAAGGGTTAACAAGATTCAAATTAAAACAAAGTTGATTTTGTTGATAGATTTCACACTTCTATGCTAAGAATTATGGAAAATTAAATAACCCATAGTACCACACGATTAGATTTAACTCAATTATCAAATGTAGATGTGAGAATCAAATGAATTTACTCAAGCAATATAAATATAAAAATTAAACTATATATATATATATTGCACACAAAATTTTAATGTATTATTTAGCAACTTAGTCAACATATTTTCACTTATGTTCATATGATTCCCATAGGATAAAGTTAGTGCAAATCACCACTCAAGAGAAGAAAACTTTGGAGTAGATGGCATCTTTATTAAATTTTGGAATTTAAATAATCCTAATAAGATAGCTAGGCAGGAATCTAAGCTTCTTCTTCAAAATTTTCTCCCTAACTAAGAAAAACTTCTACAAACAATGTAAAAAATAACAAGGATAGGGTAGATATTAGAAACAACAAATATCCCTGACATAAATAAACTATAATTGACTACTTATCTATATAACATGGTTGTGACCCAAGTCCCTATACCTTGGAGATAATCTAATCTATAGGTTAGTCATCTTTTCAAGAGAGGTGGGATGATTTCAGTGTATTTGAGTTGATGTGTGTCAATTCATCGCTTAATAAAATTGGTAGTAGGAGGGCCTTGTCGTAGTCAAAATAGAGAATATAGTTTCTTTTTCATTAGAGAAATATAATAGAATATTTATATCTACCCTAAAAAAGGTTAACTTTTGGAATTAACTCAACACAAGAAACCATGAAGTGGTAAAGGAAATAAAAAGTAGACAGATTTTTCTCTTATCTCACCCAACATTGATATTATTGTTAGTCATCTTTCTATTGTGCCAAATCATGTAACAAACATGGTTTATTTTCTAGAAAACCATTATCCTCCTGGTACTATTCTTAATGGTCTCCATGAATTTCCTAAATATTTAGAGAAATTCTACCTCAAATTTATTTATGGAGTCAACAAGACTATAACATATAATATCCAAGCCTTTAAAGATGTATTCATTAGATGTAACAAACCAATATGTAGCATGCAATTTATTCCTTACTCCTTGGTAGATTTTTCTTACTATTTCTATATTATTTTTCCTACACAATTGATTACAAGAGGTACACAATCAAAGATATCAATGTTGACAATCTTACACTTGCTGTAAATGAAGTATTTTGTAAGATTAAACTCATTACCACCATAATTAAATTATCTAGAGATGAAAAAAATGAGATAGGTTATTTTATATGGACTTGAAATCCACCTCTAGGTAAGGATAGACCATTCCTAGGTGTCATGGATTATAAGAATGATTGTGTCAAAGTTTGATACTATTTTTTTCTCAAGGATTTTAAGAGACTTTATTGGAACCATCTAGCTTGAAAGGATTGGGAAACTTGAGAAATCAAATTATGCCTCTATTAGAATTCCCTAGACTGCACAACAATCTTGGAATTATCAATTTGGCTCATGAGGTGCTAAGAAAAAATCACTCCTAGCACCCTTACACTTGATGCAAATGAATTATTTACAAGATTTCATTTATTTCCACCATGTTCAAATGATTTGGAGTTGAAAAAAAATGAGATTAGGTTATTCTAGATGGACCCAACATCCACATGTATAGGTGGAATATTCCTAGATTTCATTGATTACAAGAATGGTTGTAAAATGTTAGGGAAAAGTTGTCTCAACCTTGCAATTACATAAGGTTACTATTTATAATAAGTTTACATTTAACCATAGATGGGTCCATTTTTTTCCTCAAGCTACAAAATTGTCAAATAGACATGTCAGTAATGTTTCAACCAAAGATCATGTTTGGATTTTAATATATTAAAGTTTCCATATTCAAAGTTTAAAAGTCAATTTTGAGGCACTTAAAGGTCATATTTGTGCCTGAAAGTGGTTAGAATTGGTGAAAATGATTATAGCTTGATAAATAACTTCATGAGATTTCTTATGGTTCAAGCAATTCATCAATTGTGTCGGGTATCTTTGATTAGAGATAAGTTGGGTGTCACTTTTTGAGTGGTTTTAGTTCATGGTTTTGTAAATATTGTGATGGTTTCATGTATCGTATCTCTATATATTATGTGCTTGAGTTAGAGGTTATGTGTGATGGTATTATAGATGTTGAGTTGCATCTAGATCTTTGGTTGGTGATACTCATGTGAAATCTTTCTCTACAAGTATGTTATAATCTTGTTGGTTTCTAAATAATCTATTGAGCGACTTTTGGAGTGGGGTTTTTATCCCGAAAGGGTTTTACCTATGTAAATCACTATGATATGATATGAATGATATTTATGTTTATTTCTATAGACATTTTTATGTGTTTGGTCTAGCAGGCATTCTCTCCATTGGAAAATCAACATATTATGTTTCATTTATTGATAATTATAACAAAAGGACATGGCTATATTTCATAAAGAGTAAATATATTTTTTTTAATCCAATTAAAGCAATAGTTGAGTTGCATACTAGAAAGAAAATAAAATGTTTAAGGACAAAAAACGATTGAATTTTCTCTAATGATTTTGATAGATTTTATAAAATTGTGGCATTCAAAGACAAAAGACAACTCTATATTCTCCACAAAAAAATAGAGTTGCATAAAGAATGAATATGACACTAATGAAGAAGGCTAGGAGTATTCTTAGTGGTGTTGGTCTAGAGGAAATGTTTTGGGCTGAAGCTATTGCCTCTACTTTCTACCCAATTAACATGTCTAATAAATAAAATCTTATTTATAAAATGACTATGGAAGCATGGTTGGGTCACAAGCCTTCATTAGGACATCTTATTATTTCTTGTTTTCAAGGCATATGCACATGTGCTAAAGGAAAAGCAAACAAATTTGGAGAAAAAAGTTGTGAAATGTATCTTCATTGGGTATAATTATCGTCTGAAATGATACAAGCTTCAGGATTTTGTTGCATAGAAGGTAATATATAATAGAAGTGTGATTTTTAGAGAAATTAAGCCTTATCATTTTACATTGTAGAAAAAAAATCATTAGAAAGATGTGATTTAGCTTCCTTCCATGCCTGAGAAATTTGAATTGAGGCATCTAGATAGACAAGAAGTTGAGGATAGATCGTCTAGCTCTAAATCTTCAGAAGAGGAGGAAAAACATCCAACTCAACTTGTTTCAAGGTCTACAATGCACAACAACCATCTGAAAGGTATTTTCCTAATAAATAGAGATTTATTTTTACATTAAATTATTTAACATGAATGAACCCATATTTGTAGAAGAGACATTAGATGTGAATGGTGTAGAGTCCTAGAAGATTTCTATGGATGAATAACTGGAAAATTTTAAAAAATAATGATACATAGTATCTAATACCATTTCCTAAAGGAAAAAAACCTATTGGATGCAAATGAGCGTTCAAAAGAAATATTGGCTTAGATGGAGGTATTGAGAAGTTAAAAAAATAGTTGGTTATGAAAGGTTACTCTCAAGTTGAGGTGTTGATGACAGTTCTCCTATTGCAAAAATGATATCCATTATAGATTATTTCTTTATATTTCTATTGCTTATGGTTTAGAGGTTGACCAAATGGATGTGAAAATGATGTTCCTTCATGGCGATTTGCAGGAGGACATTATATGGCACAACAAGAGGACTACGTGGTAAAAGGTAAAAGTAATCTTGTTTGTAAATTGAAAAAAAACATATGTATGGCCTCAAACAAATTCCTAGGATATGGTAGCAAAAATTTGATACATGTGTTGAGCTTAGGATTTGAGTGTTCTAAATCAAATAATTGTATGTTATTATAAAACTGATGGTGGCCATTTCTTATTTATTGCATTAAATGTTGATGATATGTTATTTATTGGTATGGGTAAATAATGATTTTAGAACTAAAGTCTTAACTTGCAGCTAAATTTAAAATGAAAGATATTGGTGCAACTAAGAAAATTATTGGGATGAAAATCAAAGAGAGAGTGAACACAAATATATGACTTGGCCATAGTAAGTATGCCAAATTCCTTTCCCTCTCTATCTCTCTATCTCTCCCTCTCCTCTATTCTCTCCCTCTCTTTCTATATTACTCTATCCTCTCTTTATCTCTTTCCTCCCACTTTCTCTCCCTCCCTCCCTCCCTCCATCCCTCTCTCTCTCCCTCTATTTATATCTCTCTCACCATTTATTTATGTTTTTATCCCTCTCCATCTTCCTCTCACACTCTCTCTCTCTCCCTTTCTCTATTAATCTTCATCTCTATCTCTCTACCTATCCCCCTCTATCTTTATCTCTCTATCCTCCCTCTCTCTTTATCTCTTCCTCCTCTCTCCCTCCCCTCCCTCTATTTCTCTCCTATATCTATTTGTCTTTCCCTCTCCTTCCCTCTCCTTCCCTCTCCCCCTCTCCCTATTGACCCTATCTCTCTATCTCCCTCACTCCATCTCTCTTCCATCACTCATTCTCTCCATCTCCCTCTCCCTCTCTCTATCTATCCCTCTCCTTGTATCTCTTTCTATCTCTATCTCACTACATCTATATATCTCTCCCTCTTCTTTATCTCTCTATACCATCCTTTCTCTCCATGTTTTTCTATCTCTCTCACTATCTCTTTATAGGTATTTTACCCTCTCCATCTGTATCTCTTTATCTCGCTCCATCTCTTTCTCAATATATTTGTATATCCCTATCTATTTCTATTTCTCTATCATCTCTCTCAATATCTCTTCCTCCCTATCTTTATCTCTCTCACACACACACCATATATATCTCTCTATCTCCCCCTCTACATTTATTTCACTACCTCTCTTATCTATTTTTATTCTATTTGTCTCTTCCTATCGACATATCCATATCTCCATCTCTTTATCCTCCTCCCTCTTTATATCTTCCCCCTCTCACTATCTCTCACTCTTCCTCTCTCCCTCTCCCTTTCCCACCTCTCCCACTCTCTCCCTCTCTATCTCTTCCCTCTTCATTTCTCTAAATTTCTCCCTCTCCCTCTCCCTCTATCTCTTTATATTTATATATATATTTCCTCATATTATTTCAACCTAACTCCTAATTTATATTATCTTGGTTATTTTAAGAGAAATGAGCACCTTAGCAATATTTTTCAAATTTATCTTATCTATATCAAGAGTTTCTTGATACCCAAGAAAATATCAAAGAGATACATAATCTCTTCTTCAATTGAAGGCCTATTATATACTTGTTCATTCCCAAAAGGCTCAACCTTAGTGATCATCATTCACTACTAATGATTTCATGAATATGTGTTCATTTTGATGGTAGTGCTACAAGGGAAACATGAAGTGAAGAATCTAATGAGGTTTCTATTGAACCCAATTGTAAAAATATTTTTTCACAACTTGTTGCCATGAGCATAGGGAAATTTATAAGCTAGGAGATTTAGATCTAATTAATCAAGTATGGCAGTAGAGCCTAACATATAAAGGGGGAAAACCATGGTTTTATCAATATAAGATCAATATGATATATATATGATAATAATTAGGAATAAAGTGATATAGTAATGTAGGAACAAAAAATAATAATATCAAGATATGTGGAATAAAGTTATAAAATGTGAGTGCATTTTATATGCCACAAAACGTGCTCATGTTTTATGAGCCACAAAATGTGCTTAAATTTTATGGATCATAAAATATGCTCATGGTTTCTGCCTTATAAAACACACTTGTGTTTTATAAGGCACAAAGAACAAGTGTGTTATGGCTTGGCATTTACCAAGCCATGTGATTATGAACACACAAGCACATTATGTAGAAAATTGGCCATTTGGCCACTTCTTTTTACACCATTTCCATGCACTCGCCCTAGTCACAACTAAACTTTTAAGATTTAATTAAATCATTATTAGTCAAAAAAATTAACAAATTGCTAAACTGATGTTAAGAATGAGAAAAAATGATAGAAAAAATTCATGATCAAACAAAAAGTATATAATGATTGAATAATAATTGATTTCTAATGCAAATCAATTGTTTGTAGTATATAAATAAGAATCCATAGAATATATTAAAAGTACACAAAAAATCTATGCATGTATCTAGATGTGGGATCATATCATGAGTTACATGTTTTTGCTTGTTTGTCATGCTTTTAGGTGGCAGATAATGTGCTGATGTTATTTATTAAAAATGTATTCCACCATTTTAGGCTTGGTATAGGCTTCGATGACCAAGCTTGGGGGTTGGAATTTTATTTTGACTCTAAAAATATTCAATAGAGTTTTTGAACTTCAACATTGTTAGATTTATTTTTATAACAATATTGACAAAAATACTAGCAAAATATCACTTTATTTCTTAGCTTTCTAACAATATAACTTTTTTTTTCTATTTTAGATATATTAGTGTAAGAGAGGGGGACCAACCATTGCAAGGCCCTAGATCATGAAAGGCCAAGAGAAGAATGGCTGCCCTAACTTACTTCAATTAAAGGAAGGTTAGAATAGGTGGGATGAAAGTGATGAGAATTGTAGGTTCGATCACTCTGCAAACCTAAGAGTTGAGGGAGACTAGGCGAGTCGATCTTTAGAGTCAACTCTGTGTCTCAGATAGCTTTTTTTCGGAGGACAAAAGCACTGTTCTGGGATGACAACACGATGTGCTGGCGTCTCACATGTGCATTGGCGTCTGTACAAAAAAATAAATAGAGAGACCATATTTAACTTCTACAAGGTAGACTAACAACCCAATTTAAGAGTTTCAGGAAGTGTAGAATAATACTAACAAGAGTGAAACATAGAGATGAATGTGATAAAGGAAATAGATTATCGCAAGGGTGACGAAGACAATCTCATACAATAATCTTCTCGCCAACTTGCTCCAAGATCTCTCCACCTGCACACAAAAAAGAGGGAAAATGTTGGGGGGGTGTTTAGGGGCCTGCCTCAATTAGACCCCCATTTTGGTGTTTCCACCTCCACGGACAACCAAGTTTGCAATGATAGGAATAGTATGATAAAGAAGAGAATACAAGAAAAGTGTATAAAAGACACTACACAAAAGTACATGATTACTCTACCAAATGATAGATAAGATAAGAGGAGCTTACCACCTTTGTCCAAAGTGCTCAAGGCTAGTGAAGGAGAAAGATGAGAGGAACTCAAGCCTCTGTTGAAATGGATTATCTTGCGCTTGCACTATCAGAAATATGAGAGAGTGAAGAATGTGAAGGAAGAATGAAGAAAATGGCCATATTCGGGTTGGCTAGCCGAAGGGAGGCATTACACTTTGACTTCCAATAGGAAGTGTAACATCTCTGCAAAATCCAGCCGCTGGAATCTGCCAGGGACGTAAGCGCACCACATGGACTTCTACGTGTTGCATGGGAATCCCTGACAGAAATGCCTCTACTAACACTCAAAACAAGCACTAAGTATTATGTGAATAGTGGGCTTAAGTGGAATTAAGTCTCTACCTTAGGTTTTTTAAAGTGTAAGGGGATAAAGGGGAATTTCTGTTAGGGGTGCAAATTTGTGCCTATATATTTTACCCCACTTTAGCGAGCACGAGTACTAATGAGTGCTTCGGTAAAGTAGGGTAGTAAGTAACAAGGTAAGAGATGTATACCTAAACTAATGAGGAATCAGAGCATGGTCTGTCGAACTCGGAAGTGTAGGGAAGGACTTCATAGCTCTGTGGAACTATAAAGCTGAAGAATGAAAGTGCCCTACAAGCTCACGGTCCTGCAAGGGAGGTATCATTCAAGAAATCTCACATGAAGGAGACCGAGAAAAGGGGACTCCATAAAGTCAGAGATGATGACATATTTACCCGCAGATAGAACAAGTTAGGAAGCAGTCGTGCAGGCCAGTGAACGGATAGTCACTTAGACCATCACTAAGTTGTAAGACTTTGAAAGGGGTCCCTCAGGAACCTTTCAAAAGGAAGGAGGGGTTCACTCAAGGGACGCGTTGTTTGAGAAGTGAAGTCTAGTCGGGCTGCCCCCAAGCTAGACACAAGGGTGCAAAGTAGGTCTAGTTGGGTTTCCCCCAAGCTAGATGCAAAGATGTGAAGCCATTCTAGTCGGGTTGCCCTCAAGCTAGACGCCACAGAACTTATTGAAATTTTTTTGAAGCGGTCCCTCGGGAACCCAATGTGAAAGGAAAGGGTCCACTCAAGGGATGCATTGTTCAAAAGCTAAAGTCTTTTTTCTCGAATCAATTCATCATCAAGGAATCCTTTTGAAAGATGTTTCCCTTCATCAAGGAATTCAAAAGGAAGGATATGTGCCCAAGCAAGGGGAAGATCAAGACTATTCCCACTTCAGAGGAAGGTGTCCAAGTCCTTTCTTTACAAACCCATGATGAAGGAAACATGTTTCGTTAGGGTTTCAAGTCGAGAATGCAATTCTAAAGAAGTGTGTGAAGGGTATTTACGAAAAGATTCATTTGGAAATGAATTAATTTTCTAAAGACCAAGTAATGTAGAAGTGGCGTTGTCACACATGAGAGGGACAACTCAAGCAAAGAAGAGAGAAAGATAAAAGAGCAAGCAAAAGAAAAGAGAAAACACACACAAAGGGCACATGGGTAGCCTGATATTTTGAGGTCAAAACCACTCATAAATATATATATATATATATATATATACATATATATATAAGTATAATAATAGTATATGAATGAATTGTCATCAACCCCTACTATATCAGGCCATGTGAGGAATGCACGAGAAGACAAAGTAAAAATAAAAAATTGGGTCAACATGGAAGGAGGCCTAAATGCTCCTGACGCTTTGCATCATCCATAATTTACCAAAAGTCAATCACAAACATGGAAGAATAATGATACAGATAGAGGAAGGTTTACAACATAAAAACCATGCCTGTATCCAAGCACCAAAGGGGGTGATGAGGGTCATCCAGATACATATAACATGATCACAGGGGAATCACATCACAACACACACACACACACACACATCTAATCTAAAGATCAAGAAGAGGGTCTCCCCCTAACACTGGTCAACGAAAAGGTCATCAGCTTCCCACTCTAGATCATCATAGGGGGAAGGATGACGAGCCTGTAGTGGTGTAATGTTAAGGGGAGGAACTTACGATCCTCCCGCAATGAGGGCCAAGGGAGAGGGACCTATGAGGTCTTCGTCACTAAACTCTTGTGGGTCTAAGGTCAACGACTTCATGAAGATCGCTGACAAGGTTGAAACTTCATCCACCAAGTTAAACATACACTTAATGGGAGTGCCATGTTTCACCTCGACGAATGAAGGAATTTGCACCCGAGGTTCACTACTAGGCTCACCAAGAGACTTAGGAGCGGTGACAAACTTAGGGGAGGTCGGGACTAGTTCCATCACTAGGAGAAAAAAACAACGCGAAGCCATCTTTTAGAGAAGGTGGGCTCCTCTTACGTCCTCCATTGCTGGAGGGGCCACTCTCTACCTTTTTCTTCGTCGAAGGAGGCGAACTCCCCAAAGATGAAGCAAGAAAGGTAGAGGGAGAGGAGGAAAGAACCACAGTAGATACAACCGAAGTGTTAATCATATCTACAAGCTTTGGGAAAGGTGATACATCCAAAATGGAAGTCAACAAAGGCGACTCCACAGAAGGAGTGATAAACACCTCCAACTTTCCAGGCGCATGTGTGCTCGCAGTGGAAGCCGCAAGAGGTACAAAACTACTTTGAACAAAAGTAGAAGGGAGGAGAGAGGAGGACACAATAGGAGGTGTGGTCATCTCATTTTCCTTATTCTCTAAGGAGGCTTGATCAACTAAAATATCTTCTCACTAATGCTTACGCTCGCATGCAAGGTGGTTTCTACGACTCTTTGAACTAGAAGCCAGAGCTTGTGAAGGGAGAGAGGGCTCCTGCTCAGCCATGGGAGTATCCTCCACAACTATTTCCAATAGAAGGAGAGACTCCTGGATGGGAGTATGAGGATCAGGTTCATAAACGGTAGGGGGAATCGACTCTAGTGCCTCAACAGCGGGACTCTTCCCATTCATTGTTTTAGGAACAAGAACAGTAGGAGGCCACGGGGGTTGAGACATAGAGGACTCTCCATGGGGGGCTTTCTATCTACCATACCAAACGAGCCTAGGCTCCGTGGGTAAGACAAGAAGCTCAAACGTAGGATGCTTGGCCTTTCACCAAGCGAGCACCATGGGATTCTCTCACAAATGTGAGATAGAAGTAGATGGTACCACGATAGGGTAAGAGGAAGCATCAAATTGAATAGCGAAAGATGAAGAAGGAGGATCTCAGGACCACTTCTCTTCTCCTCTTCTATGCACCTTGGAGGCATTACTGTTAGCTTTCAGACAAGCCCTATGTGAAACACCATAAGGCGAAGGAGGGTATCTCACCTTCCACCTAGCACACCTTTTCTTATAGTTTTGATATGTGCGATACAAGAGGTCTTTCCTGGGTGAGAAACGACCAAGAGGTGCAAGAAAAAAGTAATCTAAGGTATAGCTACCATGTGCAACCAGTGGTCTATACACGGTGTCATGGACAACATGTACCAAACCTCCATGAACAAATTTCAGATACTTGTGCAAAACCAAGGGAATTGTAGTCATAGCTACCAGCCAGGGGATGCCAAAATTCACTTTGAAGAGTTTAGACCCCAGGATGATGTCAAAATTAAGGTTCATAGATTTAGGTCCAATGAGGACTGATAGGACAATACTCCCTTTAGGAGGTACGAAAGGTTTGTTGTGTGTGTGGATGGTACTTTCAGGTGCATCATATCCATCCTTATGCAAGAATTTAATTAGCATGATCTCCTCAGTTATGATACACTTGAGATGTTGGATCAACGAGAACACCTGCTATGGTATTCCCATTTATTCTCATAGGAATGTAAAGAGGAGATGGTTCCCTATTAAATCCCATCGACAGGTCCTATGAAGTAAAGGTTATGCTAGTACCACTACTCACAATTTGCACAAAGGGAATATGTTGATTTAAGAAAGAGGCCATCACACACACCAACAATACTTCTACAGAGCCTCCTAAGGTTTACGGGATAGGACAGTGACCCAATTAAGGTTTCCTTATACAAAATCATCAGAACCTTCCAACTACGCCTACTAGGGGTCGCAGGTTGGGTTGCAAGGCGAAATATTCACAACGCTCACACCTACAACACTCCTAGGACACAAGGAAAGGGAATTTCAGTATCACAAAATGGAACCAAAATGGTTCACGTTGGGTTCACCAAAAATGTAAGAGAGGGGGACCAACCACTGTAAGGCCCCAGGTCACGAAAGGCCAAGAGTAGTATGGCTGCCCTAACTTACCTTAGTTAAAAGGAAGGTTAGGATAGGTGAGATGAAAGTGATGAGAATTTTAGGTCTTTCAATCACTCTGCAAACCTGAGAGTTGAGGGAGACTAGGCGAGTTGATCTTTAGAGTCAATTCTATGTCTCAGATAGCTCTTTGTTAGAGGATAGAAGCACGGTTCTGGGATGACAACGTGACATGCTAGCATCTCACAAGTGCGTTGGCGTTCGTACGACCAGAAAACCAAAGAGACTATATTTAACTTCTACAAGGTAGACTAACAACCCAGTTTAAGAGTTTCAGGAAGTGTAGAATAAGAATAAGGAGTGAAACATAGAGACGAATATGATAAAGGAAATAGATTACCGCAAGGGTGACGAAGATGATCTCACACAATAATCTTCTTGCCAGCTTGCTTCAAGATCTCTCCACCTGCACACAATAAAGAGGGAAAATGTTGGGGGTTGTTTAGGGGTCTGCCTCATTCAAACCCCCATTTTGGTGTTTCCACCTCCATGAACAACCAAGTTTGAAATGATATGAATAGTACGATAAAGAAGAGAATACAAGAAAAGTGTACAAAAGACACTACAAAACAGTATGTGATTACTCAACCAAACAATAGAGAAGATAAGAGGAGCTTACCACCTCTATCCAAAGCACTCAAGGCTAGTGGAGTAGAAAGATAAGAGGAACTCAAGCCTTTGTTGCAATGGATTTTCTTGTTCTTTCACTATTAGAGTGATAGAGTGGTAGATTTCTGCTATGGAGTGGTGTTGCTACAAAGATTGAATTGAATTCTTGAAAGAGTGGAGAGAATGTGAAGAGCTGAACTCAAGATCTTGCAAAATTTGAGAATGGATGAGAGAGTGAAGAATATGAAGGAAGAATGAATAAAATAACCATATTTGGTACAGGGACTTAAGCGCACCACATGGGTGTCTCCGACAGAAATGCCTCCACCGACACTCAAAACAGGCACCAAGTGTGATGTGAACAACAAGCTTAAGTGGAATTAAGCCTCCACCTTAGGTTTTCTAAAGTGTAAGGGGGTAAAGGGGAATTTGTGTTAGGGGTGCAAATTTGTGCCTATACAATTAGCTTACTCATTTTTATTTCCTTTCACTAATGCATTCATATCCTTGAGATACATATGTACTAATTTTTCTTTTTAACTTTTCATTCACTTAACAATTTTTTTTAAAAAATTATAGAGGATTGTTCTATGCTTCCTTCTTTGCATATTAAAAAATAGTTTTTCAATTATTTTGTACAATTTATGTGATGTGCACACTCAGTGATACAATTTTTAGATACATCCACTTCAAAAAGCTACACACACACACACACACATATACACATACTCACAAATTTTAGAACTTAATATCAATTTTAGTTATACCAACCAATTTTAAATACCTAACACAACAAAAAATAGGGGGTGCACACTGAATATTATGTTATAAATTTTAGTCACAAAAAATATGAACTCTTTTGTGTATGCTTAGCATTTCATCCTCTTAATTTTAACCATTTAAAAAAAATATGATAGTTTAGAAACTAGATTCAATGTACTACATCTATTGTTTTAATCATAACTTTAAATTTTATCTCAAATTAATCACCCAAGTTCAAATTTAGCTTACTTTTTAGGAAAAAAGTGGCCTCCTTTTTTTTCCATTTCAATGCAATTTTCCTAATGCAAGTTCTCTTTCTTTCACAAAGTTAGAGTGTTAGGGACTATGAATTCTACCATTGAGGCCTTTTAGTTTTAGTATAAGCCCATCCAAGTTTGGTATCTATTTTTACAAACCATCTTTCATATTTTGTGACAACCAAGTTACTATCTTAATCACTCAAAACCCAATCAATCATCAATGGAATGAACACATTAAGGTCTGTGTGCACTACATCTGGGACATCATTCATAACTAGGTAATCAATCTCTACTATTACCTAACCATTGAGAAAAAAACTATCATCACCAAACCCTTTACAAAAAGTATCTCCATTCATGAACTTTGTTGGGTTGCAAGAGGCTACATCTTGGGGGGTTGACTAGTCATCTCTCTCTATCTCTCTTTTGGGGGGGTTTCTCTCTATTTGGGGGTATTCTCCCTTTTTTTAATGGGATTATTTGGAGGGAATTTCTATGTACATGGGTACCTCATCATGCTTCATTTTATAAGAACCATCCATTTTTTTCCACTCGGGCTATGCTTGGTGGGTGTTAGTATTTGGTTTTTGATTTTCCTAGTTGGATATCATTGTATTTTTCCTAGACATTTACTTTAACTTGCTTAAGTAGATTAAGTGGGTTATTATGAGTGTAGAAGGCATACTCCATGGATGTAACTCTTTTTTTTTTTTTTTTGTAGTTGGAGAACTACATATCTCATTGGTCATTTTTTTCTTCTCTCTTCTTTATATATGAATCATCTCACGTTGCATATTCTAGCTATGTTATTGTGATTTTTCCTTGTGTTATTTTTCTTGTCTCTCATATTGTTAAGAACTAACTATTATAATATTTTGATTTATGACCGTGCACTACGCTTTTGGTAGGTTCATGCTTATCTGTAGAATCTAACAAAGTGAAATAAGCTCTCTCTTTGATGGTTCCCTTCAATCCCAAAGTATGAATAAATTGTTTAGGTAACTCGAATAGATCATCTAATTCATTTAATCCTTAGATTTATGATTAAAAGAATTGAGTTTCCTTTGTCTTTTCTCAAACTGTGCTTATATTATTGCATCCACCATAGCCAAGGGTTTGGAGTTGTGGTCATTCTTAAC
The DNA here is from genome assembly GCA_007115665.2 of Sequoiadendron giganteum. Classification (NCBI taxonomy): domain Eukaryota; kingdom Viridiplantae; phylum Streptophyta; class Pinopsida; order Cupressales; family Cupressaceae; genus Sequoiadendron; species Sequoiadendron giganteum. The sequence continues at coordinate 643,375,798 of CM021102.1, forward strand.
CCTTTGTGCCCAACTTGTATCCACAAGCTCCTTTTAGTTCATAAGGCTTGATGTGTGCAAATCATTTTTGATTCACAAGGCTTGTTGAAACACCTAACAAAAGGGTTTGAATATTCTTTTTAAAGCCTCATTTGTATGCTTAAGTTCTATTATGACTTGTTAAATAATGGTATCTGCATGAATCTCAACTATTTTTGGTTGGTGCGATCACATTAAATTGTTTGTATAATTTTTTTTAAAGAGGTTTGTGAATCGTTTTGCCTTTGCTTAGAGGCTATTTGGAGTAGTTGAAATAAAAAATGATTTTAAAAAAAAGTTAAGTTGTCCATGTAATCTCCCCTTTTTGGGATATTCTTTAAAACAACAATATCTACTCAAAATATGACAATAGTTTTATTAAAGATTAAAAATTCATGATAATAATCAGATCAATATATCATAGCACAATACTCAAGGAGTTAAATCATGAATTCCTCATAAGTACTTTGCAAAGCTATTGAATTAAAGGACCTTGTCCCTAACTCAACTATGACAATATCAAGGACTTCACTCCTAGCTTGTCCAGGGCATGGAAAGACCACATCCTTCCAACCCTTAGCCCACCCTGTGAGCTTGGACCTTGTCCAATTTGTAAATATTACCTAGAATTCACAAAAATGATAGCTTGGTGTATTTGCTAGACTATTGATTTGTATTTCTTGATGGATTGACAATCCAATCCTCAAATGATAATTGTATGTTTTTATAAATTATTGTTGTTTGAATCAATTTTCTAAAATATATTGGGTGTTGCATGAATTCATATTTTATAATTGATTTCCCACTTGATATTTGAATGTGTGTTCTTGGATGAATTGATGATTGATTGTTTTGATGATGAATGATTGGATACTTGAATTATTTGATGATTGAATAATTTTATGCTTGAATTATTTGATCTACTTATTTTTGTTTTCTTGATTGATCTTTTTGATGTTTTGATTTCTTGATTTTTCGATGGATAGATGAGTGATGATTGTTGATTGAATGTCAATGAACTGATTTTCTCTTTTTTTAGTGAATGGATTTGTCTTTATGAAAATCAATCGATAATTAATTCCATTTGCCCATTAGATAAAGACAAAGTTACTAACAGTTGGAGAGATCACCATTTCATTGGTGATCTTTCTTTGAATTTTAGTGAGGTACAACTCCCCCAAATGGTTCAACTAACCTTATAGAAGTATGCTTTTAATTAGAAAGAAGAAAAGGTAGACTAACATTGGTTCATAACTATGATACCAATGTGACAAAACTTAAAATGAGTGTCACTAACATATCAATACAAATATTAAGATATCAACAACCGAATAAACGATCTTTTAGATAGGATTTCACTTGATTCCAAAGAGAATGAACATATCATAATAAAGTATTTGATTCACAAAGGAAATAAACTCTAGATCTGTTTAATCATTTTTCAAAGACTCGTACATAAACAAAAAAATTCATTCAAAATTCAATGGTCATAGACAAAGAATAACCCTAGAACGAGTGATTCCAAAATGTTCCTTCTTTATTTTCCTCTACAACACAGTGTGATCAGAAAACCAATGTTCAAAGCCCGCAAACGTCGTCAAATTGTATATTTATATATTCTCATTGTTGGATCTTTCCAGTTAATGTAACCATTATCTTTCTAAACGGGAGTTTCACAAATCATTACCCAATTCTTACATAGCCGAGCCTTATGAGAATTTATGAATATTTTTAGGAGCATCATAATTACATCACTCTTATCAATTTGATTTTGATGGGCTTAGTGCATTGCCACTCCTCATATGCAAGCTTCGTGGCTTCGTGTACATGCGGAAAACCTACAACCTCCAAACTCTGCATTTAATTACATATCCCTTGGTGATCACATTCATGTGAGTTGGTTTAATTAAGGGATTTCATCCAATGTTGAGGCTCACTTAGCCAAAATTATATTAAACACATCACACCATCTGCTATGTTCGCTAAATTTAAAACGATTGGTAGCATCCTTGCATCATTAGTTGCTATCAAGAAAATCCCTCATGGCTTATTTTACAGATGCAATTCCCATTCCTTTTCTATAAATTGGATAGAAATACCTTCATTTTTCATATACCAACTTCATTACAAAAATGTCAAGCACTTCCGGCTATGTCACTTCTAAAAGTGACTTTGTGGTAATTGAGGGCATATAGTGCAGTTTGGTGAGGAGATTGATGGTAGACCATGTCAAATAATTGTTTTTGATAAGAAAGAATGTGGTGGAAGGAGTCATAAGGAAGATAATTGGAGAAAATTTCCTAGCTCAGGTTCATGTGCATAAATTTGCACTTCTGGAGCATTTCTTGTATAAAGTTATATGGACCTCTAACAAGCTGGGATGGGACACTAGAGCCATAGAGAGGTTGGTGAGGCCAACCTATCTAGCTAGCATGGAAGTTGCCTTGGGACAACTCAGCGAGTACCCGCATGAAGGCTTGTTGGGGGATGTTGTTTGTATTACTACCACTCTCAAGAATGAGCACGCCAAACAAGCCATTTCCCTCCTTCATGTTGAACTAGAGAGAAACGTGATGGAAAATTTCACCCACTTTGTTTAATTCAATGAAAACCTATTTTCTCCAATGCAGATCGAAAGACTTCAAGAAGTTGTGGAGGGCATCCGCATCTTGATGTTTACTCTCCAAGTGAAAAAATATATATATATATTTTTTTTTATGATAAATATATATATACCCATTTTTGTGTACTATTTGTTCTATGCAATGCAATGGATTGGTATTTTTTTCTTTTAATTTTAGGTACTTCAACATTTCCATTACTGTAATGTGATAAAATCTTCTAATCTTTGATTTTGTTTAATGCTCATGTATGGTTTTCACTTTTGACACTATAGTCCTTCAGAATGTGATAGCTTTCAAAATAATATAAATGAACTAATGGTAGGTTCTGATGAGGTTTTGAGAACCTCATCGGACTTTGATAGGGTATTTAAAACCTCTCTTTTGACCACTTCATAGTCTTTCTTCAACATAAGCGAAAACACTTAGTCCTTCTCTAAAAGGGACTTCAGAGTTGAAACAAAGGAACATTTGTCGCTGGAGATGAGATAGGTTTTTGAAACCCTGTTGAGAATCAACAAAGGTTTTATAACCTTCCATAAGTCTCGAAATAGTGTTAACTTCGTGTATCACTTAACTTTTCACCTTCCAGAAGGCACCCGACAATATTGTGGAAACCCTTTTGAATTTTGATGCTACTTTTCAAACTTTAAAAAAATGGTGAGCTTTATATTTAAATTTATGGTGTCAGGAAAATGAGAGGTTGTGACAACCACATTGACACCTAAAGAATTTTTGAAAACCACAAGGAGAGGCAATAAAATTTAACTTAGGCAAAAAAACTATGGGTAGATGTGGTTTTGAGGGGATGACAAAAACCATGGTAATAATTGGCTCTAATTAGGGACGAGGAATGTAAGGGAAAAAGCAAGGGATCCATAATCTTACTGGTAGACTAGTTCTTTATCCATTGGGAAGAGTCAAAAATAACACTAGAAGAGAGGATCAAAAGCAAGCCAAAAATAGGGCGAGCAAGAAGATGCCTATGCTAAAAACACACCAAAATTTCAAAATATATAGGGTAGGGGAAGCCCTACCTCAAGCTGTCCCAAGATGATCATGCAAAGCCATTGACAGGCTAGGAGAAATAGATGCTCGTGTGAAATAATGGTTGATGAATAAAAGAACATGTACAACCAACTGCCAACTTGCATCTGTTGTAATCAGAAAGCTAAGAACAACACCTTGTAGAAACCCTTTGAACAACATGTGATGCTCAAAAAGCTACCCCGAATCATAAACCTCTACAACCACTTGATTTGTATCTATATCCCCTTGCATATGATCATCGAAAGCTATGTGTTAAACATCAAATGCAACACCATTCCGCCCTTGATTTTTTGTGTTAGAAGAAATCAACCCTCAAATTGGACATCCCTTATAGAAACCTTGAGATAGAGATTTCTCTTGGGTGCTTTGTGCAAAAATGATTTTATTTGATACTGCACTATTTAAGACTTTCAGAACCCAGCTTGCAATGTTTACGTCAACAACTTAATTGGATTCAACTCTTGATTCACGCATTTCAATTTCTCTTATTTTCGTTTATCCAACATTCAGGCTCACGTAATTTTTCTAAATTACTTGAGCCTGTTGTACTACTCTCTTTAAAATGAAAAGATTAAAAAATGGAATGATTTATTACCTCTTGTTCTAACGCTTTGTCTTCATCACATTCATCATTAAACTAGAAAATTTCATATTTAGATTGTGCATGCATGCTAAAGAATGGGCATCTAATGATTCACCTTCCTCCACTTGGGGTTGATTTTTAATTTCACCATTATTAGCTGCACAAAATATCACATGTTCATCAATATTCTGAAAAGTGAAGGCCTTCATTGCTGAAAGAAAAGAAGAAATTTGTGAGGGCTCAATTAAGTTTGTCTCATTTGTATCCATGACAATGCAACGTTATTCAACAATTGTGGGATGTTTGAATCCCTCAACGGAGATTTCTTCTTCAAAGACCAACGATGGATGAATGTAAACATCATCTCCACAAAGAAAATCATTAGCAGAAGCCTTCAAACACCAATTTGGAATGAAAATTATATTTTTCTCTTCAAGCTCAAGATGCATATTAGTTTGAGAGAAATAATTTTACAAATCATTAATACCTTATTTCTCTGCAAGTTGATCTTTTACATTTATGTCAATCAAAATATGTGCTAAGTCTGCATCAATACTCTCAAATGTGAAAGCTCCAAATTTTGGGGCATATAGAGATGTCAACAATTGTTCATTTCTGTTGGGCTCCAAAATACTCATACCAGTAGATGATTGGCCAATATTTAATGCAACTGAAGTGGAAGATGTCGTACTTACTGATTTTATGTGAGGGGATTAATCTTCTTCATCACTCGAAGTGTCAAGATCATCTTCATTCGCCTCAAATTTAAAGTTATATACTTCAACATTATTATAAGATTCATTTCTCGGGTCTTTTACTTTACTATTTTGAAAAGGCTCTTGATAAAAATGGCGAGACTAAAACATTCAAATGGAGAGCATAGGAGATTTGATGAATACAAAGGCTAAAAATTCTAGGTTCTACATTTTTGTGTCACACAATCTTGTGGATATTCTCCAATACGATTTTTCTCCCACAATCTAGATAAAATCAACTCATCTTCAATACTAACAACCTCTCATTGTGCTTGCTCGATATCACACACTTTATCTTGTTTCAAAGTAAATCAGACATCATGATGTAATGCAACAATAAATATATTAAACTATTTTTTCTTACTTGGCTAATTGGAATGAGCGATCCATTTTAAGATCTTGTTAAAACAGACTATGAAGTCTCTAATTTGTTCTTCTACTTCTTTCTAAATTTGAAAAAAATGGCATAATAGAGAACATTAACCACTGATTTAAATCTACTAAGAAATCTTTTCTTCAAGCTATCCCTGCCGATTATACATCCATGTTCCAAGTTCTGAAACCATTTTGTGGCATGTTCAATGAGGCTTTCAACAAACAGTCTCACAAACACATCTTCTTCTTGGACTCCTAAAATTCCACATGCAATAATAAACGCCTAAATATGATTATCAAGGTCTTGTGTATCGTCTCCAATGAACTCTAGAAAATGTCTTTTTGATCTTAGAGGTAGGACTGTTTACTGAGGCAAGGCCAGGGGTTCAAAATGGGTCCTCCAAGGTTGAGGTACAATTAAAACCATAATTTAAAATGGGATATTTTACCAAAGGAAATTTCATAGAGTCTCTAACTCCCATTCAAAGGGAGTAAAATCTTTCTTTTGGGGGTCTTTTCCTTACCTCCAAACTTCTTCATGAGTCAATTCCTAGGTGGTGCATTTCGATCTTGAGGGGGATCTCATTGACAATATTGATTGCACTAAGGGCAAGGATTCCTTGCAATGATTGCCCTGAGAAACCTCTCTATATCTCTCTCGAAAACCACTACCAATTGTTGTGCAAATTTTTCTTCTTCTAGAACAAATTTTACCTTCATATACTTTGCAGCATTTATCTTGTGTCTCCAGGCTAAAGTATTTAATTGAGATAATTTCCTCCTACTTTGCATGAACCCAATCAAGATTTGGCTACAACAAAAGAAAAAATTCTCATGCGGTAGGACCATATTTACTCATAATAAGGCAACTATTTCAACTTCTTCTTTCGGTCCCTAGCGGAGTTGCCAAAAATTTGTTAGTGAACGAACTTGTCTTTATAAAAATCAATCAATTACTAACTCCATTTTCCCATTAGACAATGTTACTAACAGCTAGAGAGATCACCATTTCATTGGTGATCTTCCTTTGAATTTTAGTGAGGTACAACTCCCTCAAATGGTTCAACTAGCCTTATAGAAGTATGCTTTTAACCAGAAAGCATAAAAAGAAAACTAAAATTGGTTCATAACTATGATACCAATGTGACAAAACTTAAAATGAGTGTCACTAACATATCAATACAAAGATTAAGATATCAACAACCAAATAAATGATCTTTTAGATAGGATTTCACTTGATTCCAAACATAATGAATATGTCATAATAAAGTATTTGATTCACAAAGGAGAAAAACTCCAAATGTTTAGTCAAGCTCAAAGACTCGTACATAAACAAAACATTACATTCAAAATTCAATGCTCACAGAAAAAGAATAGCCCTAGAATGAGATTCCAAAATGTCCCTTCTTTATTTTCCTCTACAACACAGTGTGATCAGAAAACCAAAGTTTGGACCTCGCAAATGTCATCAAAATGTATATTTATAGATCCTCATTCTTGGATATTTTTATTCAATTTAACCACCATTTTTCTAAATGGGAGTTTCACAAATCATTACCCAATTCTTACATAGCCAAGCCTTATGAGCATTTATGACTACTTTTAGGAGAATCATAATTACATCACTCATCAATTTTATTTTAATAAGTTTAGTGCATCCTCACTCCTTGTATGCAAGCTTCATGGCTTCTTGTACATGTGGAAAATCTGCAACCTCCCAAATCTACATTTAATTGCATATCCCTTGGTGATCACATTCATGCAAATTTATTTAACTAAGGGATTTCATCCGACATCGAGGCTCACTTAGCTAGAATTATATTAAACACATCATATCATCTTATATGCTCATTAAATTCAAAATAATTGGCAACATCCTTACATCATTATTTGTTGTCGAGAAAAATCCCTCATGGCTTATTTTACAAATGCGATGCCCATTCCTTTTCTATAAATTGGACAGAAATACCTTCCTTTTTCGTATACCAACTTCATTGCAAAGATGTCAAGCACTTCCAATGACACCACTTCTAAAAGTGACTTTCCGGTAATTGAAGGTGTAGAGTGCAATTTGATGACGAGATTGGTGGTAGAACAACTCAAAGAAGTTTTTTTGATAAGAAGCAATGTGGAGGAAGGATTCATAAGGAAGATAATTGGAGAAAACTTCCTCGCTCAGGTCCATGTGCATAACTCTGCACTTTTGGAGTGCTTCCTATATAATGTTATGTAGACCCTCGACAAGTTGGGATGGGACGCTAGATCCATAGAGAGGTTGGTGAGGCCAACTTATCTAGCCAACATAGAAGTTGCCTTGGAATGACTCAACGAGTACCTGCATGAAGGCTTGGTGGGGGATTTTTTCTGTATTACTATCGCTCTCAGGAACGATCAGTTTAAACAAGTCGTTTCCCTCCTTTGTGTTGGATTGTAGAGAAATGTGATGAAAAATTTCACCCACTTTGTTGAATTCAATGTAAACATGTTTTCTCTAGTGTAGATTGAGAGACTTCAAGAAGTGGTGGAGGGAATCCACATCTTGATGTTTACTCTCTATGTAGAAAAATGTACTCAAATGTACTCTTTTTTTGATAATATAATATTGTAAGAGAGGGGGACCAACCACATCAAGGCTCTAGGTCACAGAGAGCCGAGAGCAGAGGGCTTCCCTAACTTATCTCACTCTAAAGGACAAGGATTGAGAATGAAGAGCATTGTGTAGAACTTCTATCACTCTTTAGACCCAACATTCAGGTTTAGGCTAGGCGAGCAAGTTTTTAGGATCAATATTGTACCTTAGACAACTCTCTGTCTGAGGACGACAGTGTGGTTCTGGGATGACAATAGGGTACATAGGCGTCTCTCTAGCGCGCTAGCATCCATATGGCCAAAAAACATTAGACACAGTAGAAATACTAGAAGAACTGGCTAAACAGCCTAGCTAGTTAACTTTAACGAAAATGAAAAAATAATGAAGTAAATAATGTAAATGCATAGATAATGGAGCAATTAAATAAAGAGTAAAGTGACAAAGATTAACTCATAGAAATGCCAGTTCGCCAGCTATCTCCACATGTATGTATCCACCTACACACAAGAAAGAGGGAAAATTGTTGGGGTTGTATAGGGGTCTACCTTAGTCAGGCCCCTGTTTTGGTGTTTCCACCTCCATGGACAACCAAAAAGCAACCGAGTAGAATATATGATAAAGGAAAGAAAAGAAAAGAAAGAACACTAAAAACAATACTATGCTACTCAAGAAAATCACAAAGGAGAGGAGTGAAGCGTTACCACCTCTGCCGAAAAGCTCACTAGCCAATGGAGGCAGAATGCAAGGACTTGGCAAAGTAACCACAGCCACGGCGGTGATGAAGGGAGGTGTCACAAGATTCCAAACCTGTAGTTCTATGGCTTGGTTCACACTTACAATGTGGGGTTGATGGAGCTTCAATTTTTTTGCAATCGAGTGCTAAAATGTTGCTTGAGAGTGAAAGAGTGAAGTGAAAATGCTAAGAGAGTTCAAGACAGATGCTAGAGGATCCAAATGAAGTAAGAATGAATGTTTTTTAAGGTGGGATGAGAGGGAATGAGGCATTTTTGGGTCGGTTGGTCGAAGAGGGACGTTACAATTTGGCCCCAATCGGGTGTATAACGCCTTTGCCAACTTCATATGCAAGAATCCGTCCAAGACAACAATGCGCCACACAGACGTCCACGCACCGCACTTTCATCCCCGACAAATATTATCTCACCAACATAGAACGAATGCCAAGCGGATGGAAGGCAGGTAGGTGATGTGGAATTTCACCTTTGGATTTGATTTTCTAAGGTGAGGGTATGTGAAAGGGGAATTTTCTTAAAGGGTGCAAATTTTCTCCTATACATTTTTCCCCCACTTTAGTGAGCATGAGTATCGATGAATTCTTGGTAAAGTAGATTGAAGAGATAGAAGAGATAGAAATTTATACCTAAACTGTCAAGGAGGCAGACCACGATTTGGTAAACTCGAGAGCACAAGGCAGGCAAAGGACTCCACAAGTACTCTCCTTGAGGATTTTCAAATAGAAGGACTCCATAGCCCCACATAACTATGAAGTTGAACAAAGTACACTGAAGGCCCTCAGACTGACAATGAACAAATCTCGTAGGATGAAAGCGTCTTGCAGGCCTGCAAACTCGGAAGAAGGCAATCCCCCAAGTTCTCTCTCATGAAGGAAGCCCAGTGATGTAAGCGTCTTACAGGCCCGTAGACCTGCAAGGAGGCAACCCCCAAGTTCTCTCTCATGGAGGAATCCCAAAGAAGTAAGTGCCTTATAGGCGTGCAGACCTACAAGAAGGAAACCCCCAAGTTCTCTCTCATGAAGGAAGACCAAAGAAGGCGACTCTATAGAGTTAGACTGGAAAGAAGCTTTACAAGTGCACCTGCAAAGAGACATGTCTATCCATAGATAAAACATGCCAAAGAACAAAAGCAGCCACACAGGAAAACAAGTAGACAGTCAAGCAAATTGGAAGGCTTTCAAAGGGTCCCTCAAGATCCCTTCAAAAGAAGGGGTCCACTCAAGGGATGCATTGTTAGAAAGTAAAAAAGAGATTTTTTTTCTCAAATCAACTCATCATCCATGAATCCTTTTGAAAGAAATTCACTTCATCAAGGAATTATAAAGGAAGAAGATGCCCCCTCGTGAGGGGAAGGTCGAGGTTTCTCCCAAAGGAAAAGTTTCTCCCTCCTTGGAGGAAAGTTCTCAAGTTCTTTCTTTGTGAACCCATGATGAAGGAAACATGTTCTTTTAGGGGTCCAAGTCGAGAATGCAATTTTTGAAAAAAGGTGCAAGGGTTTTGGAGAAAATATTCATCAGCAACAAATGCATTTTCTGAAAATCAAAGTATCATAGAAAGAGACGTTGTCACACATACGAGGGACAACTCAAGAAAAGAAGAGAGAAAGATAAGAAAAGAGAAACATCACAAACAAGACACAGGGGGGATGTGGTTTCATGGGGTCAGATATGCTCATGGTTTTATAAATAATAGGTAACCACGATGCAAGGTGAAAGACCATCAATCCCCACCAGATCAAGAGGAATGCACGAAAGATAGAGTAAAAATAAAAAATTAGGTCAACATGGAACGAAAGCCTAAATTCCTCCAATGCTTTGCATCGTCCCCAATTTGTGAAAAATCAAGACACAAACATGGAAGAATGATGATACAGATAGAAGAAGGTTTACGACACAAAATCACTCTTGTATCCCAACACCAACAAGGGTGATAAGGGTCATCCAGGAACACGTAACGCAAGCACAGGGGAGCACATCACAACACACACATCTAATCTAAAGATAAAGAATATATTTCCCCTTAACACTCATCGACCAAGAGGTCGTTCGCTTCCCAATATAGATCATTATACGAAGAAGGCGGACAAGGGTGCAGTGGTGGAATATTAAGGGGAGGAGCTTCTGACCCTCTTGCAACAAGGGCTAAGTAAGAAGCCCCCGCAAGTTCTTCTCCACTCAGCTCTTGTGGAGCTATGGTCAGCGACTTCATGAAGATCACCAACAAGGTCGAGACTTCATCCAAAGAGTTGAACATGCACTTTATAGGAGTGACATGTCGTACCTCAACGGACAGAGAGGACGAAGCTCGAGATTCACTGCTTGGCTCACTGAGCCACTTGGGAGCGGTGACAAATTCAGGGGATGTCAGAACTAGCTCTATCACAAGGATGGAACAAGCTAGCACAAGATCGCCTTTTGGAGAAGGTGGGCTCCTCTTATGCTTCCATTTCTAGAAGGGACAACCTCAATCTCCTGCTTCATCGGGGAATGTGAACTCCCCACAGACGAGGCAAGAGGTGTAGAGGAGGATGAGGACAAGGAGAAAATCGCGATGGACACCACTGAAGTGTTCGACATGTCCACAGGTTTTAGAATGGTAGGATGTCCAAAAGGGACATCAAGAGAGGTGACTCGACCGAGGGAGCGATGAACACCTTCACATTTTTGGGGTCAAGTGCACTCACACTCATAGCAGGAGCCAGAACTGAGACTGAGCTAGATTGAACAAAAGCATAAGGGAGGAGAGAGGAGGACACAACAAGAGGCCCTGAAGTGGGGGTGGTCATCTCCTCTTCCGTTTTTTGCAAAGCGGCCTACTCAGCTGCCAAAGCCTTTCACCGATGCTTGCGCTCACATGCAAGGTGGTTTCTATGACTCTTTGAGCTAGAGGCCAGGAGCTACAAAGGGACGAAAGGCTCCTGTTTAGCCATAGGGGTGTCCATCACAACCTTTTTCAATGGAGGGACAAACTCTTGAATGAGAGAAGGAGGAAGAGATTGAGAAACAACGAAGGGAGCTGGCTCTAGCGCCTTGGTGGTGGGAATTTTCCCATTCACTACTCTAGGAGTAGAAGCGATGGGAGGCCTCAAAGGTCGAGACATAGAGGATTCCTTGTGATGACCCTTCCTTCTACTGTATAGGTAGAGCCAAGGTCCAGGAGGGGTAGTAGGAAGATCATATATTCGAATATTGGGTTTGCACCAAGCCGATATCGTAAGACTCCTTAGGTAAAAGCCAAGAGTATTCATTCGAAACTCTTCTTGGGAAAGAGGAGAGGAAGAGGCACCCTGAGGACGGGCAAGCTTCAAATTTCCGTTTTGAGAAGAGAAGGCAAACTATTGTTGCACTACCAGTAGCGTCAAATTTAGCTATCCCTTGTCCCTAGTCTTATACTTCACATAATTTTTGTAAAGTACGTCCATTCTTGGGGGAATCAGACCAACCGTGGCGGGCCAAAAATGATCCAATGAGTAGCCCCCACGAGATACCAATGGCAGGTATCCAGTGTCATGCACTACGTGCACATCACCTTCGTGGGAGAATTTCAAGCATTTATGAATGACAAAAGTGATTTTGTTCATGGAAGCTACCCAAGGTATTCCTAGCTTCATTATGAACAAATCCAATTCTAGAATTACATCAAAGGTTGTGTTTATGGCCCTAGTTCCAACTAGGACAGAGAGGGTTATTGAGCCATATGGATTGAGAGCAAGACCATCATGCCTATGGATGGTAGGCTTTGTTTCTTTGTACTCCTTCCTTTGCAATGAATTCAGCAAAAAAGTCTCCTTTGTAATGACATTCACCCGGCTCACTGGGGGAACTAAGACCCCTGTCACAATGTTCCCATTGAGACGAGTGAGAATGTAGAGGGGAGAGGGCTTGCTGTTCGAGGGAATTTTCTATGAAGTGAACGCCATGTCCAACAAGCTGGTCACAGGTTGCATGGGAGGAGTAACCATGACCATATTAACATACACCTCAGGCTGAGTGGTAGAATCAGAGGGATCAATAATTAAGTTGGCAGAATGTGACGGAAACGGGTTCATGTATATCTGTAACTCACTATTTTCTTTCACCACTGACTTGTTCACAATTTGTTTACTCTCGTTGAGATGAATAGTACCGTGCTCGATGTGGTCCTATATCTTGTGACACAAATGCATACAAAATTTGGTATCATGTCAGTTGACTCGATGGTGTTGACATAAGGTATTTGCATCGTACCAATCAGGGTAAGGTTCCTTGAGAGGTTTTGGGTTCTCCAAGGTTATGATATTATCCTTCAACAACTTTTGCAAGATGGAAGAATAAGATTCTACTAACTTTGTGAACTTTCTATTGCGTCTGAGGCCATTATCATTCGTTGTGGCTACTACATTCACAATAGCCTTGCCTTTTCCTAAGATCAATACAATGGATTTCCTTCTGAACGGGAGTGCAAGGAGGGTCACCCAATATGAACTACCATTTGCTAATATTCTCGTAATTCCATACACAAATACGTGAAAGAAGGGTATTTCATAAGGAAAAAAATTTCCTGCCAAGGTCTCTGCAGGTTCCCTATGAACACCTTCTGCACATCAGAATCGAGCAACAGGTATGAGATTTGTGAAAAGAGCACTTGATACTGCACTAATAAATCAGTTATCTTCTCATTATCCCCTTGCTTGCATCAAACAAGATCCGAAAAGGTCATCTTCGGTCCGATGTTGGCTTGGAACTATTGGAGAAACTGATTCACAAGTTGATCAAATGAGAAGATAGAGTTGTTGGGCAAGGAACAATACCACTCGAGCATTGTGTCCTTGAGAGATAAAGGAAATAATTTTTCCATCAATGCATCGTGATGGAAGAAGTCTATACACATGGCATTAAAGGCGGAAATGTGTGTTTGCGGGTCCCCTTTGCCGCCATATTTTTCAAATTTGGGAATCTCCATTCCTTGTGGGAAGGGAGTGTTTAGGATTGTCACCAACAATGGGCTATGTCAGAAGAAGGGCTAAAATATAGGATGGGAAAAGGCCTGGGAGAGACTTTCCAACTCGTTCTACATTCGACCCATGTTCTAGAGCAAGGCATTCAAAATAGGTTCGATAGATGATAGAGGACTAGTGGAACCTCTAGAACCACCACTACCAACACCACCTCTGAAACCACCTCCGGAGCCACCGATGTTACCGTTGTTGAAGCCACCACCGCCGGTAGGGCCTCCACTAGAACCACCTCCACTACCAAAGCCACCTCCACCAATGTTTCCTCGACTACCAGAACCATCTCCACTCATTCCACCAAAACCTTTGCCACCTAAGGGAGTAGGAAGGGTGAAATTGAACCCAAGGGATATTTTACTCACCTTAAGGGTGTCAGGCCTTTGGGAAGTAGAAGCGATACTGATCATGAGCCTTATCTTAGCCATGCACACAAACGTAGTGGGTATCGAAACACCTAATTATCTTTCATAGGCATTGAACACTTATCCTCATTTGGTACCCGATCTAGGCCTATATGAAGGGACATAAGTTGTAGTCAGATCAATGAGGCCATGTAGAAATTCTATGCCCGTTCGATCTTTCCCTAACAACTGTCTCACCTCGTTCACAAGCCTAGCAACTCTTGCCATGCTTGGTGTCTTCTCTAAGAGATGCACAAGGTCTAGCAATCTACTATCTAAAGCCATAAGATTTTTTGCAGGAATGCGCACTACATCATCTTCATCCATGAATGAAGGTGTAGGGGATGCAGAAGGAGTAGGTGTTGGCCCACACTTTTCCTTGCACCAAAAGATTGACCTGTTAAAGCTCGATACAACTGCTAGAGTTAATAGATCCACAGGAGGCAATCAGTCCATGTCACGAATCCCAAGGAGAGCATTGACCATCTAACGACAATCTCCCCCTCAACGTTACCTGAGGGGATTCGAACCTGACACCTTTGGCTCTCATACCACTTGTTGGCCCATAGTTGTCATTGCACCAAAAGATCGACCTGTTAATGCCCTATACAACTACTAGAGTTAATGGATCCATGGGAGGTAGTTAGTACATGTCACGAATATCGAGGGGAGTGTTGACCATCTACCAATAGTAGGCACACGAGTGGTCTCTTTTGTGAAACCCATCTTGTCAGTATAGTTTGTAGGAAAACTAGTGGTATATTCATTAGTTAAACTGGTGGGAAAACTAGGGGTGAAACTAGAAGTGGCCTTTTTCTTCTCCATCGATAGGTGTCACACACTTCTCCTAAAAATGTACTCGAAATTCATGGACTAGGATGTGATTCTCATAAACCTTCACAACACTCAGGATTACAACAATCACAAGGTACGAGGGAAAAGTCTCAACACAGACAAATGGGAAGATGTTGCTTCACATTAGGTTCACCAAAAATGTAAGAGAGGGAGACCAACCACGTCAAGGCTCCAGGTCACATAGAGCCAAGAGCGGAGGGCTACCCTAACTTACCTCACTCTAAAGGACAAGGATCCAAAATGAAGAGCATTGTGTAGCACTTCTATCACTCTTTAGACCCAAGATTCAAGTTTAGGCTAGGCGAGTTGGTTTTTAGGATCAATACTATACCTCAAACAACTCTCTATCCAAGGATGACAACGTGGTTCTGGGATGACAACATGGTGCGCTGGCATCTCTTTGGCGTGCATGCATCCGTAGGACCATAAAACATAAGACACAGTAAAAATACTAGAAAAACTGGCTAAACAATGTAGCTAGTTAAGTTTAATGAAAATGATAAAATAATGAAGTACAAAAATTAAATGCATAGATAATGGAACAAGTAAATAAAGAGTAAAGTGGAAAAGATTAACTCACGGAAATGTCAGTTCGCCAGCTAGCTCCACACATACGTATCCACCTACAAACAAGAAAGAGGGAAAATTTTGGAGGCTGTAGAGGGATCTGCCTCAGTCAGATCTTCATTTTAGTGTTTCCACCTCCATGGATAGTCAGAAAGCAACATAGTATAATATGCGATAAAGGAAAAAAAAGAAAGAAAAGAACACTACAAACAATTCTATGCTACTCAATCAAATCACAAAGGAGAGGAGTGAAGTGTTACCACCTATTGAATAGGACAACTAAGAGGGGGGGTGAATCAGTTGTCATAGATTATAACCTTCAATTCAATTAACGAAACTAATACATAAACTGCTTGAATGATCAATCATCAAATGCTAATGCAGAAACTCAAATCCAATGCACAAACACAATAACACCAAATATACGTGGAAAACCCAACGAGGGAAAAACCACAGTGAGGATTAACTCACACTATAGAGAATATCAAAATTGATTACAAAAAGGCTCAATGCTTGAGATAAGGCTCACTGCCTACAATAAGGACTCACTGTCCAATAGGGCTACAACACGGAGGGCTCACCACCACAGAGATAAAAATAAGACAAATAAGAGTTGTTACAAAGAGACAACAATCCCAATGCAACAAAGGATTCCACCACAATCACTGATCAACTTGCATGAATGATAGAGTTCGCCTTCTACTCATTGCATTTGAAAACTCAGCATTAAGCTTCGCACTGATCTACCACACACATAACTCACACATACTTTTTGAATAGCATCAAAGTTGCATATGCTCTTTCACTTATCTTCCTTCTTTTCTCTTGTACATTTTTCATTGCTAGCTCATCCTGTATTTATACTATCTCCAATTTTGAAAAGATACAAAGTCGTCCATCCAACTTCAAATTCAATTAGTTCACCGCCAAAACATCCTAGGGTGGAATTAGAATTAGGGCAACCCAAACAAATGCTTCACCAAGGCCCATAATAGATCCAACATGCTTCATCAACTTTGAAGATAGTGCTTAACACACGTTCAGCCAAACCAATGTAAAACACATAGGATAATTAAGCTTGAAACTTCTAGAAACCAAAAATATTTTCAATGCAATTAGAACATCTTATCTCTAGAATCATAAGTCAAAATACTTCATCAAAGAGAAATTCAAACCAAAATTTTTTCTCTTGGACCAGGGATAACTTTAGTGGTGAATCTTCGCCAATTGGCGAATTCTAGGAATCAGGCAAATTGAAATTGGTGAATTTACCGTATCCAGCAAGGTGTTCAAATCGCCAAGATTTCACGAACTATCGGTCCAATGCATGTCCATTTCCTAGCGATTTTTTTTTACAAGGCATGTTTAGGAAATAAATTCGCCATAACAAACTAGACATTTCCAATGGACCGATTAATATTTTTGCTTGGAATCCCGGGGAGCATGTCATAAAACACCAACATATTCGCCAATACTATTAAAACAACATTATATGAGGACCCATTTCGCTAATTAAATTTTACAAATAGTTGCTTGTGAAGACCCATTTCGCCAATTAAAATTTATAAATAGTTACTTATGAGGACCTGTTTCGCCTTGAAAATTACAAGGTATGGTTGTATAAGCACGCGGGATTCGCCAAATTTTTAACATACCATTTAAAAATCTCACGGAATTTGCCAAATATGGATTGATATAAATACGATTGAAACTGTTATTTTTTCTTACACATTTTGTTTGGTTCTGAGGTTCTACTTCTTGATTCAGAAGTAAGCAAAACCAGAAAACATAGACTCAAAGGTGAGTGATCATTTCTTCATACTGTTATTAGTTATTAGTTATAATAATAAGATTTCTTTATTTGTTTTCCATTCTTGCTTCAATATTAAACATGATTTTGAGTAGGGAATGGGATCTATTCTCTGTCTTTCTGTCCTTCTTAAACAAGAAGACATTTTTTTTCAGCTTTTATTCGAAGTGAGATATCAATATGTCAAGCAACAACTGCAACGGTAAGACTCCTAAGGGTAATGAATAGACTGGGAGGCCATCAAAATGCCCAAAATGTGGAGGTACCATACAGTCTTACTTTGGAATTGGAAAAGCTTCTAATCCATCAGATCAAGGTGGAGCTACACCACCAACTCTTCCACCAAATATTATTGATGATGGCAATGACAATACCTCACTGCCACAGGAAGGTCAAGGTGAGATTGTCATTGTGTTAAATCAAAATGTATCAAATGAGGATGGAAATACCGCAGAAGATGTTCCAAGGGATACCCTGGATAGCCAAAATAAGATAATTGACTTGGATCAGGATGATGTTGGTAGAAAGAAAAGAAAAGGCAAAGCAAAACTGGGGCACGAGTGGGAAATGACAAAGAATTTTCAAATTGGTTGGTTGTCGAAGTACCCATTCCTTGAAGCAGTGGGGGTATCAAATGAAAACAATATTGAAAGGGAAACAAAGGTCAAATGTAAGATTTGTAGTTGGAAATGTGGAAGAGACAAGATGATGTAGCTAAAGCTTGACACTATAGAAAAGAATATCGATAAAGTTTATGAAAAACAAATCATAGACGGAAAGGAAAAATCAGTCGTACGATGGAAATCAAAGGAAGAATGTCTTCATGTTAAGTATGCCACAGATTATGGAGAGCATAACCATAGCATGCCAAAGATTAAAAATGTGAAGGTACACTTGAGGCTCATTTTGGAAAAGCCATGGCAGCAGCAAATTTGTCAAAAACTATTCAGATGAGGGTTGTTTTTCATATTTTGTCCAGGGGGCGTCCTATGACAGACTACCCAGAATATTTTGATTTATTATCTTATTTGAGTGTTCCCAATTTCCCTTCTCACATTGGTCAGTAAATGCTGGATGTGAATGAGCGAACTATCTTGTTACAGTGGAAAAGCAAGATTTAAAGGAGAAATTAAAAGAGTCAAATTTCATTGCATTATCTTTAGATGAAGTTACTGCGGTAGACAATACTTCTTGGGTTTGTATGCATTTGTATACTATAGAACAACATGTTCGCCAAGCTCATCTTCTTTGTGTTCGTAAAATGAAGGGTAGTTCAACATCGCAAAATCTATTTGAACTAGTCAATAAATCTTTGAATGAAATTGTAGGTATGGATGAGTTGACAATTGCCAAAAAGTTGTTGTGTATAGGAGTTGATGGAGCTGCAATGATGCAAGATCAAAGGAGCGATCTTTGCACAAAGTTACAAACTACTTGTGCACCATACATGCTTGGCATTCACTACATGGCCCACGGAATGAATTTAGCATTCAAAATTGTAAGCAAGTTTCCTATAGTATCAAAAGTTGAAAATCTAGTTCATGAGATCCACGCATACTTCTACCGAAGTCCCAAACGTTTCCTTGAATTTCAACATTTTTCTAAGGGAATAACACCTGGAAACAAGCTTCTCAAGGATGTCGATACTAGATGGATCTCCCTGCATGGACCAATGCAACGAGTTCTTTCAATGATATCAATCCTTGATTGGAGTGATGTACAAGCATTGCAACACAGTAGACAAAGCTCTTAACCTCTTACATAGGTTAAGCGATATAGAGACACTCTTGACTTTATCTAGTCTTCTCCACATGCTGGATGAGATGAACAATCTTGTGAAGAAAACCCAAGACAAAACTATGTATATTTATGAATATTCCAATCTACGTAAACTTACATGCTTGGCCCTCGATCATCTATATCTAGATCTAACACAAGAAGGCGCAAATTATTTGACGTGGCACTTATGTATTTGTGTACGTGGATATGAGATACCAATGTACCATTGTAAGACAACCAGGCGCTCTAGAAAAGAAGTACCTATTAATGAGGAAGATTTTAACGACATTGTTAAATCTGTTAGTGATAATTTGAAGGAAATTGCAATATCTCTTTCCTCAGAGATTCATGAAAGATTCCCTCGACATGAAATACTTGAATCCATGGGTATTGTGTATCCTCAATTTTGGGTAAACCAAGATAACCCAAAATATTTTCATGATCAAGTAAAAATCTTAATCGAACAGTTTTCGAAAAAGGTAACATACAATGAGCAGACAATAGAAGGAATTTTAAATGAAAATAAGCTTAGAAAGCATTGTGGGAGTTTTGCAACAACTATGAGGGACCAGTATAAGTCCATGGGCAAGGAGAAGGCCTTTGAACTGGGATCAATAAAAAAGGTTTGGACAAGCTTAGGTCAGTGAAATATTGTGTGGTTCAATGTCAGAATATTTCAAACTTGTTGATTTATGTCAAACAATGATATTGGGGTCGGTGGAGGATGAGAGAGTTTTCAGTACATTGGGGTTTTTGAAATCAAAGTTAAGAAACAAACTGGACAAGAATTTGGAAAATTGCTTGAGGATGAAAGGAACTACGCATAATGTCAAAAAAAATCTTTTGAAAGGGCACTCACAATCTGGAGGTTCACATGTGAAAGAAGAGGGACCCGGTTGTGCAACACAGGCTCTCCAATTCCAAGAGCCGCCGGTATTGGTGGTAGTACTAGTGGCAATGGCAGTGGGCCTGGGATAGATGACAATGATATTGAAATTGACACAAATCAAACAATGAATGTTGAATTTGAGACACAGGCCGAAGAAAGTGCATAGCAGTCTCAGAATCAAGATGGCTCTTTTACTTTATTTGTAGATGAGCATTGGTTTGAAGACCCTAACTCCATTTAGGAAATGGAAGAGAATTAGCAGGTTTTAGGTATTTTTACTGCACTTCATGAATCAGTTTCCATTGTTCCAAAGTCCAAACTGTAGTTGATGGTATTTTATATTGTATTCAATGAACATTGAAATTGTGAATCATTGCACTTCATGATATCTTATTTTATATTGCACTCAAGCACTACATGAATCCTATTCCAAACTGTAGTTGATGATTTTTTATATTGTATTCAAATAAATTGTGAATCATTGCACTTCAAGTTCAGGATATTTTATTTTATATTGCTCTCCAAGTCTCCATGATATTTTATATTATATTTCACTTCATGAATCATATGCCAAAGTCAAACTGTAGTTCATGATATTTAATAAATTATATAAAATTCAATACCATCGGCCTAATAATGCTTCATCGATGGAACCCCCATCACAGTCTTGTCGATGGCCTAATGAAAATAGCTCACAACCTAGTATCAGTGTAACAATACTCTATCAGGCTGACTCCTAAGGTGCTCTCCCGATATACCGATAGAGTCTTCAACAAAAGTAACCATGAATTATAATTTATGGCCATGGGCATGAATTATCTTATTTTATCAATAATCACAAAAATATACCACACTTTGATTTTATGAACAATGTAAATTGTAGAAATTTGTGTGAAAAGATCCATATTATAGCCTACATTCACATTGCATCCATAAATATTAAACAAATTTGAAATTTTGTAGTGATGTATTCCTTCCCCCATTCCTAACAAAATTCAATACCATCGGCCTAACAATGCTTCATTAGCAGAACCCCCATCACAATCCCGCTGATGGCCTGATGAAAATAGCTCACAACCTAGTATCAGTGTAACAATACTCTATCGGGCTATCTCGTGACTCCTAACTCGTAAGGTGCTCTCTCAATATACCGATAGAGTCAAGTTGTCAACAAAATTAATCATGAACTATAACCATGGGCATGAATTATCGAATGCATAAAGTATATCGGGGAAACTATGGTGCATCAGGGAAACATTATCTGGTGTCCCACCGATAGAATGAAGGATAGGTGTCCATCAATGGAGAGGGTGGATATTGGTGAAAGACTGATGTGACATCCTGGGGCATCGTGCAGTCGTGTTGCGGTGCATTTATGAACAAAAATTGGTGAATTATATCACAAGTTGATCGCATAGTTGTTACAAAATCCTGGAAGAATTCGCTTAAGGCAGAAGTAGAAAGGCAAAAACTTGGAGTTCTGATGCAACAAATACCAGTGGACTATGGAGGCGACTTGGCGAGACTCATGTAAGTACTTCACTTTCAGACCTAGCTGAGAAGCTATTTTCATCAAAAGCTTAAGATTTAAATAATGGAAGAGAGTACAGACAAACCGAAAAGCCTAAGAGACTCCTAAATGAAGACCTGATAGATCAATGTATTGGGTCGGGGCCGAGACCCAAGAGGAATGCTCAAATGAATCCTTCCATGGATTGACTATGGGACAAACAAAAGGGCTTAGGGTATATTTGGACACCGCCACGAGGGTATGGCCTCTTCATGTACCATTACAAAAAACAATTTAGGTTTCAACCAGTCTGCAATCCATGGAGGTTGAACCTGGGAAGACTTGTGGTACCCAATGTGTTTGTGAACGCAGAGCTAATTAAAGCTCTTTCTATTAGATATGACCCCAAGAAAAGAACTATTCAGTCACATGGCGAGGGTGGCATGCTTGTTATTTCTAGGGATCTCATTTCTAATGTATATCAGTTAGAGTGTTCACTGAATTTATCATTCATGATCAAAGATCTCTTGATAGAGTATAGCCACATGGACCCAGCTATAAGAGATGGAAATTACCTTTGCATAGGCCCAAGGATGAAGGAGGCCAACTCAGTGTTGGTATGTGGCGACTGATCATTCTATACTGTACACTCTTCATGTATCCTTGCCGGGGTCCGGGGCCGGGCCGGGCCCCGGCCCCCGAGAAAAATTTTTGGCCTGCTTTTTCGCGAAATTACTGAAAAAGGGAAAAATCACAAAAAAGGGAAAAATCCCCGATTTTGTATAACCCTAATTTATAAAGGGTTTAGGATAGAGTTACAGTATATAAGAAACAAGCGATTATTCGCGATATTGTAATGGGGTTTTACACTGGTTAATGAAATCATTGGATGGCTGCGGTTTGGTGGATGTAGCCCACATTGGGTGAACCACGTTAAATTCTCTGTGTTATTTTTCTGTGTGTTTTACTTCTGGTTTATTTGATAAAATCTGCATTTAGCTTTTAGATATCTGCCATTGAAAACCTAACAAGTGGTATCAGAGCGAGTTGTTTTTCAATTATCATTGCAGGAAAGTCTCACGGTTGAGTGGGAGTCTCACGGTTAAGTGGGAGCAATGGCAGACGAGGGTAAGATGAAGGTTGATAAGTTCAATGGGCAGAACTATCAGTTATGGAAGATGCAGATGGAGGACTATCTCTATCAGAAGGATTTATGGCGGCCATTGGAAGGGAAAACCAAGAAACCTACAGCAATGTCGGATGAGGACTGGGATATTTTGGACAGAAAGGCACTTGGCAGTATTCGCTTATGCCTGGCACAATCGGTGGCGTTCAATATCACAACAGCAAAGACAACTCTAGAGTTGATGGAAACCCTAACAAAGTTATATGAAAAGCCTTCCGCTTCGAATAAGGTATTTCTTATGAAGCGCTTATTTAATATGAAAATGGTAGAAGGTGGATCAGTTACTGATCATTTGAATGAATTTAATACGGTTACCAGTCAATTAACTTCCGTAAAAGTTAACTTTGATGAAGAAGTTAGGGCTCTTTTGATTTTGTGTTCTTTGCCTGAAAGCTGGAATAGCTTGGTAATGGCGGTTAGCAATTCTGTTTCTGGTTCAAATACATTGAAATTTGATGATGTTGTTGGTGTTATTTTGAGCGAGGAAATTCGTAGGAAAAGCTCAGGTGGAACATCCACATGAGGCAGTGTTTTGAATGCAGAAAGCAGGGGCAGAACAAATGAGAGACGAAACAATTTTGGGAGTCGTGGGAAGTCACGAGGAAAATCAAGGGACAAAAGGTCCCAATCTAGAGACAAGAGGGATTGCTGGTACTATGGTAAGTCAGGGCATGTAAAGAAAGATTGTTGGTCTCGAAAAAATAAAGAAGGAGACAAACAGGAAGGAAATAAAGAGGCAAATGTGGTAAGTAATAAATCTGATGAGGATGCTTTGATTCTTTCTCTTGATAATGCTGATGATTCTTGGGTGTTAGATTCAGGGGCTTCATTTCATGCTACGCCCCATAGAAATTATTTTCTTGATTATGTCCAAGGGGATTTTGGGCTAGTTTATTTGGGAGATAATGAACCTTGTCAAATTGTTGGAAAGGGAAGAATCAAGATCAAGTTGCAGAATGGGAATCATTGGCTACTACATGAGGTAAGGCACGTTCCAAAGCTAAAAAGAAATTTAATTTCTGCAGGGCAACTAGATGATGAAGGTTGTGTTGTTACATTTAGTGATAAAAATTGGAAGGTTACAAAAGGTGCCTTAGTAGTAGCAAAAGGTGCGAAAGTAGGCACCTTATATCTTTGTACAGGTCATACTGTTCCTTCTACTTTAGCTATTGCAGATAAAAATCAATGTTCAGGAACAGTTGCTGCAGTTCAGCAGGAAGAAAATCAGATAGTTGCTGCAAATTCTGAATCAGTACTATGGCATAACAGACTTGGTCACATGAGTGCAAAAGGTATGAAAGTACTTCATTCAAAGAATGCTTTACCAGGTCTAAAATGTGTTAACATGGATTTCTGTGAAAGTTGTGTGTATGGCAAACAAAAGAGAGTTAGTTTTCTCAAGGATGGGAAACAAAAGAAAGATGAGAAATTGGAGCTTGTGCATACGGATGTATGGGGACCAGCTCAGGTATCTTCTCTCGGTGGCTCTCATTATTATGTCACATTCATCGATGATGCAACTAGGAAGGTATGGATTTATTTCATTAGGCAGAAATCTGATGTATTTGAAACTTTTAAAAAATGGAGAAGCTTGGTTGAGAATGAGACAGGTAAAAAGTTGAAATGTCTCAGATCTGATAATGGTGGTGAGTATTGCAGCAAAGAGTTTGAAGATTATTGTTCCTCTAATGGTATTCGTAGGCAGAAAACGGTTCCAAGGACTCCACAGGAAAATGGAGTGGCTGAGCGCATGAATAGAACAATAATGGAGCGTGCACGGACTATGAGATTGCATGCTGGGTTGCCTTTAAACATGTGGGCAGAGGCTGTAAACACTGCTGTTTATTTAATTAATAGAGGTCCATCAAATCCTTTGGGTTGTGGTATTCCAGAGGAAGCATGGAAAGGTAAGAAGGTGAGTTATTCTTTTCTGAAAACCTTCGGTTGTGAAGCATTTGCACATGTAGATTCTGAAAATAGAACCAAGCTTGATGCAAAATCAAAGAAATGTATATTTGTTGGATATGGCATAGATGAATTTGGTTATAGGCTTTGGGATTTTGAAAATAAGAAAATTGTGAGAAGCAGGGATGTCATATTCAATGAGAAAATGTTGTACAAAGATCTATTGCAGCAGCATGAGAAGAAAGAACAGGATTATGCAGTGCTGGATGATATTACAAACACCAATGTTCCAGTGGTTCCTCATGCTCCGCAACAGCAACAACAAGAAATACCACAAACTCCAGTTAATGTTAGGCGATCTTCAAGGTTAAGTAGACCTCCAGAAAGATTTTCTCCCTCTTTGTACTCTATTCTATTAACTGATGCTGGTGAACCAGAATGTTATCATGAAGCTATGCAGGTGGATACCAAGGTTCAGTGGGAGGATGGAATGGAAGAAGAAATGGACTCCTTGCTGAAAAATCAAACTTGGGAATTATGCAAGTTGCCTGCAGGTAAAAAGGCTTTAGCAAACAAATGGGTTTATAGGATGAAAGAGGAGGATGGAGGTAAGAAAAAATTTAAATCCAGATTAGTTGTAAAGGGATTTGCACAGAAACAAGGTATTGATTTTGATGAAATATTTTCCCCAGTTGTTAAAATGACCTCTATTCGTACTGTGTTAAGTATTGTGGCTGTTGAAGATTTGCATTTAGAACAGCTTGATGTTAAAACTGCCTTTCTCCATGGTGATTTGGAAGAGGAAATTTATATGGAACAACCACAAGGATTTGAGGTCAAAGGTAAGGAGAAACTGGTGTGCAGATTGAAGAAAAGCTTATATGGCTTGAAGCAAGCACCTCGACAATGGTATCTTAAATTTGATAGTTTTATGGCTGAGCAAGGTTACAATAGGTGTAATTCAGACCATTGTGTTTATTTTAAGATGCTAGGTGAAGATAGCTACATTATTTTATGTTTATATGTTGATGATATGCTTGTAGCGGGGTCTAACATGGATCACATAAAGGAGTTAAAACAACAGTTAGCAAATTCATTTGCTATGAAGGATTTGGGGGCAGCAAAACAAATCCTTGGTATGAAGATTACAAGAGATAGGAAAAACAGGAAATTGTTTTTATCTCAAGTTGATTATGTTAAAAAGGTGTTGCAGAGATTTCATATGGAGAATGCAAAAGCTGTCAGCACACCTTTGCCCAGTCATGTAAAATTGACTAAGGATATGTGTCCAAAGACACAAGAGGAGGAAGAAAAAATGTCCAAAGTACCATATGCTTCAGCTGTAGGTAGTTTAATGTATGCCATGGTATGCACGAGACCAGATATTGCACATGCTGTAGGAGTTGTTAGCCGGTATATGAGTAATCCAGGAATTGAGCATTGGAATGCAGTGAAATGGATTCTCAGGTATTTGAGAGGTACACCAGATAAACATTTATGTTTTGAGGGATCTAATACAGATTTAAAAGGCTATGTTGACTCAGATCTGGCAGGGGATATTGATACCAGGCGGAGTACCACAGGTTATGTATTTACCGTTGGTGGGACAGCAGTAAGTTGGATATCTCGATTGCAAAAGGTGGTTGCTTTATCCACCACAGAGGCAGAGTATGTGGCTGCAACAGAGGCAGCAAAAGAGATGATATGGATGCAACTTTTCATGGAAGAGTTGGGAAAACAACAGGCTGAAAATTACTTGTTTACAGACAGCCAGAGTGCTATACATCTTGCAAAGAATTCTGCTTTGCACTCTAAAACCAAACACATACAGTTGAGGTATCATTTCATTCGGTCAGTGATGGAGGATGGACAGGTAAAGCTGGCAAAGATACATACAGATGTAAATCCAGCGGATATGTTTACTAAGGCGGTGATAAGGGAGAAGCTGAGCTCCTCTTCAGCTTCGGTTGGCCTTCAAGGTTGAATTAAAGTATAAGAAAGCAGCAGGATCCAAGGTGCTTATTTCCAGTGGGAGCTGTAAGTGCAGCGGTGTCGTCCAGGTTCAGTCTCCAAGTGGGAGATTGTTTAGGTGTGGAGCCTGATCAGTCTCCAAGTGGGAGATTGTTGGTATGTGGCGACTGATCATTCTATACTGTACACTCTTCATGTATCCTCGCCGGGGTCCGGGGGTTCGGGGGCGGTAGCCCCCGAGAAAAATTTTTGGCCTGCTTTTTCGCGAAATTACTGAAAAAGGGAAAAATCACAAAAAAGGGAAAAATCCCCGATTTTGTATAACCCTAATTTATAAAGGGTTTAGGATAGAGTTACAGTATTATAAGAAACAAGCGATTATTCGCGATATTGTAATAGGGTTTTACACTGGTTAATGAAATCATTGGATGGCTGCGGTTTGGTGGATGTAGCCCACATTGGGTGAACCACGTTAAATTCTCTGTGTTATTTTTCTGTGTGTTTTACTTCTGGTTTATTTGATAAAATCTGCATTTAGCTTTTAGATATCTGCCATTGAAAACCTAACACTCAGGAGGTTCTCTAGCAGTGAAAACCCTTCTTTCCATGAAGATTTGTTCAAAGAATATTTCTGATACACCTATTATTCAGCTGGTCAGGTTTTGGGAGTAGAGGTTTTGCCTCTCATGTTGATTGCCCCAATGGTCTTATCTACAGACATACATAGCAAAGATGCCAGGCCATATGATTATGCTAGCTACTTGGCCAACACCCTACATCGAGGGCTTGAAAAGATTAAAACTAATAGTGATAATATTAATTTTGAACACTATTATTTGCTTATGCATTTTCTATTGTATGAGGGACAAGTCAGAGTGGTCTGGAGTGAAGAATTAAGGATAAAAGATACAAATGAAAATGGAGATTTT
Source organism: Sequoiadendron giganteum (assembly GCA_007115665.2). Taxonomy (NCBI): domain Eukaryota; kingdom Viridiplantae; phylum Streptophyta; class Pinopsida; order Cupressales; family Cupressaceae; genus Sequoiadendron; species Sequoiadendron giganteum. The sequence continues at coordinate 643,403,337 of CM021102.1, forward strand.
AAACTTGTACAAATGTGGACTTCATTGTGGGACAGTCGATTTGGTAGGTCTCATTACCTTTATTTTGAAGAATTTTTTGTAAAACCATTGATGAAGTTGTTGGGGTATCTGTGCAATTATAACCTATCCCTAGAAGTACAAAGATTTCTAAGAGCAAGGGAAAAAGACCAAAGAAATAAAGTGAATCATAACTGGGGAGACTAGTATGCTTTCCCTGATTGTATAGTGATAAGGGTTTATGGGTTTGAAGGGGCTCCACACTTGATGCCACGAGTAGTTCCTAACCAAATTTCTTTTTTAGAAACTATGAGGCAATTGGAAAAATCCGATTCCAAACACCTCAAAGGACATAGCAAACAATCAATTATGCCCAACACCTTATGTTTTGGAGACTTTACAGTGGTTGCCAATGAAGGATATGGAGAAAATGATGGTAAATTAGCATAGTACAACCTACCTCTAGGTGATGTAAGGAAACAATTTGATTTAAAAGGGTTTATTCACAAGGTGAGATTATCGCAGGGGCTATCAAGGTATGAACATTTGTTCTCAATCAAAGATGTCATAAGAAACCATGATGAGGCTTCCACCAAGGAAAGAATGGCTGCCTATAACAAGATTATTCTTGCAGAGGAATGGAAGAGGAAAAATGTCTCATCTTATTCAAAGGCATTTGGTGAGATACAGGATCCTTTAACAATAATTGAGCAACTCATCGCTCATGTCAATGAACTGGTAAAGGATGTTCCCCCAATTGTTTTTGATGCACCTCATGCAACCTATTCAAGAGTGCAAGCTGAAGACATAGAGCCCTTGGATTACATACCTTCACAGCCTACTCCTGAGGTATTTTTTTCTGTAGATACTGATATAAGTGAAGAAGAGCAGGGTGATGAAGAGGGTGAGCAGGTCAAACAAATCAGTGCTCCTGTGATTGCACAGTACGACCCCCCTCAAGAGTAGAATATTGTAATATTTGAGGCATCAAATGAACTATCTGATGATGTGAGGGTCAGGGCTGGACAACAGTTTATTTCTTATTGTGATTTTGTTAAATCTTCTAAATTTAAATCATTTGTTTATGAATATAAAGGTAGAAAAATGAGACAACAGATACAGGATATCACTCCTGAACATGAGGCAACCGCTTTGGAGGAATTGAAAATGGAGGTAGAAAAGGAAATGGAGTCCATCACTCCTGAAAGAGGTAGGGAATTGCTTCAAGAAGATGGAGTGTTGCTCCTACCAGGGTGGGATATGAGCTCTTCAATTGTATTTGATAGCTTCAGAAAAAGAGGGTATACGACAATGAACTTAATAGAAGAAGCAAGTGACAAAATGTATTCGGGATCTGGGTACAACCCAGACGAAGCCACCTTGCTTATTTGGTCACTGTATCCCCATGATAAAAGACCTGCTATAATTAGTAATCTAAACCAAGTGTTTGTTCATCTCTTGGTTCAACGAGTAGTGGATACCAACCCTATGGAGACAACAGAATTGAACATAAATGTGGCAAAATTTACCAAAGCACGGATCAAAAAATTGATTAAGGAAAATGACAAACTAAAGAAGGAGCTAGCAAATTGGAGAGAAAAAAATCTTCCTCCTCCACATCAGAGTTGTACTCCCCATTGCTTGAAAAATATGAGAGAGTGCTTGATGCATTGGTTGATGCAGCCTACTAGAAGAATTGCCATCTGAAATCCCAAGAGAAATGCAAAGAATTGGAGAAAGAAGTGAAAACCATCAAATATAACACTATATCTGAAATGATAAAAGAAATATTCAACAAAATTATGAAATGTGCTATTGAATATTGGAAAGTATTCAAATAGACACGCATTGCATTGGTGGAGAATGAACGATTGCAGCTAGAATGATGGAGAAAAAAAAGGAGCTCATAGATAAGAATGTCATGAAAGGACAAATATTGTTGACATATAAAAAATTGGTAGAATCACATAATGGATATCATAATAGGCTTAGGGAAGATTTCAACTGCTTTGATTCAGTCCCACTCCCGACACTTCATTTTGGCATTGGAAATCCATGAGAATATGATGATTGGAAGGAAGAGCTTGTTGGGCTTCTAACTACTGTGTTGCAAGAAATAAATGACGAGGTTATGGTTTTACAAAACACTCATAAGCAACTCGAAAAAATAATGTATATGAAATATAATATGAAAGAGGTGATCTCTAACGTGGACACCTATGTTGAACAAGAGTACATCCATCACCTCTCCACAATCAATCTGTTTATTAGCCAAACTATAGATGTGTCAGAATTAGATCCAACGGGACAACCATCAGATTCAGAGGAAGAACGCCAACCGACAACATGATGAGCACCCTATCATGGAGTAGAATCCTTGAACAGATCTTGGGTGGTCAGTGGTCACGATCTTCTGCTTGGAGATTAATGAATCGGTGCATTCACCTGCAGTATTGTTTTATTTATAATTTGAGTTATGTTTAGTTGTCAAACATCATGAATTTTTGCAAGGGGTTTGTAGCTTGTTGCCTCTCATCTATAAGAGAGATCAAGACCCCAATAGGAGATCAAAGGATCATCACATCATTTTTAATTAGACTTTAGAGTAGAAAATAGTAAGAAGATAGATAATAGATTGCACCAATTCGCCCATCCATCTCATATCATAAACTATTTTTATAATGCATATCATTTGAACTTTGAAGATCAATACAATGGAGAAGGTTACACATATTTACTGATTTGGTTTCGAGTGTTCAATTGTTGTGGATTTATATGCTTATAAGTTATTAACTTATTTGGCTGTCTCCAAAGTGGTTGTTTGTGTTATTCAAATTGAGTGTGTGGAAGTACATTTAATTTGTCAGTACGTTGAATTTGAATTCTTCAGGAATAGGGGTTGTGACCATGGGGTTTTAGATTTATTTATGGACATGATCATTGATCAAGTAGTAATGTGGGCCACAAAATGGATCTTTGCAGTATGTGGGATGTGGGTGAGGTGTAAGTTGGTGGATACTGATTGGGAGTTTTAGTCAAAACATAACAGAAACTAACACTTCAACATCCATAACTTAGAAGCTCTACCAAGAAGTAAATATAATGAGCTAACAGTTCAACATCCATAACTTGGAAGCTCTACCAAGAAGTAAATATAATGAGCTAACAGTTCATCACTAGTTCAAATGATAAAATAAATAATACAAAATCGAGATAATTGAACATCATCACATTACTGAAGTATGAATTTGAGCTTTTTAATTGAATTTCACATGAAGGAATACACATTGGCATTGGCAATGCAAAATCTTGCCAATGCCCAAAGACAAGTCTGCACAGAGCTGAGTTGGAACTTGGAAACTCGTATTATCAAAGATTAAAAATAATAAATCAAGTCATTGTATCACCTTTTCTAGCAACTTCCACTCTTTAGGTGGTGGAATTTACATTTGATCTAACTGATGTTGTTTGACTTAAATTTTTGTTAACATTTCATGATTGTAATTAGAAGTGGAACCTGTCTTGAACTCTTCAGTCAATTTTGCATTCAAGGTTATCAGTGTTCTGATGGAATATGAATAGTTCACATTTGGGTTCTAAGGAAACTAGTCCAAATCAATCTTCCTTGCACCTTCCATCTTCTTTCTGAAACCATCCTTTCCAATGGACCGCTCATTTGTGTCAAAAGCCTCTGGAAAACCAAGCTCTGTGAAGTTCCTTACCTTTTCATCCACCACCTTCATCTTGTCTGCAACCAAATGAAAATATTCCTTTGTTCCACACATTCTCAAACACTTTTCAATGATAGATGACAAATTCATTGAGGTTTCAATCCAATTAGTAATCCCTTTTGATTTCAGATCATTTCCACTAGCTTTGTAGACAGTTTGTAGAACTTGATTTGCAGATTTCTCTAATTCCAGCATATTTTTGTTGTCCACTAAATATTTGTTGAGCTTCTTATAATGTTGTCTAATAGCATCAATCAATTGAAACATGTCACACAAATGATCAAACCTTTGCATTATTTCATCCCAGATCTTTTGTTTCATATGCCTCACTGTATCTCTACAAAATGCAGATAACTTATTTTGAGAAGACTTAATTTCTTCTTTTGCTTCTGTCAGCTCTGTCTCCAATCTTTCATTTTTTTTTCTTTGTTTCTCCAATTTTTGTTCCCACTGTGCATTTCCATTCACAATGCTTAGTCTTAATTAATCTAAAGTGGATTTTTCCTCATCATATTTCTTATTGCTCTCATCTAGCCTTTGCTTCAGGTCATTCACTTCTCTCTCATTTGATTTATCCTCTTTGCTTGTTGATGTAGAGGCAGATTTTATTATTCTTTTTTCTAATTCATTGCTCTTGTTATCTGATGTTTTCCTCTTTGCTTTCTCACTTGCTAGGTCTGCCTGTAACTTTTCTATTTGGGTCTGCAACCTTTTCTTCTCTCTATCTTGATTTAGCAATGATGTGTAAACCAATTCATTGTTCTTCTTTGATACATTAATTTTGTCAGTATTTTTGAGGCCAAAAAAATCCAATTGAAAATTTGTTACCTGGTATTCAAATTGATCCATCTGATTTTTTGGTTTGTTTTGAAATGTGGGAACAAAAATTGTGTACTCCATGATTTCTTTATTTGTGTCAAATGTGGGTAATACCATGGTTGTTGCAGGCTCTGAAGTTACAACAGACGCACTCTCCATCAGTTGCTTCTTTTCTTTTTTATTCAAGTCAGATTTCTTTTTAAACTCTTCAATGAAATCATAACCTGGGGGGGCAAGAACAATGGAATGCTTGAATGGCAAAGGAATAGGAGTACTTGCAGTTGCTAATGATGTCACACCCACACTAACTGGAATTGGGGGAGTGTCTGGAAATAACTCCTTTGTGGTGGATCCACTGATAGTGTGACTTGGACCTGTCAAAATCCTTTGCCTCTTTTGATTGCCTTGATCACCTGGTGTTTTTGTGGTATTTTTTATTGTTTTCCTCTTAGTATTGTGTGTAATTTGTCATTGTAGCACATTTTGACCACTACTAGTACTACTACCCATACCATCGCCACCAATGGCACTCCCAGTTGCACTAAGTTGTCCACCAAGGGCATGTCCTAGTTGTGATTGTATCTGACCATGAGGATGAGGATTAGAAGCTCTAACAAATTGAGTTTGACTTGTATGCCCTTGGTCTACTTTTTCACCTCCAATCCCAAGGCTAGATTTATCAACTGTTTCTCTATGCTCAACACCTATTATTGTCCAAGGGCCTTGTCCTTTGGACCCCAAAGGACCACCTTCATAACCAATTTTTTCAAGTATGGCTGCTTCTGAAGTATATGTTGAAGCATATGCTTCTTTTGCGACCTCACTTAAACCAGGTTTGTAATTGGCATGGCTTTGTTCTCCTTCTTCCCTATCAATATCATCATTAGATTCATCACTTCCTTTGCTTCCACATTGATTAGGATGCTCTATATTCCACAATTTGCTAAAATCTTTATCTTCTTCGTTAGCTCCATACTCTGCAAGAGCTCTTGGATCGCCTAGGTCCTTCCTCATAGACCAAAAGGCAGTAATTTTTTATCGTGACCAATTTTTATCTATAACTTCCTTCTCTAGAGAACTAGGAATTTTTACTCTACTAGATGTTTTATCACTTTTTTCATAAAAAATGTTGTATGTCTTGATTGTCTTTAGGTGCAATGCCATAATTTCTACTGACAATTGTTCAAATGAAATACCATTCTTAGCAACACTTTTCTCTATTGCTATTTTGACCTCATCCCAAGAATCCTTGTTTCTCAAGTTTTCAAGCAAGGGTTTACTTTGATGTTGAATTTTATTTGCAACATTTTGATTGGCCATAATCATTGATTTAATGATGTCACATGGATCATACTGCCAGTGACAAATAACATCAAATTCAAAAAAATTCAAAAGATTATGTGCCACACTAAATGATTTTCTCTTGAATGCGAACCCTCCACATGAAAAAGGTAAAGAAGGAAATAAGGTATTCTTTTGCTGACTGAGAAAGTGTAGTTCATCAGCACTCTGCACCTGCCTTACATATTCCAATGCAAAAACCCTTTCTATTACATGTATTGGAAGTTTGTATGGTTGTACTCCCGATCCATAAAATCTTAGCACAGTATATTTTTCCATTAAGTACCAATCAACTAATTGTATTTCTTTCCTAGTTGCATGCAATTTCTACATGACATAGACAATCTAGGCATTAGAGTATTTGTAATTACTTGATGCAATGGAGCCAAAAATTAGTCTACAAAATGACTGTAGTTCCTTTGAGAATCATGCATCCTTATCTCAGTGGTCCATTCATATACTAGAGCCATTTTATTTTCCTCTGCATTACTATAGGGCTGAATCTGAAGCTTGTTGGTTTGAAACATTCCTCTAAATTTGAATAGAAAAAGATAGCACAAGTAGGTTGTGAACATAAATGTCTTGGTGGAACCTGCTTTAATCATTAAAAAATGTTTATACATGGATTCTACAATGTGTTGAGTATAATTATATTTAACATGTTCATCAGCATAATGGATATTATATACCATTTCAAGGAGGCTTGCACCCACTTCCAAATTGCTATCCAGACCAAGGCAAAATGCTAGTATGGAAATAGTATCCTGAACCCATGGTTTAAAAATATCCAAATTATAAGGAGCCTTATGATCACCTTTCAATTTGTTTCTATCCTTAACTATTTTATTTAAGAAATTATTTTTCAGCCTTTCTTCCACTACTTCATAATCACTAGCAAGCTTTTCTAAGTCAATCTGGTGGTTTCCAAATTATTTGGTTGTAAACCCCAACACTTTTTCAAGTTCTTTTGCATTAATCGATAACAATTATTCTTGGTTATCTTTATTAACAATTTCTCTTTTCTTATCATCATAATTTTCAGCACAGACCATGATAAATTTTGGGCAAGGGAAAACTTCATGTAACATCATGCGCCCTAATCCAGTTACCCACGGTGCACTGATACTATCAACTTGTGTTTGCTTTGTAGCCTTATTCTGAGATGAAAATCTAAGTTTTGAGGTATGCCTACCATAGATTTCAGAATCATAAATATCATGGTACCTATCAGTGAAACCTGGGGTTTTAAGCAATTCTGCATAATGTATTTTTTTATCGGACATTACTCTAGTGGTACTGGTGGTAGACATGCTTATACAAATGTGAAGTTGTGAAATTTGAACTCCCTAATAAGTAATACCTATTAGTCCTCCTTAATTTTAATGAATTCTTGAGTCTCTAAAGTCTAAACCCAAACTTCAAACTTTGAAAAAATAAGATTTTAAGAAATGTCAAATGATGAAACGTAGTCGCAAGAATTCTTTCACTTACCTAGATTTTGAGTCCCGACTCTTGAAAACTGGAATGGCGTTGTTGGAAGTGGAACTATGGAATCCAAAATAGGGTGGTGCACTGCAATGAGCAATCTGAAGAGTGAAGACTTTAAAAATCACTGTACAATTTCAAAGTGTAAAGTGTTTTAAATGCTTTTTTTCTTGTAATTGGAACGTTAAAATGAATGACACGTCTTAGGAGTTAGGTCTACAAGACTACAAGTTGCAAATTCTTAACCGTTGATCTTTCTAAATCTAATGATTATAGGGTGATTTTAGAGGTTTAAGTTGGGAAGCCCATAGCTCTGTGCATTTCATTACGGAATGCAACTACAACCATACATCAAATGTTCATCCAATGGTTGAAACTTGAGTAATTTATGATATTAACTTAAAAAAATAAATATGACACGTGTTTTAAAGTTGTTTTAAACTTTTGTGCGCTAGGATTGGCATCAAGGCCAAGGGGCTAGTAACTTGACATTGCAAAGGACTTGAAAATATCTCCTCGTGTGCTGACCTTCTCACTTTAAAAAGATCACTTGACTTGACAGTTGACACTTAGCAGTACAAAGTGCTTTAAATGTTTTTTTTTCTCAAAATTGGAACATTAAAGTGAATGACACGTCTTAGGTCTACAAGTTACAAATTATTAATCTTAACCGTTGATATTTCTAAATCTAACGGTTATAGGGTGATTCCAGAGGTTTAAGTTGGCAAGCCCCTCGCTCTGTGCATTTCATTACGAAATGCAACTACAACCATACATCAAATGTTCATCCAATGGTTGAAACTTGAGTAATTTATGATATTAACTTTAAAAATAAACATTAATCACTTGGCAGTTGACACTTAGCAGTACAAAGTGCTTTAAATGCTTTATTTCTTGAAATTGGAACATTAAAGTGAATGCCACGTCTTAGGTTTACAAGTTACAAATTCTTAATCTTAACCATTGATCTTTCTAAATCTAACGATTATAGGGTGATTTCAGAGGTTTAAGTTGGTAATCCCATCGCTCTGTGCATTTCATTACGGAATGCAACTACAACCATACATCAAATGTTCATCCAACTGTTGAAAATTGAGTAATTTATGATATTAACTTTAAAAAATAAACATGACACATGTGTTTTAAAGTTGTTTTAACTTTTGCGCGCTAGGATTGGCATCAAGGCGAAGGGGTCGGTAACTTAACGTTGCAAAGGACTTATTATAGCCTACATTTTACATAATACAAATCATAGAAATTTGTGTGACAAGATCCATATTATAGCCTACATAATTACATTGCATCCATAAACAGATTTGAAATCCCGTATGCGTAGTCCTTCCCCCATTCCTAACAAAAATCAATACCATAGGCATCAACCTAACAATGCTTTATCCATGGAACCCCCATCACAGCCCCGCCAATGGCCCGAAGGCGAAGACTCATAACTCATAAGGTGCGTTCCCCGATATAATGATAGAGTCAACAAAAGTAAGCACATCGTTGTAACACATAAACATCAGTGGAACGAACGATTGCATTCCCCCGATGGCCCGATATAACCATGAATTATTAAGTGCATATTGCATAAAGTATATTACTTAATTTCTCAAAAAAAAAAAATTGATTTGGACACTGAATTTCCGAACTCAAAAAATAACTCTTTACTCTTAAGCGTAAATGAATAACGAAGATTCAAGAATAACACAGCACAACCATTTATTTTATTGGAATTGAATTTCAATGTCACATTATTACATATCTTTTTACAGACGAGTAGCACTGTAGCTCCTGTTTTGTATAAATAACATATGTCAGTGTGTCACTTTAGTACTTTACATAGACAAAATTTAATAATTTATTCCAAGTTGTTGCTTGTTACAATGGATTACAAATTGATTCCAATTTCCAAGCTTCTACTATTGAAAACTTACTACAAATGTAACTCTAAAAATAAATGCATGATTCCAAGCTTCTGTTGGTGACAATCTAATACAAATGTGGCTCTGAAAATAAATTCATGATTCCAAGCTTCTACTGGTGGATTTGCTAGCCATGCTAGGGAAAGGGGGTTCTAATCAATCCTAGGGAAATGGGAGCCGTGAAGATACAAAATGTACTTATCCCCTTCGAGAACCAGAGTCATACAAAAGATGTAATACAAATGTCTCTTTGAAAATAAATGCATGGGGCTTGCCTGGCTAGCCATGCTGGGGAAATGGGAGTTGTTAGAATACAAGAGGAGAAGCAAATCTTCTCCCATCTTTTGCACACAGCTTCCATGCACTGGTATAACACTTACCTCCATCAGAGCTCCTCATCCTGGTTCAAAACCTGTCTGAGAAGTCAGGTTAACCAAATCAACTTCTTTCCAATTCCACCCATTCTGAACTTGAAGGAAATTCATCTTTTACTGATTACTCTATAACTACATAACTGTAGGTAGGAGAATTTACAGTATCCCCAATACTACATCATCTTCTTCGTGAATCCTTATTAACCCTAGAAAATAAAAACCCTTATGGCACTATCCACTATTCACTGAATCACTATCCCTATTTATGGGCCACCAGTATCGGTACCAGCCAGTATAATTAAAATGTTTAATTTGATTGACATTTGGCTACATGCCAACTGTACCTCAAGCTGACAAGCTGTCAAAATCACTGATTCACCAGTGCCACTCAAAGTTCAAATGATATGGAATCATTACAAATCTTGTTTCATTAAAGCTATGAGTTGTCCAAGAAATTGCTTCAGATGTTCATATCATGATAATATGGCATTAATCGCCGCCACTGGCTGCACTAGCAGTACGACAACCACACTTTCTTCAAAAAGATTGAGAATTTTAATTAAATGAAATATACAATGTCGAGGCATTGAAAAGACAGAATGAGTGATGAGCGATGAGCCTTGATCTCGCCACATGTCCGCATCTAACTGTTATAGTGTTATTTTGGAGGTTTCAATTTGCAAGTCTAATGCTTCAGAGATTTACTTTCGGAATTCAACTATTTTTGGTGTTTGAAAGCATTTGAGAAGACATCCCTTAATGGCACCTTACAATTCATTAAATGAGCTGACACTTCGAAAGTTGTGCATCCCACCGAGGTCGCCCAATCGCTGAGAAACAAAACTTTATAACCATTTGTACAGTAATAAAATATCAACCATTGATTTCTAGAAATCTAACGGTTCTAGTGTTATTCCAGAGGTTTCAAATCGCAAGTCTAGTGCTTTAGAGATTTACTTCCGAAATGCAACTACAGTCGTCTATCGAACATTCATTGAACGACCCCTATGATTTTTTGTTGGCATATCTGTTTATTTCACCACTGGATTTTTTTATTATTTTGAGATTGTTTTTAATTCGCCAATGAAAATATATTTTTTTCTTTGAAAAAAGGTTTTAATCACCAATGGAAAAAGAAAATTGGTTTGAAAAACGGTTTTAATCGCCAATGAAAAATATTTTATTCGATTAAAAAAAAAGCAATTCGCCAAGATTTTCCACGAACTTCCAGGGATTATAAAAGATTTGCCAATTGGGATTATTATTTTTTCCAGAAAAATGAAAAAAATCGCCAATAAAATTAATATTTTTCATCGAGAAGTATACAGGATTCGCCAGGATTTTACACCTGCGTCGAGGGGGGAGTTTCTTAAAGTTTTCCTTGTCTCGGACCTCAACCAAAACATAAAAAATCATAGTTCACAACTGGTGAACACAAATCGAACTTCACAAAGAACCAATAGCCAAGAATATGAATATAGCAACCTTCAACAACCATGACTAACATATCTGAACCGCACAACCATAGGAACAAGTATCAGATCATCATCCTGAATAATTGTAAACTTCCTTTAATACAATTTTCTCAATATCCTCAACATATACAACCAGCAACAACTAGTAGCCAGTTGACCAATTGGCATCAATGACAACATTTTCATTCCTTTTTCAATTCTTGCAACACCACCTCCACCCAAAATCTCTCTAGCCAATGGAGTGAGAATTCAAGGACTTGGCAAAGTCACCATAGCCTCAACAGTGATGAAGGGAGGTCTTGTAAGACTCCAAGCCCGCAGTTCTATGGCTTGCTTCACACTTGCAATGTGGAGTTAATGGAGCTTCAAAGTTGTTGTAATGGAGTGCTAGAATGTTGCTTGAGAGTGAAAGAGTGAAGTGAAAATGCTAAGAGAGTTCAAGAGAGGTGCTAGAGGATCCAAATGAAGTGAGAATAAATGTTTTTGAAGGTGGGATGAGAGGGAATAAGGCATTTTTGGGTCAGTTGGTCGAAGAGGGATGTTACAATTCAGCCCCAATCGGGTGTATAACGCCTCTACCAACTTCAAACACAAGGATCCGTCAAGGACGACAACGCACCGCACAGATGTCCACGCACCACGCTTTTGTCCCCAACAAATATTCTCTCACCGACACACAGGACCAATGCCAAGTGGATGGAAGGCATGTAGGTGATGTGGAATTTTTCCTTCAAATTTGATTTTCTAAGGTGAGGGTATGTGAAAGTGGAATTTTCCTGAGGGGTGCAAATTCGCTTCTATACAAATATATATACCCATTTTTTTGTACTATTTGTTTTGTGCAATATGATGGATTGGTATTTTCTATTTTTAATTTCATGTACTTTAGCATTTCCATTTTTGTAATGTGATAAACTCTGATAATCTTTGATTTGAATTAATGCTCATGTATTGTTTTAACTTTCGACACTTAAGTCCTTCAGAATGTGATGAATTCGAGAGTAATGTAAATGAACTAATGTAAGGTTTTGACGAGGTTTTGAGAACCTCATCAAACTCTGACAGGGTGTTGAAAGTCTCTCTTTTTACCGCTTCATACTCTTTCTTTAGCATAAGTCGTAACACTTAGTCATTCTCTAAAAGGGATTTCGGAGGTGAAACAAAGGAACCTTTGTCATCAGAGATGAGATATATTTTCAAAACCTTGTTGAGAACTGACAAAGGTTTCGAAACCTTGCAAAATTCCCGAAATAGTGTTAGCTTTGTGTATCACTTAACTTTTTGCCTTCTAGTTGACGTTCGACAAGGTTGTGGAAACCGTTTCAAATTTTGACGCTGATTGCTAAACTTAAAAAAATGGCGAACTTTATATTTAACTTTGCGGTGTTGGGAAAAGGAGGGGGTGACAACCACATTGACACCCAACAAAGTTTTGAAAACCATGGGGAGGGGCAATAAAATTTAACTTAGGCAAAAAAATTATGGGTACACGCGATTTTGAGGGGATGACAAAAACCGCGATAACACATTTATATCCATTTTTTGAAGGAGCCACCACCCTTCATTGTTGTCTTTTTAGTATAATAATTTATTTCCAAATTGATTGATTGATTTATTCCCCATTGATGATTTCTCCGCAAGGAAATGATCTCCCTTTATATCTTTAATTTGAGGGAGTCACAACCTTTTATATTTGAAGGAGTCATAACCTTTCACATTAGAAGGAGTCACAACCTTTCACATTAGAAGGAGCCACATACTATTTATTCTTAATTGATTGATTGAATGGTGTTATGGATATCCTTCTTAAGTGAAATACTCTCCCTCTCATATCTTCAAGTTTGAGGGAGTCACACCTCTTCATTATTTCTTCCTTTTTGGAATAGTCACAACTATTCCTCTTAATTGTTGGCCTAAAACCCTTTTAATTTAATTTTAATTAAATATCTTTAATTCAAGGAAATTGATGCCCTTGTTTATTCTTAGAATCTTAATCTATCCCCTTAGTAGAATTGATGTCCATGTTTACTTTACTCGTGTAGACTTTAAGTGTTGCAATCCAACTAAATATGATATGTTTCTTTCTTTGATAGGGGCATGACAGCCAATTTATTTGATAATTCGTAAACATGTTTATTTTAATAAAAACAACATTAGATAAAGTTTGAACCTTTTTCATCTAATGTACAAGTTCATAAATTGCTTTTGCATATGAGCTTTCTTTGTTTTAGTAGATGAGAACATAGTATCTAAGTTCCTTTCTACGTGAACCACCTTAGCAATTTTCCTTATGTGATAGGTTTCAACATATGATGCATAAAAACTATTTGACAAAGTGTGCATATCATATTTGATTTAAAAGGTTTCAAGTCAACACTATAGATGAATGCATATAAGAGACCGACTTCTCTCAAAACCTCAAATTTGTTGACACAATCCTTCTAACTTGCTCAAATTTACTCTACTAAAACCTATTACACATTCTTATAATGTGCAATTGCCATATTTTCTTCTCCCCTTACTAGTGGTGGATCCCCTATTTGCACCCCAATAATTTTTCTTACTCACTACATTTTACAACCTTTATATCCCCTACTCAACTAATAATCTATAGAAAAACAAAAACTTATATTTAGAAGTGTTTCTTTTTTCATGTAATACAAAACTAAAAAAAATGAATCTTATTTTTTAGATTTCTTTTTTTGAAGCTTCTTTTAAGTGGATAAATCAACTTAACCTTTACGTTTTACGAGTTTTTAAACTTACACTTAAATATTAGTGTAGTTGGTAGATAAAGCGACAAACCCCTATCTTTAAGGAATCCTTGAAACGTGCAAGCTTCAGCAATTAGTTGTTGCACGGTAATTAAGGCGAGTACAAATCTCTAACTAAATTTTTACCGTATGGTTATATTTAAAGAATTTTATTAAATACAATAAAATTTTAGAAAATTATAATTAAATACATATTTTATTTATGATAAGTTTTTAAATAAAATAAATTTAACATTTGATGGGATATTAACTATGTCGGTGATTTTCGTAATTATTTGCTCTCATGTGAACATACCCAATTTGGGAGTTTAGTACAACTCGGGGAAAGAAGTGAACAACTATTGAAAGGGCAATGATTGAACTTATAAATGATGGAAAAAGAAGTCCACTAAAGAGGCTCAAATAACTCTTGTACGGGACGGGTGTATATGGACTCCAAACCCTCTGGAATGAATCTACACCTTACATTGTCCCGTTATTTGAGCTCCTTTAGTGGAGGCCAGAAAAAAATGCAGTGGGTTGTGTAATGATTTTTCAGATTCAATCATAGGAAACAAATTCCAGTCCATTTTTAGAAAAAACTCTCAATCACATTATTTGTAGATACATACAGTAGATGAGCAGATTGCCATGAACATTTAACAGAGAAAAAAACCTCTAAACATGTTCAAATGCAATTTTTGAAGGCAACAACAACACTGTTCACACTTAATACGTATGTTGGTATTCTATGTCTATACTGTTGCCATCGCCTGAAAAGCAGACATTGGAGCATTCCAGACTAATCCTATACAATCCGTAACGAAAAACAAGAAGACAATCTAAAACATTCGTACAGAAAAAAATGTCTGTAACCCATTTTTTGAAGAATGATATCTGTAACCCATTTTCGAAGAATACGTTAATCAATTTACTATTTTGTCAAATTACAAGAGAAAAGAAAGAGAGACTACCGCAAGGGGGCGGTGGCAGTGATCGCGATTCTGGAATGTGCAGAATAGGTAGTGAATGAGTCATCAATAGGAATTCTTGAGTGCTCCCACCTCTGTAGCATCTTGAAAAAAGAGGTCACCTTTCGCTTAGCGCGAGGAGTACCTGAGGTGAGAAGCGCGTATAATGAGGGCACCAAGGAAGGTATTCTGAGAACAGAGTTTATAACGATGCCGCCCCCGTTTTTGCAGAGGGCAAGCAAAACGGCTATGGAGTTTTCCTTTCCTTTGGGAGAAGCCGAACGGAGAAGACCTACTAAAATGGGTATTGCAGAGGCCTGGCTGATTGCAATGAGACCGTGTCTTTGCCCGCCTAAAACGGCGAGCACCGCTAAAGCGTCGTCCGACAGCCCCGGCCGTTCTTGTTCGTCGTCGCCCAAAAGTTTCACGAGGAACGGCACCGCGCCGGCCTCCACCACTCTGAGGGCATTGTCTTTGAAAATGGCTAAATTGAAGAGCGCCGAGACGGCATCTCGTTTACCCCGCGGGGTTCCGGTGCGCAGCAACTCCACCAATGCTGGAATGGCGTCTGGTTTCTCGCCTATGATTTTCTTGTGGTCGTTGACGGTGGAGAGGCTGAAGATCGTCGCGGCTGCGTTTTCCTTGGCCTCCACGCTGCGCCCGGCTTTGAGGACATTGATTATTGAATCAATGGAGTCCGTGACCTCCAAGATGACTTTCTTGTTGTTGGGGAAAATGGAGAGATTCAACAGTGCCGTCACGGCATTTTCCTGAGTTCTGGCATCAGACGAGGAGAGAAGCGGAATCAGCAACGGAATCGCCCCGGCCTCTGCGATGCAGGCACGGTTGTCCATCCCGCACTTTGCAAGAAGACGAAGTTCGTAGGCGACCTGCTTTTTCACCTCTGGTGTGCCGCTGCAGAGCTTCTCCACCAGAAAAGCAGCTGTCAATTTGGTGGCCTCGAGCGCCGCTTTGGTGGTGGCTACGCTTTCTAACGAAGCGTTACGGTTGCTCTTTTCCGGCTTGTCGAAGGGGACGCCATGATTTTCGCACCAGTGCTGTATCAGGTTTCGCAAAGCGTAGTTTGGAATGAGATTGTTGTGTACCAGAAGCTGCCCGCTCTTGGGACAGGTGGAATGGCCTTCGTCGAGCCAGCGGGTTATGGAAAAGCGATCATACGTCTGGCCAGTCGAGACGATCACCGGGTCACGCATCAGGTCCAGAGATATCGGGCACCGAAAATCGTCAGGAATGGCATATCCCTCTTCGCCATTTTCAGGCTTTGAATTTGAACCAGTGGTAGTGTTTTTATCGGCGTCGGATTCCATGTCGGTGACGCCAAACAAGACGCACTTGCAGTAGCGGATGAGGCTTATCAGACTGTTGATCAAAGAAACTGGACCGTCAACGCCGGTAGGATTGTTGCACTGAGTGCCGATCTCTTCCTCCAGTAACTTAACCTCTTTTCTACAATCTCTACCATTTCTTATCTCCAAGTGCTCGAAAATCTTCTGCAGTTTGGCAGAATCCGGAGTAACTTTTCTCTCAAATTCATCCAGAACCGAAATAACATCCTTCCGGAACTCGTCTTCGAGAGGATCGACGGTGACCTTGGCCCGTTTCGCCTGCCGGTGCAACAGCTCCAACTGCTCTCGCACGTCCTCTGAAATGTCCAATAATTTTAATGGAAAGACATCCAAAGCCGTTACAATCTCCTGCGTGAGCTCGTGAAACTGATATGCCATGGATTCCGCTTGCATCAACAGCCATACCTTGCTTCCATCGTTGCATTCCTTCAGCAATACCTTGGTCCTCTGAAGCGTAATATACAGCTCATTGAAGCACAGCATGGCCGAGGGAGGCAACGGCTGCCCTGAATCCCTAACCACTTCGAAAAGCACCGACAGGACCTTTATTCGTCTCATCACGACGGTAGCGTTTCGCCTCTGACACACCCGGGGTTTCAGACAGCGTGAGATCTCCTGCGCGAGAAACACCAAAGCAGTTGCCATAGCAATTGGCGAAACGGGAGGGATAAAAGCTCCGATCGAAAGCCGCCGCTTTCTCACGGGAAAAATGGGTGTCTGAGCCATGCAATTAACTTGTCACTGCTCGATTTTGATAACCAAACCCTACCAACCCCTGTTTTCCAGAATCAACTATCAATCTGCGTGGATTCAAACGGAATTCGCACTTGCAGCTAAATTTTTTCCTCTCCTTCAAATTTACACTTCTGTCGATTTCCAATCTCCAGCCACGATTCCTGCACCCTGCAATCCTTTGAATCTCTTACTAACAGACACGCAAATCTCGCCTGCAGCCGAGCTAATTTCCTTCTCCAACTTTGACCTACAAGCCCCAATCTTTAAATAACAACGATCAGTTCAACCCCCTGGAAAATTCTCTCCCTACGCTGAACGGAAACGAAACCTCCGCTTGCCGCCGAGCTAATTCAATCCCAGTATTTTGACTTTTACGTTCCGCCTATACGATCTTCAAATCACAAATTTCTAAATTTCCGCGAATCGGAATCCGAAATTTGGCCTGATGTAACTAAAATTTCTGGAACTCAAACCTTCTGAAATTCCCCCGCCGATAATATGATCGGAAATTCCGCTGTGCTCCGAGCTAAATCACACCTAATAAATTGACTTTCTTTACGCTCATAATCAATACAAACCCAACCTTGGATTAATCTCCCTGAAAAATAATCATATAACAGGGTTTTCAGCGTTGAAAACTCTTGGGATTCAAAAACACGCATTTTCCCGGATTCTGTCATTTGTCTTAACCTTTACAACTCTTTTCCGTTGGTTTTGCTTATCCATTCACAGCCCAGCCGGCCAAGCAAAGACAGGAATCTTCTTCTTTCACGCGTCCACGTCACCCCTTTCACATAGAAACTCCCCTTGCGTCAAGTTTACTCCAAACCGCTTCTCAATTACTTTTGGTCTCCATACACACGCGCAACGTCATCTCATTGGCTAACAATCCACGTGTTCGCCAGATTTGACTATGCTAACCCTAACGTTCAAATCTTGGGCGCTCCAGCTGGTTGCAGAGTCGGTCACTTTCTGCTTTAGACTTTGCCGATTTTAAAGCTGACGTGGCAACGAACCTAGTTTTTCACTAGCTGTTCATGGGTTGACGTGTCACTTGTCAGTTTCCTAGCTCGGCGTTGAATTCGATGGGCGGGCGGAAAATCAGCAATCTGACGCGGTTTGCCGTTTGGCCCGCTACAACTTCCAGAAGCACGGCACATGGAAGGGCTTACAATGCGACCATGGGGCTAATGGTATTCAGTGTTTGCCAGCAATTTGACAAGGATTAGGTTCACTTTTCACCGTCATTAAAACCACAAATCAAGATTAAATTGGACTCTACATTTCTCGTGCTTTCCGACTACAGACCAAACCAGCTAAACCTTTTGGACTAGAACATTTTTTTTTAATATGAATTAAATATAAGGTAGATAAGCCCGGGCAAGGTGGATTCTAGGATTGACCGATTAATAGTGTTGGACCCCGTGCCTCTTCTACTGCTAGGCTTAAATTTGACAGTTGACCTGCCTGTCAAATAATTTTTTCACAGTTATCCTATCATGACATATGTTATTTTAAAAAATTGTATATTATAAGTTAAATATATTTAATTATTAATAATTTTATATAATCTTTATCTAAAATCTCCTCTTTTATCTAGAATACATGTTTTTTTAATAAAGATGATCATTACCATTATAACTTCTTTCTCAACCACATAGAAAATTGTAGATTGTGTTCAATAATCCTTTATGAAGTCAACTATTTTGGAACCATGCCAAAAGACTATGATTGAGATAAACTTATAAGGTTGTATTATTTTTTGTTCTAATGATTTATTTAGTTTTATTAGTTAAAACTTTTAAGGCCAACGTTCACCAAACCACCTCTAATTATTGTGGTTTCTTTGGAAAGGTAGAACTCTAAGCTTGGTCTTACGTAAGATTGCATTGAACACATGTTAAGTCTAAGTTTGAATGTTTGATTGAGACTAGTTTTTAAAATAGAGATATTCAAAGATTATTTGAAACAAATATTTTTATATATATTTTTAAAATAAATAAATTATGTGGCGATATACAAATGTTTCAGAAATATTATTTAAATGTTTAAGTTATATATTATTATTTATTTAAGATTTTCATGTTAAATATTTATTTTATATAATTCAAAGTTTGAAATGAAAAAGTTTGGTATATTGTATTAAAATATGTAATAAAAAATGTTCTATATAATTCAAAGTTTGCAATAAAAATTATAATTTTGGTATATCATATTAATCATGGAGTAAAAAAATTGTTCTATACAATTTAAATTTTGAAATAAAAACCATACCTTTGGTGCATTGTATTAATCATGTAATAAAAAAATGTGTAATTGATGTGATTCAATAGAACACAACATTTTTTTTAATATAGGATGTCCAATCATTAAGTCTTCTCCACTAATTCAATAACAAGTAGTAGTATTCATTAGATTTAATTTTAATTTGATTTTAAGTAAATATTTAAACTTTGTATATAAGTAAAATACTTTGTAGTCTCTCAACATTTTTTTTATTCCTATTGTGTAGGTTGGTTGATAGGTATCTTCTTTGATATTTGATTTGTTAAATTTTATTTAAATTTCACACGAAATTGATTAGTGGTAATTAGAAAACATATCGTATTAATTCTAATTAATTATTTTTCAACTTGGTTGAGAGTTATTGTCATTGTTTTGTCAAATGTAGAAATGAAGGACAGGTCAACTAAATGCAATAGCTACATGTGGGCATGAACTTAAAACATTCATAAAGTCTTACTCCACATGTCCCCACTTGGCAACTTTGAAGAAAGTGTTTGAAATCTATGATCAATAAAGCGAAAATAGATTTCGCTTTAAAATTTTAGTCTAAAATGCCCTTATAGACATGACACTAAAGTGGAAAGATAAAGTGCATGTGTGATATGTTTAACAAATAGCACATCAAATTATCAGATCATGGGCAATAGTGGTTGCAAGATATATGACAAATTCTCAAGTTTATAAGATCCGAAATCTATTTCTAAATACTCAAGAGAGGATCACAACATCTTTAATGGAATGTATTGCATTAATTTTAATTAATTAATTTTTAACTCGGTTGAGAGCTATTGTCATTATGTTTTCCAATGTAGAAATGAAGGACAAGTCAACTTAAGGCAATAGCTACATGCGAGGATGAACTTGAAGCATTCATAAGTCTTATTCCACATGTGTTCACTTGACAACTCTGAAGAAAGGGTTTGAGATCTATGATCAATAAAGTAGAAATAGATTTCACCTGGAAATTTCAGTCTAAAATGCCCTTATAGGCATGACACTAATTTGGGAAGATAAAGTACATGTGATTTGTTTGGAAAATAGAACATCAAATTGCCAAATCATGGACAATAGTGGTTGCAAGATATATGATAAATGCTCAAGTTTATGAGACCTTAAATCTTTTTCTAAAAACAAAAAGAGAGGGTCATAACATCTTTAATGACATTTTTTTTAAGGAGTAAAAACTTCATTGAAAATCAGAAAAGAGCATTACAAAAAATAAACGGGCCATAGCCCCAAAATTCACAAGAAGCAACAATATAAAGCAAGAAGTAACATCATCCTTCACCATTACCATCCCCATCCTTGACAGGGATCCCCTCCTAGTCATGACAGAGCTCATGGGACACCTACCCCCACTCATCAATCTTCCAACCATCTAAATGCTCATTTAATGACATTAATTAGAGATATACATAGAAAATATATTATTGTGGCCCTACACTCAACTTTAGAAATAAATACATGTGAGTGCAAGGACATACTAGAAGAAATTTATTAGGTCCTCCTGACTTGTGGGAGTTTGGTTGCTCTAGAATTAGGAAAGGAGATTCATTAAGAAAGTGTAAGCATATAGTTATGATTCCATGTCATTGTGTCAAATTCTATTTTGGACATATTTGTGTGTCAAATGTGTGAAGGAAGTTACTTGAAGGAAATGTAATACTATTGTATGAGCACTAACCAAGTGTCATTTTTTTAATTCTATCTACATGGTATCATGTCAATCAATAGGCTAGCATGATAGTATTTTAATTGCTCAAGTCAAATAATAAATTCAAACTAATACTGGGGCATTATAGATGACTACATTAGGGTATGTGTATAAAGATGGGGTCAATTAGTAGAAATTTGCATTTTAATGTAATGCA
The DNA here is from genome assembly GCA_007115665.2 of Sequoiadendron giganteum. Classification (NCBI taxonomy): domain Eukaryota; kingdom Viridiplantae; phylum Streptophyta; class Pinopsida; order Cupressales; family Cupressaceae; genus Sequoiadendron; species Sequoiadendron giganteum. Next base: position 643,424,464 of record CM021102.1, read on the forward strand.
CTTATGTTCTAGAAAATATGACATGTGTGCATTATAATTTTTTTGTGTTCATGGTTGAGTGTGCTTTTGGTTACATGAGTACATTAAAAAATAGGTATATAATCTAGTCCAAACCAGTGAAATTCATTCTTAGTTTTGGAATCAATCTGAAGGGTTGAACATGTGAGTCAATACAAGAAGTTGGGTCCACATTTTGGTCAAAAAGTGGAAGTGTTTTTCTTGAAAATCAAAGTCTGTCACAATTGGAGTAAAAAAGTTGAAGCACTTACATATAGAATCTTAAGAAAGTCTAGTAACATGAAATATATTATTTTGAGTCTAGTTTCCAAATATGTAATTTATTATTATACCCAGATGATACAAGTTAATTTTTAATAGGCATGCACAAAAATCATTTTTAGGTCATTTTTTAGGTTCATAACATGCACATGTACGACCACCATAATTTGACCTAAATAAAAGTATTTTTCTAATTAATTTTGAGGAAAGATGTGTATTATAGCGAAGTTTGATGAGGATATTTTTAATATTTTTTTCTAAACATATATATTTTTATTATTTTTTTATTGGCCCTAATTGTTGTTTTTGAAAATCTCTTATGTATGACCAACATAATTTGAGCTAAACTAATCTTTTTATATATTTATTATTGTGTAAAAAAGTGTGTGTAGATTGATGACATATATTTTTTGAAAGAAACTTAAAAACTAAAATCTATTAAAAAATACTAGAACATAACATTTCAAGTTTATGGGTCAATTTCTTCTTAAATGAATTAATAAAAAGAAAAATAAGTCTAATTATTAAAATTTGTATATTTGAAAACTAGACATTATCATCTATAATGGGTTTTAATTTTGTAAAAAAAGTCTTTAAAAAAAATCGTTAGCCATATTGCTAAATTGTAGGTCCAAGATTAAGGGGTGGTTTCCAAACTTGAAAAAAAATAAAGGTATAGATTTCAAATTTCAATTTTTATGAAATGTGTACCTGCTCTAAAATGCATATATTCTAAAAATGAGCGACAATATTATGTAATTAGAAATAGGTACTCATTTTATAATGGGTACCCATTTTGAAAAATAAAACAGGTACCTGTTATAAAAATTTAGGTTCAGGAGCTCAAGCCTAAACGGATACCCACTTTTATGAAATGGGTACCCGTTTTTTTGAATTAATTGCCCATTTACATCAAAATATTTTTTAAACCAAAAACTTCCCTTAGAAGTGGATCCAACTTCTTGCACTTACCCATGCAATTTGAGTTCCCAAATTGATGTTTTATAAAATACATGTATAAATGTTGACTACATGGCTCTTCATTAGATTTGTGTAATTTATGACAAGATTTTGCAAAAACCATCACTATAATGTCAAGCTCCACCTTAGCTTTCTAACTATGTATTTTTTTCTAAAATTTGAATATATTGAGTTTTGTATTCAATTAATTTTTAGTAGTATTTTTTATTTTCTACAAAATACATCTCTTGCTTTTTCAATGTAATTTTTTTATGCTTTCATCCAAATTTGAAATAAAAAATATTTTCACTTCCTATGCTTCATTTTATAAGAATTAAACTTAAAAAAAAAGAGGGCGTGCTCAATTTTCCATTTTTAAAGATATTTGCACTCCAAAAATTAATAAAAATAATATATACATTAGAAAGTAGTTAAAAAAGTATATATATCACTACATGATCTTAGCTTACTTTCTATTGGTGGCATTTATAAATACTTAATGAAACTAAAAAATGGGGGGGCGAGGGAGGGGGGCACATTCGATGCTATGATATTTTTTGTGATAAAAAGACATGACCACTTTGTGTTTTCTAAGTGTTTGACCTTTCAAAATCATCATTAAAAAGATAGTTTAAAAATTAGATTCTAAGCACTAATATTCTTATTCTTATCATTATCTTGTAAATTTAAGTGTTATTAAATCTTGAATTACTCATCGAATTTTATTTTTTGTTTATTTTAGGAAAAACATTACCACTTCAGACCTTCCTTTAGCCCTTCAATTACTTGCATTTACTCGTCTCTTCTTCACTATGTGGGAAATCATGATGAGGCAAAAGATATTATCAACAAAATGTCAATTAAAAATGATTCAAATGTGTTGGTACTTTTCTACCTACAAAGTTTAGAAAATTTTAGTGAGAGGAAATCATATGTCAAGCCACCTTTTTGAATTGAATCCTCAATTGTATTTCCTTATGTCTTTTGTAATGACCCAAAGAGCACCTTTGTAAAACTATGAAAAATTGGGCTATATATTTTAATTTAAAATAAACTATAAAATTTAGATTTAATTTTGATTGCACCAAGATTACATGTGTCAATTTCAAATGGTTGTTATTTGGTTAAAAATGTTGACAAGTTAAATTACTAAAGATTTTAAAATCTTAATGCTCAAAATTGATTCTAGACTAAACTAAGATGAAATTTTATATCATATTTGATTGTATATTAGACCCCAAATTTCATGTCCACATTATTAACATGTGATCATGAACACAAATAATAAAAAAAAAATTAACTCTAAAAATTTAATCTTAAATTATGCTCAACATGATATATTAAGGTGCATACTTATTGATGTTGCATGTGCATACTTATTAATGTTGCATGTGCAACATCATTAGTGGCATGCCACTTGAAGGCAAGTGAAGGAAGATAGCACACTTGGGTATTATGGAACCCATTTCAGACATCCTGCGATGGAAGTTAACCTAATCAAGGTTAGGTGTCTTTGTGCAAGGCATCTCAAGGGAGGACCACACCACAATCATTTCCTTTAGGATTGCTAAGTGGTAATGAAAATGCTCAAGTATTTAAGATGAGACTAGTTATATAACGTAAATACTTGAAACAAATCAAATCCATAATTTAGTTTTTTAATTTTACAAGTTATAAATTAATTAAAATATTATTTAAATCTAAACCCTGAATCAAATGTTGGATACCTCAAAACTTCTCTTTGGGCCTTTTATTTCAATTAAATAATTTATCGAAAACAAATACATATTTTATCAACTCTATTTCCTTAAATAACCCCTAGGATAAATTTTCAAATTAATTTAATAACACTATAAATAATTCTCAATCTTAATAGAATAATCACTATGCAAAAATTATTAAATTCACTTGTGAATTAATTTGTCTAATCGAATCGTATGATAACTAGAATAGTCTTTGGTTTACTAAAGAAACAATTCAACTTTATATTTTTTCCTTTATATTTAAATATTTGAAATCTAATAGGATTAATCATGAACTTTGCTCAAACCTCTTGGATTAATTCTCTCAAAGTTTGATTTAAATAAATTTTGAAAGTAGATCACAAGGGTTCACCTAAGCATAATTTAAGAGACAAAGTATTTTAACAATTAATCAAAGATACTTTTAAATTGCAACTTAAGTGTGGGATCTTGGACCCATTATTCCCTACCAAGGACTAAATTGTCATTAAATTATAATTAGTTTGATAATTTAAATCTTCATAAATTTAAAACTATTAATGAATTGAGCACACAATCATTGGATGAAGTTTATTTTCCACCTTTGTATCTAGAGCATTTAAGGGCAAACCATATTCCATGAAGAAACCAAAATGAATTATACTTTCCTTCATTGCCCTCTTTTTTCGAGGGTCAAAGAATAAAGTTTTGTTAAAAAAAATCTATGTTATGTGTTTTTGCGGGTTTTGAGGAAGGAGAATGTCAATAATGTTTAGTTGGGGAATTTTAGTTACTTGGCCTTTTTTTCCTCTTTAAAGTATAATGAAATAAACCTTTGATTTATCTTTATTTCTACCTACATATGCGCGTGCTTCTAGCTAAATGTGTACACAATTAAAAAACAACTTTATTTCTCTATTTTAAAAAATTTCTTGACTATAAATAAGCATTTTTTTAAGGATATATATATAAAGTCAAATCAATGTACAACACTACAAGAAAAATGGCACAAGTATTTGTTTTATTTTAAATCATATGAAAATTTCATAAAATAAAAATAAAGGGCAACAAGGCTGACCCTATGGGAGGTTGTGGATCCCATAGTAGTTGTGTCCCCTTTAGGCAGAAGAGGCCAATGCTCCCCCACCCTAGTTATCATAGCTAGGGCTTGGGGAGGAGTAAAACCCCTACTTCTAACCTAACTCTTTTTTAATTATAAAAATAAAATTTCATTAAACATTATTTATGTATATTAACTTTTAAATTAATGACTATACACTCACAAAGATTGTTTTAAGAGAATTGTAGTTATTTATTTTATGTTTTAAGAAAATTAAATAATTACAGATAAAGAAAATAAATAATAGAGTATAATTTTCAAATGAAAATATATTTTTATGTCATAAAATTTATTTATTTTATATGTATGTATGTATATTTTAACAATTAAAATCATAAATATAAAAAGATAAAAAAACTCAAATGCATATATGTTTTACAAAAGAGATAAATAGATAAATATGTGTATGTATATATATATAACCTCGTGCCTCTATTTTTGTTAAGATTAAATTTGCCAAGTGAACCTACCTATCAAATAACTTTTTATAATTATTCAATCAAAATTATTTAAAAAAAATTATATATTATAAATTAAATTTATTTAATTATTAATTTTATATAATTTTTAATAATCTTATCTAAAATATCCTCTTTAATAAAATACAATTTTCTCTAATGTTGGTCCTCCCCATTATAACTTGTTTTTTCAACCACATTGAAAACTTTGGATTTCATTCCACAATCCTCTATGCAAGTCAACCATCTTGTAGCCATGCCAAAACACTAGGATTTAGATAAATGTGCAAGTTTTTTTAAATTTTTGGTTCTAATGATATAGTTTTATCAGTTAAAAATATTTAAAGCCGACATTCACCAAACCTCCTCTAATTAATATGGTTTTTTTTAAAAGGTGGAATTCTATTTTTATGGTCTTATCTAAGGTCACATTGAACACATGCTATGTCTTAGTTTGAATGTTTAATTGAGACTAATTTTTGAGATAGAATTCATGATATTTTAATATTATTTGAAAAAATATATTCTAAATATTTGTATTTTATAAAAAAAATTAAAAATTATAAGATGATATATAAATGTTTCAAAAATATTACTTAATGTTTAAGTTATAGATTAATATTTTTATTTATTTAAAATCTTCATATTAAATGTTTTCAAAAGTATTGTTTTATGTAAATCAAAGTTTGAAATGAAAATTATAACTTTGGTACATTATTATGCCCTCTGAATCAGAACTTTGTATACTTTATTTTATATATTAATATATTACTGTGGCTTGTCACTTTTGCAAAAAAAAACTTTGGTACATTGTATTAATCATATAATAAAAAAATGCTCTATACAATTCAAAGTTTGAAATGAAAACCATAACTTTGGTACATTGTATTAATCATGCAATAAAAAACTATTCTATATTAGTCAAATTTTGAAATGAAAACTTTAACTTTAGTACATTGTATTAATCATGCAATATAAAATTGACTAATTGATGTGATATTAAAGAACACAACAAATTCTCTAACATATGGTGTCTAGTTACCAAGTCTTCTTTCTTAATCAAATAACAACCAGTAGTATTCATTAGATTTAATTTTAAGTAAATATTTTAAATTTTGTATATACGTAAAATATTTTGTAGTCCCTCAATATTTTCTTTATTCTCATTATGTAGGTTGGTTGATAGGTGCCTTCTTTGATATTTGATTTGTTAAATTTTATTTAATTTTTTCACAAGGAATTGATTAATGGTAATTAGAAAATATATTGCATTAATTTTAATTAATTAATTTTAGTTTGGTTGAGAGTTATTCTCATTGTTTTGCCAAATGTAGAAATGAAGAACAAGTCAATTAAATGCAATAGCTACGTGTAAGGATGAAATTGAAACATCCATAAAGTCTTACTCCCATGTGCCCACCTGACAACTCTGAAGAAAGGGTTTGAAATCCATGATCAATAAAGAAAAAATAGATTTCACTTTGAAATTTTAGTCTATAATGCCCTTATAGATATGACGTTAATGTGGGATGATAAATTGCATGTGCGATATGTTTAGAAAATTAGCACATTAAATTGTCAAATAATGGACAATGGTGATTGCAAGATACATGACAAATTCTCAACTTTATATGATCCCAAATCTCTTTCTAAATACTTAAGAGAGGGTCACAACATCTTTAATGGAATTAATTGGAGAGCATGCATATAAAAATATCTTACTAAGTTGCTACACTCAACTTTAGCAATAAATACAACATATGAGTACAAGGACACACTAGAATAAATTATTAGGTCCTCTTGACATGTGGGAATTTGGTTGATCTAGAATTAGGAAAGGAGATTCATCAATAAAGTGTAATTATATAGTTATAATCCCATGTCATTATGCCAAATATTATTTTGGATATATTTGTGTGTCAAATGTTAGAAGTCCAAGTTAATTTGAGGAGATACAACACTCTAGTGTGAGCATTAACCAAGTGTCATTTTATTTGTTTTTTATCTATATGGCATCATGCCAACTAATGGGTTAGTATGATAGTATTTTTATTACACAAGACAAATTATAAATGCAAACTAATAAAGGGATGTTATTTATTACTGCATTAGGGTATGCGTACAAAGATGTATTAATGACATGGACTAGATTTGGGTTTAAAATATATAAAATAAGGTGGATCTTTAGAAATATCTAATAGAAAATAAATCCGTACATAACTATTAGATCCTTTGAAAGCCTCGAGGTAATGTGATTCACAACATTTATAACTATTTCAAAAATATCAAGGTCCCATAATTATTTTGGGATATTTACACCGAGAGACATTCTACGGTGGAAGCAAAGGATGTGTGTACATAAAAACTAAGCGCATTTATTTTGGCATTATGTTGTTGCAAGCCACCTACATAACTGACGAATGTGGAAGAGATTGGCTTGGACGTTACATGGATGGACAATCACTATATATTGTGTCTTTTACCAATCATTGTTTCAATTGGCATCCTCAATAGAAGCTTTGTGTATCCAATGGGAAGTTATGGACCCTTCGTTGTTTTTTCCTTTTGTATTTGCAAATGATTTACCTTCTCTATGGCTACAAAGTGGATGTGTTTGAAAGTTCTTTAAATTTCTACTTTGGTGCATGTGAATTTATATTTTGTTGATATTCCAATGATTTTGATTGCATGATAATGTTTCTATTATATTTACTGTCATGTTAGTTTTTAGATTCTTCAATTTTCTCATCCATATAACAAAAGATGAGACATAGAAATAGATTGTGATTTATTCTCTAGGACATGGGTCCATGATTCCTCTATCCTCTGTATGATGCTTTAAAATAGGTGTGCATGCTCATGCATTAACTGTATGCACAAAGATTCACACTAAAAATCAATATATTTGATTGATGAAGGGTGAGCATTGTAAAGGCTCATGCATGCTCTATATGATTTTTCCTTGCCATATTTTTACATGCTTTATAGGCTCGTGACAGATGCCCTCTACAATTGGTACCTCTTTGTGCTAAATTCTTTTTACAAGTAGGACAATTCTATAATTGTCTTTCCTTGTCATTTTCAAAGAATTTTGGATACTCTTTCTCTTTTTTGTACAATATGGATATGTTGATTGTTGTAGACATTTATTTTGCCTAGGAAATTACACTTCAACCCATATATTAGGGCTCTTCTCTTTGTACACTCTTGAAGCACCATACTCGCTCTCATGCTCAAAATATAGATTGTAATTGTCAAATGCCTTGTGCAATTGGTATCTTTTTGTGCTAAATTCTTTTCAGGATTAGGATAATTTTGCAATTGCCTTTCCTTGTCATTCAAATAATTTTGGATACTCTTTCTCTTTTTTTCCAATACTCATATGTTGATTGTTGCAAACATTCATTTTCAAGGGCGAATAATCCTAGGAAATTACGCTTCAACCCATACATTAGGGTGTTTCTCTCTGAACAGTTGTGAAAGCACTGTACTCACTCATGCTTAAAATATTAATTATAATTTTTGAATTCCCTATCCAATGGTTACCTTTCTATGCCAAATTATTTTCATGACTAGGATAATTCTGCATTTTCTTTGCCTTATAATTCAAATAATTTTGGATACTATTTCTTTTTTTTCTCTTTTTCAATACTATGTTTGATTGTTGCAGTCATTCATTTCAAAAGCGAACAAGCCCAAGAAATTAAGCTTCAACCCTTGCATTCGCACTTAAATGTACTACAAAAATCTATTGAATCAAAAGTAAAGATCATAAATAAAACCATCAACAGTCTTTTCTTTATATTCAAATTCCATCGTAAATTTTTTTACCATAATTTCATTTTTTGGGTATGACGTGAGTTTATTATTGTTGATATGTGGCAATTGATCATGCAAAATACTATAATCGTAACATATCCATGTCGAGGTTCAGGGGCAGTAGCCCTCGACAACAGGGGTTTGAGGCGGTAGCCCCCGATAGCAGGGGTTCAAGAGCGCAACCCCTTAATTTTTTTCCTTTGTAAAACACTAATTTTGGAAGCTTCCAAAAATCTTTTTATAAGAAGTTGGGATGTAAGTTACGGTGTGTGTAATTCGTGAGATTGTAATATGTTTTGCACTAGATAATAAAATCATTGGGTGGCTAAGTTTCTATGGATGTAGCCCATATTAGGTGAACCACATTAAATTTTTGTGTTGATCTCTTTTATGTTATTCTTCATTGTTATTTCTAAGTTATTTAATCTGCATATAATTTTTAATGTTTATTGCTCCAATATGCCTAAACCCTAACAACTGGTATCAGAGCCATGTGTATTTTGGTTGATTGGTAGGAAACCTCTAGATTTGAGTGGGAGCAATGGAAGAAGGAAAATTCAATGTTGAGAAGTTCAACGGCCAGAATGATCAATTATGGAAGATGTGGATGGAAGATTATTTGTATCAAAAGGATCTATGGTATCCATTGCAAGGAAAACAAAGAAAGAGGCTACTATGTTTGATGAAGAATGAGATATTTTGTTTACAAAGGCACTGGGAGCCATTCAGTTGTGCCTAGCACCATCAGTGACATTCAATATAATAGAAGCAAAGAGAACAAAAGATCTAATGGAACATTTGGCTAAATTATATGAAAAAACCTCAATCTCAAATAAGGTATTTCTCATGAAGCGTTTGTTTAATCTGAAAATGATTGAAGGTAGATCTATACATATCATTTAAATGAGTTTAATATGATTACCAATTAGTTAACTTCTATAAAAGTGAATTTTGATGGAGAGGTGAGGGATCTCTTGGTTTTATGTTCTTTGCTAGAAAGTTGGAATAGCTTGGTAATGGTTGTAAGTAAATTTGTCTCTGGTTCAAATACATTGAAATTGGATGATTTTGTTGGTGTTATCCTTAGCGAGGTAATGCAATGGAAAAGCACAAGTGAGACTTCAACATCGGGCAATGCTTTGACTGTAGAGAATAGGGGAAGAAAAAAGGAGAGAGGAAAAAGCCCAAAAATCGTGGGAAGTCACAAGGGAAGTCAAAGAAAGGCAGATCTAAATCCAGAGGAAGAATGGATTGTTGGCACTATGGAAAGCCAAGACACTTGAAGAAGGATTGTTGGTCTTGAAAGGGAAAACAAGGAGACGGACAACATGATAACAGTAAGGAAGCTAATGTTGCAAGTAATAAAGTACAAGATGCTTTAATTATTTGTTTAGATAATGCTAATGATTCCTAGGTAATAGATTCAGGGGCTTCGTTTCATGCCACACCCCATAGGAAATATTTTGTAGATTATGTTCAAGGTGATTTTGGACAGGTATATTTGGGTGATGATGAACCTTGTCATATTGTTGGAAAAGGAAAGGTAAAAATCAAGTTGCAAAATGGAAATGAATGGTTGCTACAGGAGGTAAGGCATGTTCCAAATTTGAGAAGAAATTTAATCTATGGAGGACAACTGGGTAGTGAAGGCTGTATAATTACCTTTACAGACAAAGTTTGGAAGGTCACTAAAGCTCCATTAGTAGCAGCTAAAGGTGAAAAGGTAGGCACATTGTATGTGTACTGGTAATACTTTTTCTACCTTAGCTGCTACAAAAAAAGTTGTTGCTGAGATAGTTATGGCACTTGCTACAAGGACAGAAAACAAAATTGTGGCACCATAGACTTGGGCACATGAGTGAGAAAGAAATGAAGATCCTTCACTCTAGAAATTTTCTACTAGGTTTGAAGCAAATCGACTTGGAGTCTTGCAAAAATTGTGTTTATGGAAAATAAAAAGGAGTTTGATTTCTCAAAGTTGGGAAAGAGAAGAAGAGTGAGAAATTAGAGCTTGTGCATTTAGATGTATGGGTACCAGCTCAGGTATCTTCTCTTGGTGGCTCTTATTATTATGTTACTTTTATTGATGATGCAACTAGGAAAACATGGGTGTATTTCCTAAAACAAAAATCAGAAGTATTTGAAACTTTTAAAAAGTGGAAAGCTTTGGTTGAGAATGAGACATGAAAAAAGTTGAAGTTTCAAATCTGATAATGGAGGCAAGTATTGTAATAGAGAATTTGAAAATTACTATTCATACAATGGAATTTGTAGGCAGAAAATGGTTCTTGGAACCCCACAATAAAATTGTGTGTCTGAGAGGATGAATAGGACCATTATGGAGTGTGCAAGAAGCATGAGATTGCATGTTGGACTACCCTTACACTTTTGGGTAGATGTTGTACATAATTTTGTTTATCTAATAAATAGGGGACCTTCAAATCCTTTGGATGGTGGCATTCCAAAGGAGGCATGGACGGGTAAAAAGGTAAACTATTCATTTCTGAAAACCTTTGGTTGTGAAGCTTTTGTCCATGTTGATATTGAAACTAGAACCAAGCTTGAGACTAAATCTAAAAAATGTACCTTCATTGGATACGGAGTAGATGAATTTGGTTATTGGTTATGGGATTATGAAAATCATAAAATCATTAGGAGTAGAGATGTTATATTCAATGAGAAGGTCATGTATAAGGATCGGGTGCAGGAAAAGAAGCATGAACATGCTAGAAAGGAATATGTGGTGATGGATGAGATTCCAGAAAATAAAATGCCAGTGGTACCTGATGCTCAACAATAACAAGTTATCCTACATAATCCTGCAAGTTTTAGGCGTTCTACAAGGATAACTAGACCTCCTGAAAGATTTTTTCCATCATTATATTCTATATTATTAACTAATTCTGGTGAACTTGAAGGCTATTAAGAAGCAATGCAGGTAGATACCAAAAAGAAGTGGGAGCTAGGAATGAAAGAGGAAATGGATTCCTTGTTGTAGAATCATACTTGGGACTTAGTCCAATTACTTGCAGGTAAAAGAGCATCGCCAAATAAATGGGTTTATAGGTTGAAGGAAGAAGATGGAGGCAAGGAAAGATATAAGGCCAGACTTGTGGTAAAAGGTTTTGCACAGAAAAAAGGTATAGATTTTGATGAAATATTTTCTTCGGTTGTAAAGATGACTTCTATTAGAAAGTTATTCTAAGTCTTGTGGCTATGGAAGATTTGCATCTTGACCAGTTAGATGTGAAAAACAACATTTTTCCATGGGGATTTGGAAGAGGAAATATACGTGCAGCAACCACAGGGATATGAGGTCAAGGGTAAGGAGGAATTTGTGTGTAAGTTAAAGAAGAGTTTAGATGGCCTGAAGAAAGCACCTCAACAATGGTATTTGAAATTTGATAGTTTTATGGCTGAACAAGGTTACAAAAGATGTCATTCTAATTATTATGTTTATTATAAGAAATTGGATAATGGAAGCTATATTATCATGTTGCTTTATGTTGATGACATGCTTGTTGTCGGGTCTAACATGCATCATATTAATGAACTTAATCGGAAATTACCAAATTCATTTACTATGAAGGATTTGGGTGCAACAACTTGCAAAGTCTTGGTATGAGGATCACATGGGACAAGACAAACATAAAATTATTTTTGTCTCAAAGTGAGTATGTAGAGAAGGTGTTGAAAAGGTTTAACATGTAGAATGCAAAATCAGTTAGTACACCTTTGCCTAGTCATTTTAAGTTGACTAAGGAGATGTTTCCAAAGAAACAAGAGGAGGAAGACAAAATGTCTAAGATATCATATGCATCAGCAATCGGTAGCTTGATGTATGCAATGGTATGCACAAGGCCAAATATTGCACATACAATGGGAGTTGTGAGTAGGTATATGAGCAATTCGGGAATGGAACATTGGAATGTGGTAAAATGGATTCTCCAATATTTGAGAGGTACTACTTCAAAGAAACTGTGTTTTGGAGGAACAAATTCTTCTCTAAAAGGATATGTTGACTCTAATCTAGAGGGTGATATTGATAGCAAGAGGAGTACTACATGGTATGTTTTTACTGTAGGAGGTATTGCAGTTAGTTGGATTTCACGGTTGCAAAAGGTTGTTGTCCTTTCAACCACTGAAGTTGAGTATGTTGTTGCTATGGAAGCCAACAAGGAGATGATTTCGTTACAACATTTTATGGAGGAATTGGGACACTGACAAGAAGATACCCCTTTGTACACTGATAACCAGAGTGTCATTCATCTTGCTAATAATTCAGCTTTGCATTCAAAAACTAAGCACATACAACTCATATACCACTTCATTCGATCAGTTTTGGATGATGGACAATTGAAGTTGGAGAGAATTCACACCACTGACAATCTTGTAGATATGTTCACAGAGGCATTTACATGGGAGAAACTGATTTCCTCATCATTTTTCGTTGGCCTTCATGAATAATAATGGTGGATATAAGAAACCATCCAGACCTATAATCCAGTAGGAGCTACAAGTGCAGCGATGTCATCTAGGATCAGTCTTTAAGTTGGAGATTGTTTGGTGTGGAGCATGATCAATCTCTAAGTGGTAGATTGTTGATATGTGGCGACTGATCATGCAAAATATTCTACATTCATAACATATCCTTGTTGGAGTTCAAGAATGGGGCGGGCCCCGAGCGAGGGTTCAAGGGTAGCAACCCCCAATAGTGGGGCTTGAGGGTTCAGGGACAATAGCCCCTGATAGCAGGGGTTTGAGGGCGTAACCCCCGAATATTTTTTCCTTTGTAAAACCCTAATTCTGGAAGCTTCCAAAAATCTTGTTATAAAGGGTTGGGATGTAAGTTGTGGTGTGTGTAATTCACGAGATTGTATTCTATTTTACACTGGATAATAAAATTATTGGGTGGTTGAGTTTATGTGGATGTAGCCCATATTGGGTGAACCACGTTAAATTTATTTGTTGATCTCTTTTGTGTTATTCTTCATTGTTATTTCTAGGTTATTTAATTTGCATATAATTGTTAATGTGTATTGCTCCAATCTGCCTAAACCCTAAAAATTATTGATTTGTTAGATAAGTGACAATGATGAGGTTAACTGACAAGTATAAGACTATTCAAGTGAGTAGTTCTTTCAACTAAAATTTTATTTTTATTTTTCTTTATATTTTTTCAAACTTTAGTTTCTTGTAATCTCAGATTAAACAAAGGTTTGAAGATTTTCTCTCTTTTTTTCTTTTTTAGCCGTAGTTGGGTTCTATTTATATTCTCACTTTTTTTTTTAATTATAATTTTAAAGAACTAATTTATTTTTATTATTGTATTTAATATTTTTATTATTTTTTAAATATGTTGTTTTATTTCCAATCTTAATTAATATGAGACCATGTTTAATGTATTATCTTGTTTCTTCAAAATTTGTATAATAATATAATAAAACAATATAATTATGTTGAGAGGTGTTCTACAGTGGAAGCAAAGGATGCATGTACATAAAAACTAAGCACATTTATTTTTATTTTTTATCCTTACAAGTCACCTGCATAACTGACGAATGTGGAAGAGTGACGAAAGTGGAAGAGATTGTCTTGGACGTTACATGGATGCACAATACTATTTATTGTACCTTTTTTCCAATCAGTGTTTCAATTTCCTATTTCAATTAGAATCCTCAACAAAAGCTTTGTGTATCCAGTGGGAAGGTATGGACCCTTCGTTGTTTTTTCCTTCTTTATTTGCATGTGATTTACCTTCTCTATGGTTGTGAAGTGGATGTGTTTGAAAGTTTTTTAGATTTTTCTTTGGTGCATGGAAATTTATATTGTGTTGATATTCCAGTGATCTTGATTACATGATAATGCTACTATAATATTGGTTTTTAGATTCTTCAATTTTCTCATCCATAAAGCAAAAGATGGAGACATAGAAATACATTGTGATTTATTCTCTGGGACATGGGTCCATGATTCCTCATATCCTTTGTATGATGCTTTAAAATAGGTGTGCATACTCATGCATTAAATGTATACGATGCAAATATTTTCACTAAAAATCAATCTATTTGATTGATGGAGGGAGATAATTGTAAAGGCTCGTGCATATTTTATATGATAATTCCTTGCCATAATTTTTATTATGATTTATAGGCTTGTGATGGATGCCCTCTATAATTGGTACCTCTATGTGCTAAATTATTTTCAGGAGTAGGATAATTCTACAATTACCCTTGTCATTTTCAAAGAATTTTGCATACTCTTTCTCTTTTTTGTTCAATATGATATATGTTGATTGTTGGAAACATGTTATTTCAAAGGCAAACAAGCCCAATAAATTACACTTCAACACATACATTAGGACACTTCTCTGTGTATAGTCATGAAGCACCGTACTTGCTCTCACACTCAAAATATTAATTATAATTGTCGGATGCCCTATGCAATTGGTACCTTTTTGTGCTAAATTATTTTCAAGATTAGGATAATCTTACAATTGTCTTTCCTTGTCATTCAAATAATTTTTTATACTCTTTCTCTTTTTTGTTTAATACTGATATGTTGATTGTTGCAGACATTCATTTTCAAGAGTGAACAATCCTAGGAAATTACGCTTCAGCCCATATGTAGTGTTCTTTAATCAGCTTGATAATTAGGAATACTAATTCCTCAACTTAAGGATTGGACATCACAATAAGCAGCCATACTCTGTCAAAGAATCTCATTTATTTATCAACCCAAGGACGTATACTTGAAATGGGACAGCAAAATATATGCACTAACCACCCTTCCAGACATGCATGATTTCCTAAAATGCTAAAACTCTGAATTCTGGAATTACTTTACTGAATAACTTGCTGGAAACAAAAACTGAAAGGTAAAACTACTCTGTTTCTAGTGGCTACAGGAACAGTCAACAGTGATGTATTTTTGTTGCTATAGGAACAGACACATTTAACTTTTACAAAAGAAAGTACAGCTATCCTAACCTACAGAACGAAAGTACAGGCAATTTTCTAAGTGGGCCCCCTTAGGTCATGCCAAGGTAATCAACAGATTAGGTGAAAAGCTCCATAAACTTTATTAATTTAAAGTGAACAAGTAAATAGCACAATCCTTCTTAACTGTATTTCTGATACTAAAAAAAACGTATTACAATGACAGGATCTTCCAGCCCATTCTCTAAAGGAAAATGGGCTATTTATTGAAAACTAATCCTAACTGCTAACCAACCTTCCCTTATAAATCGGGAGGTATTTATTACATCCAACTAACTTTGATTAAAGAGGCGAATGATAATGCAAGGACCAAGTCAAATTGGTTTGGCAGACTTAAAGCGCCATCATCCTGGATTTGAGCAACAGCAGGACGCCTGGCCTAGATTCCTAGAACATTCTTCTTGCTTGGCGGATAAGTTTGAAATGGTCTCCCCATCTTTAGCTGTTGAACCAGTCTTTGTAGATTTGGCCTTCTACTCTTCTTAAGGTATTTAAATTCCTTCCTCTAATCATGGCACCTGCAAAATAACTCGCCATCTTTCCTGGAGAAGAAGGTTAGCTCAACACGTTCATCTTTAAGATAGTCCATTACTTCATTCATTCATTCATTAAGTATTAAACTAAAGCAAATATCATTTCAGATATGGTTGCAGGAAGTGTGGTAGTGGAGGCTGCAGGAAGGTTTTATGATCACAAAAAGCCATAAAGTATTTATCAGACTAATAAAACATTAAAGATAATAATCATGAAACTTTTTACCATAATATATTCATCATATTAAGTCATAAAAAGGTCTATGTTCTATCCCATAATCAGACTGAATGTTTGTTTTTAGCATAATAAAAACGGAAAAGTACTTATAAAAATATGATCAAAATGTGCCAAAGTATTGGCTCATCACTCCCCTCAACCAACTACTTGTTGGACCCTTCAGCACGTCTAGCATTCTTCCTTTTGGCAAATTCTCTCAGATTTGCATTCAACTACTGTCCACATTCACCAGTCTGGAAACTCTAGAAGTGAGCCCTCATTGCTTCCAGTCTTTGCCATCGGCTATCCTCTGAACTCCTGTTGTAAGTACTGTTGTTGCCTTGTATAGCCAATAATGGCCATAGGAGAATAGGCGGTTGCATAACCAAGGGCAACCAATCCTCCTTCCTTATTCTGACATTTCTCATGCACCTCTCTGCCCTTCGAGTTGTTGCATACAAAGTATTGGGGGTATGTGGTTGTGCTTTCTTTAACTGAAATGAAAGGTGCTCCCATCTGTTCTGAATATGCAAAGTTGCGGCATTAAAATCACTGTTGATAATTTGAGAATATTGAGAAAACACCTCTTGCCTTAGAGGTTCAATCAATGGCTTGGCTCTCTCATCTCGCCATAATTT
Source organism: Sequoiadendron giganteum (assembly GCA_007115665.2). NCBI lineage: Eukaryota > Viridiplantae > Streptophyta > Pinopsida > Cupressales > Cupressaceae > Sequoiadendron > Sequoiadendron giganteum. The sequence goes on from CM021102.1 coordinate 643,441,207, forward strand.
TTTCCAGTCAAAATAAATACCCATGCCATTTCGAGACTCATTTCTTGCATACAATGGCATATTCTTTTCATCATACATATGACTGTTAAATTTATCCCCTCTGCTGATTTCATTGGTGATCCAGGAAATCAAGGCGCTGATATGAATATCATCAACATAACACAAAGGATTCCATTCCTTGTCCTGGGATACAGCCAAATTATGCAGGTAAAAATCACATAGGAGGTTCCTAATGTGCAGAGGTGAATCCTTGTATGCTTCATAAAATTCCTTAAGGGTTTCCAAAGAAGGGTTCTTCCCTTTCCAAACTCTAATCAGCTGGAAGTTCAAATATAGTTATTTGAGGTACATAGCGTAAACTGGTGAAGGTGCTCGACACCGTAGTAGTTGCAGAACAAGTTCTACTACCTGATTGAGAGTATTAGTTAGATTGGAGATTTCCAAATTCTTATTCTGGATTACTCTTTGCAGTCTCTCAACTTTAAGTGCATAAGCAGTCTGTTGTTGCTGAAGTTCCTGAAATCATGCCATTCCTGCGGAAAATTTTGTAACATGGAATGGTGGTCTATGTTTATAGCATATTGCAGGTGTCTCCTGCACTTCTTCAAGTTCATCCATCTTCCCCTGTTCTTCTTCCATTACCTCAGTCATGCCAAATTTTTCATGTTCTGCATCTATTGGAAACACAACTGGCTCTTCTTCCTTCTTATCACATTCCATACCTTCCTGTAGTTGCTCTGCAATGGCAGCCAACTCACTCAAACCAGCCCCTTCGGGTGTGCTCATAATCTCTTCGATAATAGGTTCTTCTTTCCCTAGTTCAGGATTGGGAGGATCCGAAGGTGGTGTGGTAGGAGTAGTATTAGGCGATTGGCGGGCTACCTAGTTTTGGAGCCTAGAGCTCCTTCTTATAAAGGTAGGGACTGACTTATGCTTTTTGGAAGATTTTGTTGCAGGAATAGAGAAGTTCTCCTTCCGCTTCCTTTTCACAGGTTCAGGGGTTACTACAACAGGTGACTTTCCTTTCCTATTTTTGGAAGAAGGCTCAGGGGTTTTAATAGGGCCTTGGGCCGGTTGTTTGGAAGTTCTTTCAGAAATAGGAACATCATCCTGTGAATCAGATGATGTCTCAGGGGAGGACATAGCAACAGAGGTCTGACCTTTTGACCGGGAAGTTCATTGCTTAAAGGTAAGGGGTTCACCCATAGGTCCTACATTTTGAATTTTAGGGTTGAATTGGACAGTGAACTCCTCCTAGGTCATCCCTGATGTATCTTGAACAGACTTCTCAACAAGCAATTTTATGAGGCAATGGTGGGATACATAATTAACCCTACCTTTCCTATATTCAGCGGCACTATTGGATAACAAGTTATAAAGGAAGTCGGGTACATTCATCAATAAGCCATGACGTAAATGAGACAAAAGCTTAAAATGATGAGAATGTAAGACTGAAAATCTACCTTCACAGGTTATGTATTTTATTATATACCCTGCTTGTGGCACCCATTCCTGAGGTAGACTCATCCTCTATGCACCTTGCTTGTCTACCCGTAGAGGAGGATCATCTAGCCGAGTGAATTCAGCCCTGACACTTCTTGCATCTCTTCCCCTGGGATAGGGTTCTCCAACTTGGGGTAACCCTATTATTTCAACAATCCTGTTAATTGATGCATTAAATTTTATGCCCCTAATTGTTGCTTCACCATTATGAAATGTTCTCGTGAATTCCTCCGCAATATCTGTGCTGAAAGTCTCGAGCTTCACAAAGTAATTGAGCCACCCATATTGTCTGAACAATGGTACATGCAACACATCCTGCAATAGGATGTTGTGGTCTGTAGGCTCATGCCGAATCAACTGACCTCCCATTTCTTTGGTTTACTGTAATCAAATGCGTTGAAGTATTGCTCTCCTGGCCTTTACAACAAAACTCCTTGCAATCCAACCAATGAATCCTCTGCAATTCTTCAGCGCTCTGCCCCTCCCCTCAACCAAGACTTTTGAACCTCTCTTCAAAAGTTACAGAAAAATAGAGAAAATAATGTGATCATGCAATTTTGTGGAAGGAGAGAGCAATCATGAATTGGCGGAATACACTTAGGGTCATTATTGTAGGAAGTTGTAGGAAGAAAAGATTGTTCGATTAAGGATTATAGTTTCAAATATTGGGGCTCATGACAATTAACAAAATGAAGCTTATAGCGACGATAATAAGGATGTCGCAAAAGTGGAGTTATGGAGAAACGCGCTCATTCGTGCGGATTTAGCCGAAGGAAAAGGCAATCATATAGGAAAGTTGTTTGCGCTAATTAATACTAAATTAAATGCAATAAATAAAGCAACTTAAGCGATCTTAAAGTGAAGTGGAACGTACCTGGAGAGAATCGTCATGATTAGCTGATGTGACCTCCTTCGTTATTGCAATACGTGACACGAAGAAACATGGATGAGATGGGAAATGACAGGTGGATGATGTGGAAGAGAGAGAATGAGTACGGATTGTGGATGAAGTGAATGAATGGAATGGGGATCTTAATAGATACCCCCTTTATTATGGTGTGGTATGCACTTTTATGCATGGCCTGGGAATTTGAGCCTAGACTCAATTCCTTTGGCTGCAGGATCACTACTGTCCTGCTCAAATTCAAATTGTCTTAGAAATGTTTCTTTGTCAATGGGCTTAGAATAGAGCTTTAGGCGATGCCCATTGACTAATAGCTTGAACCGGACCTCATCAATGGTCCTCAATTGAATGGCTCCATTTGTGAATACTTCCTCTATTTCATATGGACCCAACCATCGGGTTTGCAACTTCCCTAGACCGTCTTTGTATCGTGAGTCATACAGCAGAGCCCAATCTCCTGCTTTGAATTTCTTTTCCTTGATGTATTTATCATGCCACCTTATTCTCTGGTTTTGTATCATCTCAGTGTGTTGTAGGGCATTCTTACGAAGCTCATCTAGAGCATTGAGCTGCATGACTCTGTCCTTTTGTGCTTCTGTCAAATCCATGTCCAGCTCTAATGTTATTCTTAGTGTCTTATGTTTGAATTCTATCGGCATCACAATTGTTTTACCATACACCATTTCAAAGGGTGTATATCCTATAGCAGTCTTCCAGGTAGTACAGTAGGCCCACAGAGCTTCTGGTAACCTTGCAGCCCAGTCCTTCTTATGCAAATCTACAGTTTTAGTCAAAATGGCCTCTATGTCCCTGTTGGTGACCTCAACCTGGCCATTAGCCTGAGGATGATAAGGGGTTGATTTTTTGTGCCTTATATTATATTCATTGACTAAGGTTGTAATCAAGGTAGAGGTAAACTATGTTCCCTGATCTATTACTATTTCCCTAGGGACACCAAATCTGGTGAAAATTTCCTCATAGAGGAATTCTGCAACTTTATTATCCCTAGCGTGTTTCATAGGTTTAGCTTCTACCCATTTTGTGACATAATTAGTGCATACAAGGATATAGGACTTACCATTGGAAGATGGATCAATTGGTCCTACAAAATCCAATCCCCATTTGTCGAAGGGCGTAACAATAATTTATGGAAATAGAGGCATCTCATTAGATCTAGTTGGTCTTCCCATCCTTTGGCATCTATCACACCTCCTGGTATATTTGGTTGCATCTTTATGCAGAGTTGGCCAATAGTAGCCAGTGTTTAAAATTTTCATTGTTGTTCTTTTGGCAGCAAAATGTCCACCACACGACTCATCATGACTTGCATGTAATATATCATAAATGTCTTCCTCCTGCACACATCTCCTCATAACTTGATTCAGCCTTGCATAAAACATCTAATTTGCAATCCAAGAAAAGTTAAAACTTTTCTCTACCAATAACCTCTTTTCTTTAGGGGAAAATTGAGGAGGAGTCCTTCCTGCAGCCAGATAATTTGCTATATCGGCATACCATGGGTGAATAACCTTGATTGCAAATAGGTGCTCATCACGAAAGGAATCTTCAATAAGTGTAGAGTCGTCTTGCCTTTGAATTCTAGAAAGAAAATCAACAACCACATTGGCTTTACTTGGCTTATCCATAATTGTAATGTCAGATTCCTGCATCAGCAATAACCACCTTGCCAGTCTTCTGGTGATTGAGCTTTTGTTCATAAGATACCTGATTGTTGCATGATCAGTGTGGATAAAGATCTGATAACCAGTTATGTAATGCCTAAATTTATTGAGGGCATAAATGACCGCCAACATTTCTTTTTTTGTAACAGTGTAGTTTAATTCAGCCCCCTGTAGATTTTTGCTTATGTAATACAGTGCATGCTCAGTTGAACCACCTTTTTGTCCTAAGACAGCGCCAACAACATAATCACATGCATCAATATGAATATGGAATGGAAGTGACCAATCAGGTCCTTTCAAAATTGGTGCTTGTGTAAGAGCAACCTTTAAATCAAGGAAAGTTTTTCACACTCTTCTGTCCATGCAAAATCTGCATCTTTCTTCAACAAACTGTATAGAGGGGCAGTTGTTTTATTGAAATCCTTGATGAACCTCCTATAATATCCAACATGGCCTAGAAATCTTCTCATCTCCTTTTTTTTGGTGGGAAAAGGTAAATTAGAGATGACCTCAATTTTAGAAGGATCAACCTGTATTCTTGCAGCAGAAATATAGTGACCAAGCACTATTCCCTCCTGCATCATCATGAAGCACTTCTGACTATTTAGTGACAGGTTATGATCTTCACATATCTGTAGCACCTTTTGCAAGTTTGTTTGAGCCTCCTCAAATGTTGCACCATAAACGGTAAAGTCATCCATGTATATTTCCATGCAATCATATGAGATGTTTGAGAAGATACTGATGACTGCTCTCTGGAAAGTTGCAGGTGCATTGTAGAGACCAAAAGGAAAAATAGAGTAGGAAAATATCCCCCAAGGGCATGTAAAAGTAATCTTTTCTTGATCTTCAGGTGCAATCTTGATTTGATTGTACCCACTGAAGCCATCCAAGAATAAGAAATACTTTTTTCCAGATAAATTATCTAGAACTTGATCAATGAAGGGAAGAGGAAAGTAATCTTTCTTTGTTTCCAAGTTAAGTTCTCTATAGTCCACACATACCCTCCATTTTCCCCCTTTCTTAGGAACAATAACCAGTGGGGAAACCCACTGACTATCCGAAATGGGGTAGATAAAGCCAGCTATCAACATTTTATGCAACTCTTCTTTAACAATTTCTCTCAAAGCTGGATTTATTCTTCTTTGAGGCTGCCTGACTGGCCTGAACTCACTGTTAATGAATATGCAATGTGTGCAGATTTTTGGGTCTAAACCCTTCATATCACCATATTCCCAAGCAAAAGCTGACTTATGATTGGTAAGCATCTTGACCATAGATTTTTATTGCTCATAGGTGAGGTTCTTATTGATATTCAAAGATTTTCCTGCTGCTACCTCGACTTGGGAGGTTATATCAAGCATAGATACTTCAGGTAGGAATGGAATTTCTACTTTGTGAGATAGTAAGGTATGCAAACAATCAGTTGCTGCAAGATAATGAGATGATGTAGGCGGGGGAAGAATGGTCTGCAAAGAGCATGGATTCTTGTTACAGTGAGGGTATTCAGTACCATAGTTATTCAATAAGATATTGGATAGTATATCTTCCTCAGCTTGTTGTTCAATGAAAGGTTCTCTAGTAATCATCATTAATTTGGCCACAGAGTTTACTTCCTCTTCTTCTCCCAAATCAGGCCAAATAGCCTGTCCAGACTCAAGTTGAGGTTGGGCTGGAGAATATAGGGTAAGCTTCTTTGTGGTATACCCATCAGATATTGTCATGTTACCAGTCCTACGACCTATATAAGCATCAACAATAGCTAACCATGGCCTTCCTAAAATCACAGGATAACCTCCTAATGATGCTTTTGGAGACAAAATCATGAAATCAGCAGGATACTCCCATGAATATAAGGTGACAACTAAATCTTCTACTACCCCATCAGGTTTGATAGTTGAACTATCAGCAAGTTGCAAGACTATAGGTGTAGGTCTTAGGTTTGAAATACTTAGTTTTAGCACAAGGTCTTTGGTCATGACATTGATAGCAGCTCCAAGATCGACCAAAGCATTCTTAATTTGAACCCCATTAATATTAATTTCAACAATGGGGCTGCCAGGGTCTGAATATTTTGGGACTGAAAGCTTTCCTAACATTAAATCAGAGAGTTGCCCTAAAACATGAACAGTCTGAGGGTCTTTCTTCTTCCTACCCGGCTTCTTTAGACACGCTTCCTTAATGGCCTTGCTATAAATAGGTACTTCCTTAATGGCTTGAAATAAAGGAATTTTAACACATATATGCTTCAATTGGTTAGGGATATAAAAGGTAGGGTATTCTTGTTTCTTTACAATTTCACCATCCAACCTTTGTGGAAAAGGAGGTGGCAATGTATTAGATACCTTAGGTAGTGATGGAGTCTGTATTGGCTCATTGGGTTGGGCTAGGCCATTGGAATTTTCTTCTTGCTCAATCTCCTCAGATGGTAATTTAGAAATTAGAGGAGGAGATGGTGTAGGCAACACAATTCCTGAACGTGAGTTGATATTGTTCAGGTTGAGAGCATAGGCGGACTAATTATTAGGATCAGCAAAATAAACTTGTTGTTGTTGCTGCTACTGGCTATTTGGATTGGGTGTTGCCTGAGCAGGTAGTTGGGTTGACTTTGGATTCTGACCTTGATTGGAAATAGGAGGTGGCATAATTGACTGTTGTTGGGGTTGTTGCAGGAAACCAGTTGGTGGATTTGACCATTGCTGGCCTCCTCTCCATTGGTTAGGCTGCTGCCAATTTCCTTGCAGAGGTTGCCATTGATTTTGCTGTGGTGACTACCAGTTTCCTTGCAGAGGTTGCTAACGGTTTTGTTGGATATTTGGCCAAGGGTTATTCCATTGAGGTTGAGAATATGGGCCATAACTTGGAGGGTACTAGTTCTGCCATTGATTATTATATGAACCAAAATTTTGCAAGGGGTCCTGAGGCATACCTTGTCTTAGGGCCCATGGCCTGCGCTGAGTGACAAAGAACTCATCTTCCTCTCCTTCAATGGTTTTGAATTCAATAGGAAGATGCTGCACTTCCAAATTGGCCACTGCTTTGCATCTACAATCCCTCTTCCTCAGTCTGCAGTGAGGGCAATATTCAGCTAGCATCGCATTAGCTTCTTCTTTCTTCCTCCTAACCTGTATGGTGTCCAGCTGAGTAGCAACATCATTTATGATGTCTTGCTTGAAGTCAGACAAAAGATTAGAGTTCTCCTTTTGATACACCTGTACCGCTTCCTTTGGCAACAGAGGGTCGAATTCCCCTGCCTTTCTTCACATTTTCCCTAGAGTAATTGATACATATTATCTTAATGTCATCCCAGTTGCTTTGGGTAATATCTCCTCCAGCCATGAGGTCTAGTGCTTCCATGCAAGTATCATTGACTCCCCTTAGAAAGGGAAGTTTTTTAGACTCCTCATTTAGCTTGTGTTGAGTATTTTCCTGCACACTGAACAAAAACCTGCATACATAGTCCTCCAAGGTTTCATCCTCCTTTTGTGTCATCTTGTAAAGGTCATCTCCTCTCATATCACTGCCCCTACAATATTCTTTATACTTCCCTAAGAACAATTCCTTCAATTCATTCCAAGTGGCTGCTGCATTACCTCCTAATCCCATGAACCATCTTAAGGCTGACTCCTTTAAAGTAGAAGGAAACAATTTCATCTTATGGGCTTCAGTAGTATAATTATAACTCCTACATAGGATTTCAAACTTGAACAAGAAGGTATGAGGGTCCTCTGTAATCAGGCCATAGAACTTTGGAAGTAATGAAGCAGGAATGTTTTTGAGATTGTTATTGTCATGCAACTCAGGGAGTGGAAATGGAAAAGTAGGTACTGCCATCCTTGATGGTGGTCTTGGGTTAGCTCCTGGCTAGTAGACAACAAGGGCCAGTGGATTGTTATGGGGATGTTGGTTATTGAAGGTATGCAGGTTATTCAGTTGTGTTGTGAGTAAATCAAGATTCTCAAGTGCATCAAACAGGTTCAAACTGGCCTCCGAGGAAGAAGAAGAGGAAGTGACAAGGTCTTGACCGACTTCCAAATATGGTTCTTCTGGGACAATTTCTGGGTCAATCTTTGGGTTGTTTTCTTGGATATCAAAGCTTCTAGGAAGGAATCTTCCAAATTGGTCTCTTCTTCTAAGCGTACAATAAGAAGTAAATCTAACTATGGAAAAATACTGGAATAGTGAATTTTGATCTAAATTCTAGGAATAAACTTCAAGCTACTTGCTAGCATGCCTGCAATAGGTTCTTAGTTTGACACCATCCCCGGAAACGGCGCCAAAAATGTAGTGTTCTTTAATCAGCTTGATAACTAGTAATACTAATTCCTCAACTTAAGGATTGAACATCACAATAAGCAGCCATACTTTGTCAAAGAACCTCATTTATTTATCAACCCGAGGACGTATACTTGAAATGGGACAACAAAATATATGCACTAACCACCCTTCGAGACATGCATGATTTCCTAAAATGCTAAAACTCTGAATTCTGGAATTACTTTACTGAATAACTTGCTGGAAACAAAAATTGAAAGGTAAAACTACTTTGTTTCTAGTGGCTGCAGGAATAGTCAACAATGATGTATTTCTGTTGCTGCAAGAACAGACACATTTAACTTTTACAAAAGAAAGTACAGCTATCCTAACCTACAGAATGAAAGTACAGGAAATTTCCTAAGTGGGCCCCCTTAGGTCATGCCAAGGTAATCAACAAATTAGGTGAAAATCTCCATAAACTTTATTAATTTAAAGTGAACAAGTACATAGCACAATCCTTCTTAACTGTATTTCTGATACTAAAAAAAACATATTACAAATGACAAGATCTTCCAGCCCATTCTCTGAAGGAAAATGGGCTATTTATTGAAAACTAATCCTAACTGCTAACCAACCTTCCCTTATAAATCGGGAGATATTTATTACATCCAACTAACTTTGATTAAAGAGGCGAATGATAATGCAAGGACCAAGTCAAATTGGTTTGGCAGACTTAAAACGCCATCATCCTAGATTTGAGCAACAGTAGGACGCCTGGCCTAGATTCCTGGAACATTCTTCTTGCTTGGCGAATAAGTTTGAAACTGTCTCCCCATCTTTAGTTGTTGAACCAGTCTTTGTAGATTTGGCCTTCTACTCTTCTTAAGGTATTTAAATTCCTTCCTCTAATCGTGGCACCTGCAAAATAACTCACCATCTTTCCTGGAGAAGAAGGTTAGCTCAACACGTTCATCTTTAAGATAATCCATTACTTCATTCATTCATTCATTAAGTATTAAACTAAAGCAAACATCATTTCAGATATGGCTGCAAGAAGTGTGGTAGTGGAGGCTGTAGGAAGGTTTTATGATCACAAAAAGCCATAAAGTATTTATCAGACTAATAAAACATTAAAGATAATAATCATGAAACTTTTTACCATAATATATTCATCATATTAAGTCATAAAAAGGTCTATGTTCTATCCCATAATCAGACTGAATGTTTGTTTTTAGCATAATAAAAATGAAAAAGTACTTATAAAAATATGATCAAAATGTGCCAAAGTATTGGCTCATCACCATACATTAGGGCACTTCTCTTTGTATAGTCACAAAAGCACTATACTTGCTCTCATGCTCAAAATATTAATTGCAATTGTTGAATGCCTTGTGTAATTAGTACCTTTTTGTGCCAAGCTTTTCAGTACTAGAATAATTCTACATTTTCTTTGCCTTACAATTAAAATAATTTTGGATACTCTTTATTTTTTTCTTTTTCTCAATACTAATATGTTTGATTGTTGCAAACATTCATTTCAAAGGAAAAAATCCCCAAGAAATTAAGATTCAACCCATACATTTGCACTTAAAGACTACAAAAAATTGGTAAATCAAAAGTAAAGATCATAAATAAAACCCTTAACATTATTTTCTTTATATTCAGATTCCACAGTAATTTTTTTATTGTAATAATTCTTTTTCTTTTTGGTATGACATGAGTTTATTATTAATTTCTTAGATAAGTGATTGTTGAGGAGCTTAACTGACAAGTACAAGATTGTTCAATTGAGTGGCTGTTTGAACTAAAATTTCATTTCGCTTTTTCTCTATATTTTTTTAAACTTCAATTTCTTGTAATCTCATGGTAAACAAGGTTTGAAGATTTTTCTTTTTTTTCCTTTTCAGCCATAGTTGGGTTCTATTTATATTCCCACTTTTTTAAATATAATTTTAAAGAATTAATTTATTTTTATTATTGTATTTAATATTTTTATTGTTTATTTAATTTATTGTTTTATTTCCAATCTTAATTAATATGAGACCATGTTAAATGTATTATCATGTTTCTTTAAAATTTGTATAATAATATAATTACGTCGAGAGGCATTCTACAGTGGAAGTAAAGGATCACTAGTAGAATTTGGCAAATAAATGACTACGTGACTAAAACTTTTAGTCACAACAACTAAAGATGACTAAATTCTACTCATTTTTTGCAACACAACTATAAATGACTAACTAAATGATTAACTTGATCATCAGGTAAAAAACACAACTAAATAATTAGTCACACAAATAAAAATTAGACAATATGAGTGGATAATTAAAAAATATATTTCGAATTAAGGGAGTGGTTTGTATATAATATAATATAATATGATATTATATAATATATATTATAATATATATTATTATATATTATATTATAATATATATTATTATATATTATATAATATAATATAATATTTATATTATATAATAATATAATATTTAAAATGAGTAAAATGAGGATAAAATCTAATTTGTTCAAAGTGACAAGACATGAGACATCAATAAAAGGCAAGGAGGAAGTTAGGCGAGCAAGTCCCAAGGTAAAGGAAATGACTGGTCGTTAGCCGAATATCATGCAATAAATTTGTTTCGTAACAACATCAAGGTGGTGGCAAGCAAACACACTTCAAAAGGCACGATCCCTGAAAATTCATTATGAAGAAGTAATGCCATCATGGTTAAAAGGCCAAGGCCGACGCTGGCTCAGACAAAATATTATAGTACCATTTTTGTAATACCCCTCTATTTTGCTTCATGTTCAGACTGCTTTTATGCTTTATTTTGGTTTCAACTACTATGATACTGGGCATACTTTGTTATGTGTGTTTTGATCGCTACTTATAGAGTGACGAACTATTATTTGTGTGATGTGGTTTATCTAATGATTTGTTTTACATGCTTTAATGGTGTAATGATGTTAGTAGAAATAGCATGTGATTTCATATGAGATTATTGAGTAAGATAGAAATGTCAGTTTTGATGAGTGTGTTGGTGAAGGGGACGGGTTTGCATCACTCGCTTGTGAGCACCCTGCGTTTCCGTGATTTTCTCTTCACGGTGTGTATTATATGTTGTTGTTTACTTGGTTTTTAGGTTTGCAGGAACATGACATCGACTCCACCTAGTTTCATAGGTTTGAGTGTGTCAATCCAACGGTTAAGTTGAACGAGAGATAATAGCTAGGTAACTTGTGTCAAGTTTACACCCTAGCCATAGTGTGTCATTAATCATGTTTGTTGAGACATGGTTTACCTTATTTTAATGTCATTTGATTATGAGAGGTGCTTGTTCACGAAATTAATATTTAGAATAATTGCATTGATTAATGTTGTTATTTGTTTAAATTAAATTGAAACTGTGGATGAAAGGTTATATTTAAATTTATTAATAAAGTTTAATTTAATTAAATTAAATTTATTTAATTAAATTAAATTTATTTAATTAATTAAATTTAATCCAATGGGTTGAATTTATTTATTAAATAAATAAAATTGATTAATTAAGTTTTATGTTGAGTGAATTAAAAGAAAGAAAATAATGTAATGTATTTTTGGAATTTTATTTTATTTCAGAAATTAGTTTTCAATTTTTGGAATTAATTTATTATTTGGAATTATTAAATTAAATTAATATTAGATTTGGTTGTTGAAGATATTTTTAATTATGACAACATGTGAGAGTTGAATTTATTAAAGAGTTTGTTGCAAATTCATTCACGAAGAGAATTTTGGGAGAGAAGAAAGCTTCTTCGCAGGTGTGAATATTTTTGGAAAATTCGCAGAGGATTGTTTTGGGGGAAATTATTGGTTGTAGAATGGCATTGGAGTTATTCTTGTAAATTTTGTTGTGTTTGTTGGTTGCTTTCTTGGTTGGAATCACTGGTATTGCTGGATAGAAGCTGTGGAAGCTTTGGAGGAGGCTCTGCAACAAATTTTTCATTACCTGAAGCTTCTTGACTCAGGTTTTCTTCTATGATGTTGTATTGTTCATTATTTACTTTTAAAATTGTAGTGATTAAAGATTTGTTTGTTAAATCTATTTAGGAAAAGAATTTTTTATTAGAAGAAAGAAATTAAATAAATAAATTTAGAAGCTTTTGTTGTTCTCGTGAAATTTCTTCAGGGAAATTATTAAGCCTATGTTGAATTTAGTTTATTTGAGGAAATTTTTAGTTTGTTATTAAATCAAACTTATGGTTAAAACATATTTAGATTTTTTTTAGAAAATTTAATTCACTGTAGAAAATGAAATTATTTCTAAAACCTCTGTAGAAATTGCGGTGCAAAAACCTAGAGGATTTGCTTGTTGAAATCTTGGAAAGGAACCTAGATCTTTCTTAGTTACTTTGTTCTTTTATTAGTGTATGAATTTGAGAAAAGTTAGTTGAGATATTTAATTTTAAATCCTTTGTGAATTTTGGATTGTTCTCTGGAAAATTTTCATATTTTCACTTGTAGGTGAATGTTTTCGAATAAGTTTCCCAATTTATCTTTTATGTTGAAATTATCTTATATATATATATAATGTACATATAAATATCATTATGATTTAAAGTTAATGGTGGCTCTATGATTTAATTCGTTGTACGACGATATTCATTAATTTTTTTTGGGAAACGAGTTTTTAATTCACAATTTTCTATGCGAACTTTTGTGACTGTGTAAGCGATTTTATTTTTTTATTCGCAGTTCTTATGTAGTGTATTAAGGGGGTTGGGAAGGATCTACCTCCCCATAGCCACCCCATATGGGAGTGGTTGTGTGGAGGGAGACCCCCTCCATGCCTCCCTTAAACCGTCGTCGTGGGATTTTGGGGAGCAGTGAAAGTACAACTGCGCTCCCACTCTCCCACTTCCTTTGCTAAAATATGAAACCCTTAAAGTTAATAAGGGGTGCAGACTTTTAAATGTGCAAACTGTTATGAGTTTCGTCTGTCTTTTTCCTATGTTTTGATATTTTGTATTGAGTATATATAGTATAATATATATAGTATATATGCATATATATATATAGTATTGTGATCCTAATAAAATGTCACTCCTAATGTGAGATGCTAGATAAAAACTAATAATGTAACAAGAGGAAATAACAAGATAAAAGGGCACCTCAATGATTAGCCTAAGAAAATGGATAACATGAAAGTAAGATAAAACAAATTGAATGTTGTTTGTTATACCTTCATGTTGTTGCTTCCTTGATTGGCCCTTGATTTTGAAGAGTTGTGTGCTCTTTGGGTGACAAGCTATGTTGAATATCCAAAGGATATGCAAAATGGATGAAGATGTAATGATGATGAGATGAGAGCTCAAATGGTAAATTTGCAAGAGTTTATTTGCAAAAGACTTGATCCTTTAAAATGAGAGAAATGAGGGGGTATTTATAGGACAATTAGAATTCTCTAGAGAATTCAACGGTTGGGATTGATTTAACAAGATCAAGATGAAGGGCTATAGTGAGTTGAGGACTCACAAGCCCTCACAACTTGACATGTGGAATGTGAGATGTCTTAGGGTGGAATTATGTGGAAATGAGGTGGAAGAGAAGTGCATGAGGTGGAAGAAAGACAAGTACCTTGGGGGATGAGAAGATTCCTTGGAGGAATAAAAGTGAATTAAAAATTCACAATGATTGGAAGAATCTAGTGGATAAGAAAGGGTCTCTAAAAAGCTGGAGATTTGTCACATGTGGGTGATGTGACAAGTCCAAGGTTCTAGAAGCCTTGGGCACATGTAAAATGACATGTCACATTTGCATGGGGATAGGGTAAACCTTGGAAGAATAAAATGTGATTTAAAAATTCGCATGGGGAAAAGAGGAACCTTGGTTAAATAAATAAGAATTAAAAATTCACATGGGGAAGGGAGTCCAGGCTAAAAAGGGTAAGTGGGAAGGTTGACCAGAAAAGGTAAGCCAAATGTGGCTAATGATTCTGATTAAGGTTGTACAAACACAGGATTAGGATAATTAATGAGAGATTAGGGACAAGTGGGAGATTATGAAGGATGTGACACTTAATCTTGATTAAGTGGTGCACATCTTAATCACAGATTAATTAATTTAATCTGGATTAAAAGAGGGTTATAGAGAATGTGACAAGGAGAGAGAAAAAGAGGAATTAAAATTAGTTTTAATCCAAATAGGTTAAATGACTAAATTAAGCAAAATTGTCTTATTTATTTAATTTAGAGAGGAAAAGGGATAAGGTAAAGTATTTAATTGATTTAATTGCATACTTTAGGAACCTTAGGCAGAAAATGAAATAATGATTAAATAAATTGTTTAATCACTATTAATGAAATAGATGAACAGAGTAGACGATTTTGATCATATGGAAGTGATCAAATTTGTATGTCTACAAGTACATATATATATATTGTGTATCTAGTTATATTAATTATATATTTAATGTAAATATAAATATATATTGTATATATACAATGTATATATATATTTAAATTCGTGCATGTTTAAGTGGTTGTGTTTATTATTTAATTTGAGAAATTGTAAGAATTAGATGGGTTGGTTGGGAAATTGAAAGAATTTTCTTAAATGGGTTTATGTTGCTTTTAAAAGTACTCAAAAGATTTGTTCTGATAAAATTGGAATTTTTCCCTTCCCTGTAATAGTAAAGGCAATTAATCTATTTTATTTAATGATTTGGTTGAAGCAATTGGTTGTTTACTGCGAAAAGTATTAGAAAGGGAAATGGATTTAATATATCCAAAAATAGCGTATTTCCTTGCCATTGCTTCTTGTTATTATTTTTCCTTATGTTTATGATTGGGGGAAAAAGGGTTATTTGAGTTTTAAATTTGTAAATCTTCCAGAAGTATTCTAGAGGTAAGCGTTGTCGCTTTGTTAAGTCAACCATTTGTGCTTCCCTTGGGTAGTGCTTTATGTGATTTGTTTCCTCCAAGTGTTTGGAGTGATTTTCCTTAACTGTTGCCTCCTAGAATAGGAGAGATTGTGTTGTCTAGTTGTAAGCACTCGAGTTACCCTTGGAGTATAGTTTTGTTTAGTGTGTTGTCCAATAGAAGAGTGGCTTCTGTTAGGCATCGACGCCTAAAGAGGTAAAATGGGTAACCTTCAAAAGTGATTTAATCAGGTGATAACTAAATTAATGTACATAGATGATTATGATGCATTTCACACTAATCAAGATAACTTAGCCTCATTCATAGACACAAGGGCTCATTTAGACTTGGGATGAGTGGGAAGGCCTAGAATGGCAAGGTCAACTATCTTGTCCTTACGAGAGGTAGTCGATTCCGCATGAGTAAGCGTGAGGGTCGGGATTCGGTAGAGGTCACCAGGATTACTGGAGCCTATGAAGGATGCCTTGAGGAGATACTAATTGTGCGATGACACTTTGTTTAGGACGACATTGGTATTTGTTTTATGTGTATGGATTTCTTATCATACTTGATCAATTTTATATCTAGAAGCAATGTGAGCATGTTAGTGTTAGACTTATATTGTACATGTGTTTAGTTGAGTAAGTATGAGTCTGCCTATGGTTAGAGGTTGTAGACCTTTGTCCATGTTCTGTTGTTATTATCTCCTAGCATGGGGGTGGGCCTTCGAGTACCACTTGGTTGGGAGGAATATGCACCATACACCGTTGGGTCCCCTTTTATCTTCAGTACCTGGTGGTGAGACATCCAGTTGGACAACTCATGGATCTTGTTGTATTTCTATCATTATTTTATTTCAAATTGTAATAAGTTATTTTACCCCTCTTGTATTTATGAGGTGGAATTATGTAATTGTAATACTTTTGTACTTTTTCCTCATTCTGGGAATGAGAGATGTAACCAGTTGTTTAAGTAATGAATTTATATCATGGATGTTTGTCTCATTATTGTATGTTGTATAAATGCTTATTTATTAAGGTAATTAAATGCAACGGATTTAATGATGTATGTTGTATGGGTTTAAGTAATCTCAGTTACGTAGCCTTAGGGGATGTTGTCAATTGTAGATGAACTTGTATGTTTAATTCACTTTAATAAAAAAAATTGTACGTTTTTATCGTGAATTGAAACTTCCTCTAGGGTTGCGTGGTGGGGCATTACACATGGTATCAGAGCCTAGGTTTAAACATTGGGTGCTTTGGGATTATGATGTACCCATTAAGATTAGTTGCGTGGGCTTCCAAGTGTGCCTTGTCTAATACCTTTTTGTGTCTATGTAGGATTATGCCTTCTAGATGCAGACGAGGAAAAGGACGAGGACGTGGCCGGGTAGGCGGCCGCGAGGGGAGTTAGCATGACTTGCTGCCTCATGTTATGCTTATACCAGAGAAGGAGGAACAATAGGCCTCGCAGAATGGTCCAGGAGGCGATGGTGGATAGCTAGATCCTCAAGGGATCGAAGCTACACGTAGAGATTTTGAGAAAGATTTGGCTCTCTTAGGTCTGAGACAGGCAGTGCCAGAGGTTAATCCATGTGTGAGGACAGTTACAGCATAGGCAAAGATGTTAGCATATTCCTATATGAGAGATTTGATTCGGTCACAACCACCTCAGTTTGACGGAGTAGGTACCAGTTTAGAGGCCGAGACTTGGTTGATAGGTCTTGATCGATGCTTTTCTATGCAACCATTTGATAGTAATACTAAAGCGTGGTGCGCTATTATGCACTTGCAAGGGTTTGCAGCCACTTGGTGGAGACTTGAGGAGTAGAAGCTCCACATGATATGAGTACTGTGTCCTGGGAGATATTCCTTGAGCGGTTCAGAGCCTGCTTTCTTTCTGACCATTGGCGTCAGCGCAGGGGTGATGAGTTCCATGCCCTACGACAGTTAGCCTTGATTGTGGATCATTACGAGAGACGTTTCTATGAACTTAAACAGTTTGCAAGAATAGGAGATGATGAGGGGATGCTCGTGCAACATTTCATTAGGGGCTTAAACGCTCGTATTAGTGGTGGTATGTGGGTCTTTGAGCCCAAATATATGGAGACAGTTGTGGAGAAGGCACAACTTGTTGAGGAGAACTTGAATATGGCACTGGGAGGCCATATAGGTTTCCTTATTGGTAGTGGTTCAAGAGCTAGGACTAGTTCTCGAGGGGGACAGACTCAGGGGGTTGTGCCTCCTAAGACACAACAGGGATCAGCACAGGGCAGTCAGCAACAAACATTTCAAGGGAAACGGAAAGGTTTCCAACAGAGACAGGGTGACATAAACTGGAGGCACATGAAGTGTTTCAACTCTGAGCAACCCGCTTAGACTGTCCAGTCCACTTTTGGAGGTAGTGCGCAGCAGTCTAGTGCACCAGCTGGAGGTAGAGGATATGGTAGAGGCATAGGTTGTTTCTCTTGTGGTCAGTAGGGCCATATTGCTGGGATGTGTCCTAACAAGGGCACATTAGGATTCACGTAGAGACCAGCAGTGTCAGAGCCGATAGTGGGAGATGCTGGCAGAGGACATCATGTGTTTGCAATAGTTGATAACCGCCAAGCAGAGCACCAAGGTACCATGGTCGAGACTTATGGTATGTTATCAGGTAACCCTGTTACCATTCTATTTGATTTTGGAGCATCAAACTCCTTCATTTCTTCATTTGTAGTGTCACGTCCCAGACTAGGGGCCGTAAGGCAAGTTGATAGGTGGCAAGTCGAGTTAGCTTCTGGTGTGAAAGTCACATCACATTTTGTAGTACCTGAGTGTAGGTTGGAGATAGGGTCACTCCTTACTACATTGGATCTTCAGGTTATACCATTGGGATCCTATGATGTTATCTTAGGTATGGATTGGTTAGAGTCTCACCGAGTAGTTATTGATTGTCGATGTAAGTCAATTCGGTGCATTAATGCATCTGGTGGTGAGGTGGATATTATAGGAGTACAAAGACTGATATCTTTGAGGATTATCTCAGCTATGCAATTGAGGAGATGTGTTCGACATGGATGTCAGTTGTTTGTTGTTATAGTTGAGGACTTGGGGTTAGGAGATGGAGAGGAGAAGGTATCTCTTCATAGTCATTTCGTTCTTTAGGAGTTCTCAAATGTCTTTCCAGATGACATTCCAGGGATGCCACCATGGAGAGATATAGACTTTAAGACTAACTTAGTACCTGGATCGGAGCCTATTTCATGATCTCCCTATTGTATGACCACTCAGGAGCTAAAAGATCTCCGCTTGCAGCTAGAGGAGTTGTTGGAGAAGGGTTTTATTCACTCTAGTGTTTCTCCATGGGGAGCACCGATTATCTTCATGAAGAAGAAGGATGGTTCACTTCAATTATGTATTGATTACCGACAGTTGAATAAAGTGACGATCAAGAATCGCTACCCGCTTCCTAGAATTAATGACTTGTTTGACCAAGTCAAGGGTGCTAAAATATTTTTGAAGATTGACCTTAATTTGGGATACCATCAACTCCGTATTTTTGACTTGGACATCCATAAGACGATGTTTCGAACACAGTATGGTCACAATGAGTTCGCTGTGGTACCATTCGGGTTAACGAATGAGCCTTCTGTGTTCATGAGTTTGATGAATGGAGTATTTCATACTTAGATAGGTTTGTCCTTGTGTTCCTAGATGATATTTTGATATATTCTAGGATAGTAGAGGAACATGAGGAGCATTTGCCATAGGTATTGCAGTGTTTACGAGATAACCAGCTTTATACCAACTTGTCGAAATGTGAATTCTTCAAGATTGAGATCAAGTATCTTGGTCATGTGATCTTAGGGGAAGGTATATTAGTGGATCCTTCAAAGATCCAACCTATCCTAGATTGGCCTGGGCCCACGAATGGGGCAAAGATTCGTAGCTTTATGGGGCTTGCAGGATATTACATGAGGTTTGTTCAAAGATTTTCCAAGATAGGGCATCCTATCACTTCTCTTCAAAGGAAAGGGAAGAGGTTTGGATGGTCAGAGTTGTGTGAGAAGGCTTTTCAGGTTCTTAAGGATAAAATGACTAGTGCACCGATACTAGCGATAACTAACCCCACAGGGGACCTTTTAGTCTGTACAGACGCATCTTTGGAAGGGTTAGGAGTAGTCCTGATGTAGGAGGGTCGAGTTATCACTTATGAGTCATGGAAGCTTAAGGATCATGAACTGAATTATCCCACACATGATCTTGAATTAGCAGCAATAGTCCATGCATTGGCCAGATGGAGACACTTTCTTCTCGGGCACAAATTTGAGCTGCATAGTGATCACAGGAGCCTTCAGTACATTTTCACACATCTGAACCTTAACGCTAGGCAGAGGTGTTGGATGGAGTTTCTCTATGAATATGACTTCAAAGTGAAGTATATTCAGGGAAAGGAGAACGTTGTAGTTGATGCACTCAGTAGATGTAGGCACAAGATATTCGAGTTGACTCTTGTGGTGGATTTGCGGAGTCAGATTCTTACTGCTCTTCTAGTGGACAGTTGTATCAGGATGTCAGGGCAGAGATTGAGGTAGGCAGACCTCTAGAGGGTAGGTTCACAGGTTATGCACTTGATGTAGATGGTTTACTAAGACATTCAGAATGTATTTACGTTCCCTCAACAGGTGACCTTCGCACTTTAGTTTTGACCGAGGTACATCGTGCACCCTATTCAACCCATCCAGGGGTGAAGAAGATGCACACAGATCTGCGCAGTTGTATTTCTGGCCAAGGATGAAGTGGGATATTGCAGATTTTGTTGCAAGATGTTTGGAGTATCAGCGAGTGAAGGCTGAACACCAACATCCAGTAGGGCTTTTACAGCCACATCTTGTACCAAAGTGGAAATGGGATATTATCTCATTGGACTTTATTGTTGGTTTACCCAACTCCTCATGATGACATGATCCTATTATGGTGACACTCGATAGGTTGATGAAGGTAGCACACTTTTCACCTATGCACTCTTCCTATAATGCGTCATCCATTGCTAGAGTGTTCATGGAGGACATTGTGAGGTTGCACGGTATTCCGCGTCGGATTATTTCTGAGAGGGATCCAGTGTTTACCTCAGCTCTTTGGACATCATTACAGCATGCGATGGGGACATAGTTGAACTTCAATTCAGTGTATCACCCAGAGACAGATGAATAGACTGAGAGGGTCAATCAGATCCTCGAAGACATGTTGCGTATGTATGTTATGGACCAACATACATGATGGGAGGACTATCTCTATTTAGTAGAGTTTGCATACAATAACAGTTTCCAGAGTTCCATTGGCATGGCTCCTTTTCAAGCTTTGTATGGGCAACCTTGTCGTACTCCCTTGAGTTGGGATCGACTAGAGGACAGAGTATTATTGGGTCCGAAGATGTTGCAAGACATGGAACAACAGGTCGATCAGATTAGAGAGCACTTGGTAGCAGCACATGATAGGCAAAAGAAGTATGTGGATGCGCATAGAGTGGATTGAAATTTTTATGTCGGTGATAGAGTATTCTTATAGGTGCATCCGCGAAAGAGGCCAATCCGATATGGGAAGGGTTCTAAGTTGGCACCTCTCTTTGTCGGACCTTTCAAGATACTCGAGAAGATTGGTCTAGTTGCTTATCGGCTTGCTTTTTCGCTCAGTCTTGCATGTACTCATGACGTGTTTCATGTTTCAGTTCTTCGGCCATATCATCCAGATGTTCCTCATGTCCTTAATTGGAATTCTTTACAGGTAGAGGATGGGCAGCTGGCTTTGGAGCCTGTGGCTGTAATGGAGCGTAGAACGCTCACTCTTCGAGGGCGAGATATTGATCAAGTCAGAGTTCAGTGGGATCCCAAGGATGATGCTTCATCCACCTGGGAAGATGCAGCTAGGATGAGGGAATTATATCCCTACTTGTTTGTAGCCTTCCAGGACTAAGCCTGGTCCTTGGGGGGGAGAGTGTAATACCCCTCTGTTTTGCTTCATGTTTAGACTGCTTTTATGATTTGTTTTGGTTTTAGCTACTATGATACTAGGCATACTTTGTTATGCGTGTTTTGATCGCTACTTATAGAGTGACGAACTAATATTTGTGTGCTATGGTTTATCTGATGATTTGTTTTACATGCTTTGATGGTGTAATGATGTTAGTAGAAATAACATGTGATTTCATATGATATTATTGAGCAAGATAGAAATGTCAGTTTTGATGAGTGTATTGGTGAAGGGGACGGGTTTGCATCACTCACTTGCGAGCGCCCTGCGTTTTCGTGATTTATTCTTCACGGTGTGTATTATATGTTGTTTATATTATATGTTGTTGTTAACTTGGTTTTTCAGGTTTGCAGGAACATGACATTGACTCCACCTGGTTTCACAGGTTTGAGCATGTCGATCCAACGGTTAAGTTGAACGGGAGATAGTAGCTAGGTAACTTGTGTCAAGTTTACACCCTAGCCATAGTGTGTCATTAGTCATGTTTGTTGAGTCGTGGTTTACCTTTTTTTAATGTTATTTGATTATGAGAGGTGCTTGTTCATGAAATTAATATTTAGAATAATTGCATTGTTTAATGTTGTTATTTGTTTAAATTAAATTGAAACTTTGGATGAAAGGTTATATTTAAATTTATTAATTAAATTTAATCCAATGGGTTGAATTTATTTATTGAATAATTAAAATTAATTAATTAAGTTTTATGTTGAGTGATTTAAAAGAAAGAAAATAGTGTAATGTATTTTTGGAATTATTAAATTAAATTAATATTAGTTTTGGTTGTTGGAGATATTTTTAACTATGACAGCTTGTGAGAGTTGAATTTATTAAAGAGTTTGTTGCAAATTCATTCACGGAGAGAATTTTGGGAGAGAAGAAAGCTTCTTCACGAGTGTGAGGATATTTTTGGAAAATTCACAGAGGGTTGTTTTGGGGGAAATTCTTGGCTGTAGAATGGCATTGGAGTTATTCTGGTAAATTTCGTTGTGTTAGTTGGTTGCTTTCTTGGTTGAAATCACTGTTATTGCTGGATAGAAGTTGTGGAAGCTTTGGAGGAGGCTCTACAACAAATTTTCCATTACCTGAAGCTTCTTGACTCAAGTTTTCCTCTATGATGTTGTATTGTTCTTTATTTACTTTTAAAATTGTAGTGATTAAAGATTTGTTTGTTAAATCTATTTAGGAAAAGAATTTGTTATTAGAAAAAAGAAATTAAATAAATAAATTTAGAAGCTTTTATTGTTCCCGTGAAATTTCTTCAGGGAAATTATTAAGCCTCTGTTGAATTTAGTTTATTTGAGGAAAATGTTAGTTTTTTATTAAATCAAACTTATGGGTAAAACATATTTAGATTTTTTTAAAAAAATTTAATTCACTGTAGAAAATGAAATTATTTCTAAAACCTCTCTAGAAATTGCGGTGGAAAAACCTAGAGGATTTGCTTGTTGAAAGCTTGGAAAGGAACCTAGATCTTTCTTAGTTACTTTGTTCTTTTATTAGTGTATGAATTTGAGAAAAGTTAGTTGAGATATTTAATTTTAAATCCTTTGTGAATTTTGGATTGTTCTCTGGAAAATTTTCATATTTTCACTTGTAGGTGAATGTTTTCGAATGAGTTTCCCAATTTATCTTTTATGTTGAAATTATCTTATATATATATATATATAAATATAATTATGATTTAAAGTTAATGTTGGCTATGTGATTTAGTTCACCATACGACGATATTCATTAATTGTTTTTGGGAAACGAGTTTTTAATTCACAGTTTTTATGCAATTTTTTGTGATTGTGTAAGCGATTTTTTTGTTATTTGCAGTTCTTATGTAGTGTATTAAGGGGGTTGGGGAGGATCTACCTCCCCATAGCCGCCCCATATGGGAGCGGCTGTGTGGAGGGAGACCCCCTCCATGCCTCCCTTAAACCGTCGTCGTGGGAGTTTGGGGAGCGACGAAAGTACAGTCGCACTCCCACTCTCACACTTCCTTTGCTAAAATATGAAACCCTTAATGTTAATAAGGGGTGCAGACTTTTAAATGTGCGGACTGTTATGAGTTTCGTCTGTCTTTTTCTTGTGTTTCGATATTTTGTATTGAGTATATATAGTATAATATATATAGTATATAATGTATATATATAATGTATATATATATGTATATATATATGTATATATAGTATATATATATTATGTATTTGGTTTTATTAAATATATATTTAATGTAAATATAAATATATATTGTATATATATAGTGTATATATATATATTTAAATTCGTGCATGTTTAAGTGGTTGTGTTTATTATTTAATTTGAGAAATTGTAAGAATTAGATGGGTTGGGTGGGAAAATGAAAGAATTTTCTTGCATGGGTTTATGTTGCTTTTAAAAGTAAAAAGATTTGTTTTGATAAAATTGGAAATTTTCCCTTCCCTGTAATAGTAAAGGCAATTAATCTATTTTATTTAATGATTTGGTTGAAGCAATTGGTTGTTTATTGCGAAAATTATTAGAAAGAGAAATGGATTTAATATATCCAAAAATAGCGTATTTCCTTGCCATTGCTTGTTGTTATTATTTTTCCTTATGTTTATGATTGGGGGTATGTTTATGATTGGGGGAAAAAGGGTTATTTGAGTTTTAAATTTGTAAGTCTTCCAGAAGTATTCTAGAGGTAAGCGTTGTCGCTTTGTTAAGTCAACCGTTTGTGTTTCCCTTGGATAGTGCTTTATGTGATTTGTTTCCTCCAAGTGTTTGGAGTGAGTTTCCTTAACTGTTGCCTCCTAGAATAAGAGAGATGCATTGTCTAGTTGTAAGCACTTGAGTTACCCTTGGAGTATAGTTTTGTTTAGTGTGTTTTCCAATAGAAGAGTGGCTTATGTTAGGCATCGGAGCCCAAAGAGGTAAATTGGGTAACCTTCAGAAGTGATTTGATCAAGTGATAACTAAATTAATGTACATAGATGATTATGATGCATTTCACACTAATCAAGATAACTTAGCCTCACTCATAGACACAAGGGCTCGTTTAGACTTGGGATGAGTGGGAAGGCCTAAAATGGCAAGGTCAACTATCTTGTCCTTACGAGAGGTAGTCGATTCCGCATGAGTAAGCGCGAGGGTCGAGATTCTGTAGAGGTCACCAGGATTATCGGAGCCTATGAAGGATGCCCAGAGGAGATCTCATGACTAACTGTGCGATGAAACTCTGTCCAAGATGACATTTGTATTTGTTTTATGTGTATGGATTTCTTATCATACTTGATCAAGTTTATATCTGGAAGCAATGTGACCATGTTAGTGTTAGACTTATATTGTACATGTGTTTAGTTGAGTCAGTATGTGTCAGTATGAGTCTGCCTATGGTTAGAGCTTGTAGACCTTTGTCCATGTTATGTTGTTGCTATCTCCTAGCATGGGGGGTGGGCCTTCAGGTACCACTTGGTTGGGAGGAATATGCACCATACACCGTTGGGTCCCCTTTTATCTTTAGTACTTGGTGGTGAGACATCCAGTTGGACAACTCAAGGATCTTGTTGTATTTCTATCATTGTTTTATTTCAAATTGTAATAAGTTATTTTACCCCTCTTGTATTTACGAGGTGGAATTATGTAATTGTAATACTTTTGTACTTTTGCCTCATTCTGGGAATGAGAGATGTAACTTGTTTTTTAAGTAATGAATTTATATCATGGATGTTTGTCTCATTATTGTATGTCATAATTGTATGTTGTATAAATGCTTATTTCTTAAGGTAATTAAATGTAATGGATTTAATGATGTATGTTGTATGGGTTTAAGTAATCTCGGTTATGTAGCCTTAGGGAATGTTGTCAATTGTAGATGAACTTGTATGTTTAATTCACTTTAATCAAAAAAAATTGTATGCTTTTATTGTTAATTGAAACTTCCTCTAGGGTTGTGTGGCAAGGCATTACACATGGTATCAGAGCCTAGGTTTAAACGATGGGTGCTCTGGGATTATGATGTACCCATTAAATTTAGTTGCATAGGTTTCCAAGTGTACCTTGTTTAATACCTTTTTGTGTTTGTGTAGGAGTATTCCTCCTAGACGTGGACGAGGACGTGGTCGGGTAGGTGGTCACAAGAGGAGTGAGCATGACTTGCCACCTCATGTTATGCTTAAACCAGAGCAGGAGGAATATTAGGCCTCGCAGAACGGTCCAGGAGGCGGTGGTGGAAAACTAGATCCTCAAGGGATCGAAGCTGCACATAGAGCTTTTGAGGAGGCTTTGGCACTCTTAGGTTTGAGACAGGTAGTGCTAGAGGTTAATCTCGATGTGAGGATAGTTACAACAGAGTCAGAGATGTTAGAATCTTCCTATATGAGATATTTGATTCAGTCACAACCACCTCGGTTTGACGGAGTAGGCACCGGTTTAGAGGCCAAGACTTGGCTGATAGGTCTTGATCGATGCTTTTCTATGTGTGATCTTATTAAAATTCTAAGTCCCTAGTTTGAGATGCTAAAATGATGCAATAAGAGGAAATGACATAATAAAAGGGCATCTCAATGATTAGCCTAAGAAATGGTTAACATGTAAGCAAGATAAATCAAATTGAAGTTGATTATACCTTCATGTTACTCCTTCTTTGGTTGGCCCTTGATCTTTGGATGTCTTGTGTGCTCCTTGGATAGCAATGGAGTTAAAATGGATGCAAGATGCAAGATGCAAGATGGATTGATGAGAAATTCTATGGACAGTGCTAAGAGGCTGCAAATGATAATTTGGCAAGAGTTTTGATAGCAAAAGACTTATCCCCAAAATGAGAGAAATGAGGGGGTATTTATAGGATAATTAGAATTATCTAGAGAATTCAACGGTTGAGATTGATCCAACAAGATCAAGATGAAGGGCTATGGTGAGTTGAGGACTCACAAGCCCTCACATCTTGACATGTGGAATGTGACATGTCTTAGGGTGGAATGACATGGAAATTAGGTGGAAGAGAAGTACATGAGGTGGATGAAGGACAAGTACCTTGTAGGTACCTTGGGGGATGAGAAGATTTCCTCAAAAATGAACTTCTTGTCCCCAAATGAGGATGAAAGAGACATTTGAGGAATTTTATAATTCCTCAAAAATCTCCATGGGAAAAGGGGAAGTGGTTGGAGAAATAAATGTGA
The DNA here is from genome assembly GCA_007115665.2 of Sequoiadendron giganteum. NCBI lineage: Eukaryota > Viridiplantae > Streptophyta > Pinopsida > Cupressales > Cupressaceae > Sequoiadendron > Sequoiadendron giganteum. The sequence continues at coordinate 643,467,614 of CM021102.1, forward strand.
ATTAAAAATTCATATACTTAGGAGAGTTTTTTGGATAAAATAAGGTCTCCAAAAAGCTAGAGATTTGTCACATGTGGGTGATGTGACAAGTCCAAGGTTCTAGAAGTCCTTGGCACATGTAAAGTGACAAGTCAAGCCTTCTAGAACCTTGCATGGGGATGGGGAAGACTTTGGAAAGACAAAAGTGAATTAAAAATTCACATGGGGAAGAGAGGGGCCTTGGGTAAATAAATGTGAATTAAAAATTCACATGGGAAAGAGAGTCAAGGCCAAAAAAGGTAAGCCAAATGAGGCTAATGATTTTGATTAAGGTTGTGCAAACACAAGATTATGATAATTAATGAGAGATTAGAGGCAAGTGGGAGATTATGGAGGATGTGACACTTAATCTTGATTAAGTGGTGCACATCTTAATCATAGATTAATTAATTTAATCTGGATTAAAAGTGGGTTATGGAGAATGTGACAAGGAGAGAGAAAAAGAGGAATTAAAAATTGGTTTTAATCCAAATAGGTTAAATGAGAGATCCCCAACCCAAATCTGATATGAGTTTCTGAGTTTTGTCTTTTCAAAGTCTTTGACCAGCGAATAGGTAGGTTTTTGTTTTTCTTTTGTCTTTGCGTTTTTCCTATTTTTTTTGTGACTTTTGAGTTTTACCAAATATGAATGCAATTTACTCTTGAGATACAAAGGAATTAAACTAAAATAAACTTCTATTTTTTCTGATTTCAAACAGCCATGCATAAAATTGTAAAATTAAAAATTTAGGAACACCATCCATCAACTAGTCATACCCGGAGTCCAATGCTAACTCGCAATTGAATTTTATTGATGAAATTCCAGTGAAATACAGGATTACAAATCAGATCTACTCCTCCAATATTTTGTCCAAACCCTAGCAGCAACATAGATGGTACGACTGCCCTTGAGGATGGAACGGCTAGCAAAATTAGTCACCAAAATCCATAAATCTGCTCTCCAAATTGACAAATCTGACCTCCAAAACCCTAGCTGCCTGCTGCCAGCAAGTAGAATGCAAATATGTGATAGTATTGGCCTGGGAGAGGTTTGATCTACCAATGGCAGCCTTTGATTTGAAGAAGTATGATGATATAACACTGCTGCAAACTCAGATATGAAAAATAACCACCTAAAACTCCTCCAATGAAGCCCAAACGAAGACCCAAAGTAGGCCCTCCTCAAAGGTGAACTGGGTTCTCATCCAATTCACGATAGCCTTTGAGAGTTTTCGTTCCCAGAAGGTTGAAGCAATGCTGAAACCCTTCTCCAGAGCTCAAACCTGCAAAGTGTTTTGTAAAAATGAGAGTAGAATGCTCAAAAAAGAGCCCAACACTTTGCTTTATAACCTCTATGGAATTTTTTAATAAAAGTCAATAAAATAATTTTCTTGAGGGTCTTTCCTCATCCAAATAAAAGGGCCACTTTTTAAAAACAACTTGAGTTGCTAGGATGGGGGCACTTTTCACTATTCACCTTATGATTTTTAGTTACTATTCACTTTTTACTATTCCCATTAAGAAAACTTTAATTTTTTCACTTTATCCATGGATTCATCAACTGAACTCCAAATTGAAAGATTCGTAAGGCTCCCAGCAAAAATCCACAGCCCCCGATTGGGTCCCCTAACCATTTTGTTGACCTACGAGAACCCTAATAGTAGGCCAACCTCCACTATAGTCTAAGCTGCCTAAGGAAGGGACATTACAGTCCTCCCTTCCCGGGATTGCTTGTCCTCAAGCAATCGTATGCCAGTCTTCTGCTCCACTCTGATATATAGGCCATATAACTATAACTCCTGAAGCAACTTACCATGATCACTGAGTACCAATACATCATCCATGTCAATACCTGGATCCCAAATCAACCTATCCATTCGGCTATAGATATCTATCATGACACAATCATCACATACCATCCACACATCAGATAAATCCATGTCATACTCCAGGTTCATCAAATAGATATGCCTCCCCCCACCCCCAAGCAGTTGATTAGTTGATGTAGACTTTGAAGAATCGAGAAGTGTCATGGAGTTCCAAGTAGGACAACTACTAACCCATGACAAATCAATGGCGATGAAGTCACCAATCAACAAATAGAAAGCTGCCACATCATAAAAAATCGGTGACATAACCAAAGATGAGTTATGGATGCCTTCAATACCCATCAAAGACAACTTTTGAGTGGCTAGTCCACTCTGGGTGTCATCAACAAAATCACCAACTAAAAATTCCAAAGTCTTCATTAAATCATCCAAATGACATGTCTCATCACCTTCCCAAGTGATTAGGGGTGGAAGTGGCTCAAAGAGGTCTTCAACACTAAATGTCACAAAGCTGCAAGGTTCCTCATTGTATGATTCTTCAATCCTTTCCTCAACCTATTCAACCCCAACACCTTTTGCCTTGTCATCTTGTACCCTAGGAGTAGCTACTATATAGGACTGATTTTCTGAATTATGCAAGGAGTGATTATGCCTACTCAAAAGTCGACAAAGATTAACAATCTTTCTATCTTGATTCCTCACCAATTGGATGGCCATGCCTCTAATTCTAACCATTTGTAAATAATCTTCTTTTATCAACTCCAAAGCCTCTTTGAAAGGGTGCAAATACAGATGAGAAATACTATGTCCCATTTCTTTTTGTCTTTCCTCTCTTTGGGCTGTCCAGATGATATCTTTATTGTGCTTGCTATCCATCCTTCTTGTTTTGTTGTCATGAATTAGAACAATAGTATGCAATTTGTTAGTATAAAATGTGCCAACCCAAGTGTATGAAGGTAGAATACCATCATTAGACCCATCTTCAACAAAGGCATAGTGATTTCCATCACTATAAACTGTTCTAAACATTGTTGTACCAAAACTAAAGTCACACATTTCAATACCCAGCAATGAAGAATCATGATCAAACCATAGAGAATAGTCTATCAAACAATCCACACATTCCCATATGGAATTCTCATCAATATAAAATTGTATCAACTCAATGGTTTGACCCAGCCTATCAAAAGGAACCAATGTACCTTTACCTTGCAAATCTGAATTACCACCCTCTTCATTGCCACATTCATGCCTGTCATCAATGGCTGGCCCATGATGATCAAGCACAACTGATTGCCCCATTCTTTTTACCATCTCTAGATTTTGTTTTGCTTGAGCAGCCATTAGCATAGCTTTCTTTGCTTTCTTTAGCCAGATGTTAAAGTTCTCTTGTATCTTTTCCACACCTTCAAAGGTCCGATATACAAAATAAGATTGTGTAGTGCCCTATTTTTCAACAAAATTACCATATCCCACACTCCAATTTTGTATGTCATCATTAGTAGACCACAAGTAACTATCATCCAAAGGTGTTAGCATGTCTATCTCATGAGAATGCAAAACCATAGGACTGTTGTCCTCAAACAAATCAGGTATAATGTCATACATGTTAGAGCAAATGAACATACTCTTAGCTGTCCCATCCTTTGTCTCATTCTTTAGTGCCTTAAGCACAATGTGTTTACCCATGTGAGTAAACTCTAACACCACCTTGTTGAGGTCTTGGACAAACCTTCCAAGATATTTCAACCATTGAATACCTAACACCACTTCATTCTCTTTAATATTGATAATATCAACTACAAACTCAAGATTAGAGAAATCTTGCTCCTCATCATGTTTGGGGTGGTGTATGTTATGATTTTTTTTGGATTGATTTATTGTTGTTGTTCTGAAGTAAACAAATTCAGTCCTCTTGGAAGAAACAACATCAAAATAGCCATGCTTAACCAATGCATCAAGTAAGCTATCATTTGGAAGCTCATTGTCACCAATTACTCCATGAATAGGGTTTGCAAGTTCATGCAAATGAAAAAGCATAACGTTGTTGTCCCCAACTAGAGATTTAGGACTGATTGTACCTTTTCTTTCATTACCCTAGAAATCTTTAATGCAAGAGCACACTTGCATACACTTGGCAGCCCAATCTTGTAGCATATCAAGTTTTGAAGCCGTGAAATCCTTATATTCAATCAAAGTATCAACATCATAAGGGTGAGGCATCAACATACAATTTGATTCATGTTCTATTCCCACTGCTGCTATAAACTCAAGTTGTTGGCAAGTAGAAGTTCCCACCACCACCTCATGCATATCTATCTTGGACTCTTGCTCATGTGATGTCAAAATATTGCTGTCCCATTTTCTAATCCATACCATCACCTCCATAACTGATATGTTTTCCCTTACTAGCGAACTCCAAGGTGTAGTATGCAAGATGAACCAACAATTATCAAATTGCAAGATCTTCTTAGTAAGAAACCTCCAAGTCTCCTTAATCAGCTCTCTAAAACAAAATGCTTCATATGATCTTAGCAATTGTCCTTTCGTTGTAGATGATGCATGACTAACCATAATGAAACCAATAATGTTCCATTCCACACAAATGGATATAAACTTGTGGCTGATCCATCAAGTGTGTGACCAATATCATCATCTTTTTGAGCTTTCAAGGTCCTCTCCAAAAGAGGAAAGTCATAAACTTCATGATGCCAACTAGACCAACACAACTCGACATTCTCTTCTTGTGGGGTTACCTCAAGAATCTCTTGCCTTATATATTCAACTTCCACACATTCTTCCTTTGAAAGAAATAAGGATCTAATGTGTGATTCTCTTTGTCTTCTTGTATTATCTATTAGATTTCAACTTTCCTTAACCACTTGTAAGTGTTATCTTGCTTGGGCAGCAAGCATCTTGGCCTTGTTAGCTCTTATAGACCACCCATCACACAACTGTTGTGTCCTTTTAACATCCTCCACAGTATGGTGAACAAAATCAAGACCTTTGTGGCTTCAATCCCCAACATATATCTCATGTGTAACATTCTCAACTTGAGTACCAACATAAGAAGATGCAGAAAAATTATAACCTTCATATGAAATGGATGCTACCTCATGATTATAGCTGTAGTTGCAAAAGTCATAATAGGTGTCATACCTAGGTATCATGTTTACAACATCTCTAAAGGGCTGGTCCATGACTGTAATCTCTTCCACTTTGTGATCACAATGAAGACTCAATGGTGCAATAGGTGACTCCTCATGAACCAAAGTTTTAACTTCTTTAGGACTCTCACATACTGATTGATTTTTGCATTGAACATGATCACTAGTAGGTTGCAGATCACAAGCAAGTGATTCCTCTTTCTTTCCTTGTTCTTGCACCTTTAGCTCTCCTTCTTTCCCGATGCTTTCTTTGCTATCTTTTGATTTTTCTTCATGTGTAGGTGATGTGACATTATTGGAATCAACTATCACACTAGAAGATGCTTTATGATCACCCAAAGAGTCCACACCATTGCTATCCAAAGCACTAACATGAACTATGCTAGCCTCTAATGTAGGAGCCTCTTGTGAAACCTCTTGCAAGGATGATGTAGAAAAAGCATTACCCAAGGTTGTCCTAATGCCTTCTTGATTCAAATCAGCATGTCTATCTAATTCATTATATAATTTTTTGTATACCTCATTGGAACTTGAAGACACCCAATCATTCTCATGAAGAGTTGTATCAACCATGTGTGAAGATTCTCTAAACAATTCATAAGCTATAGTGTGATATTCCTTCCTTGCATGCTTAGTCTTGTGGCAAAGATTCAGGTGCATGTCCATGTAGTTCTTGAAAGGAAAATTCTCCTTAACATGTTGAGGAAGAATGCTATACTCCTCAAATATGCTAATCACCACCGCTTCTTTGTTTTTTGGTGTTGGGATTTTGATAGTAGAAAGTGAGGTTGATCCTTTAGGGAGTCCCAACCTTGAAAGTGAATCATTTAAATGCTGCAATTTTTGTATGGTCTTGTATTGTGTTTGCTCAATTTCTTTCCATGACTGTTTATTGCCAAACAACTTTGCCATGATGACCTTTTTCGCTGACCCAACTGAAGACCACTAAAAACCAAACCCAAATTGACTTGTGCACAACTGATTTCACACTAATTGAATGCAATCATTACCCAACAGGCTGGCAAGAATATGGCTCTGATACCACTGAGAGATCCCCAACCCAAATCTGATCTGAGTTTCTGAGTTTTGTCTTTTCAAAGTCTTTGACCAACGAATAGGTAGGTTTTTGTTTTTCTTTTGTCTTTGCGTTTTTTTATATTTTTTTGTGACTTTTGAGTTTCACCAAATATGAATGCAATTTGCTCTTGAAATACAAAGGAATTAAACTGAAATAAACTTCTATTTTTTATGATTTCAAACAACTATGCATAAAATTATAAAATTAAAAATTTAGGAACACCATCCATCAACTAGTCATACCCGGAGTCCAATGCTAACTTGCAATTGAATTTTATTGATAAAATTCCAGTGAAATACAAGATTTAAATTCAGATTTGCTCCTCCAATATTTTGTCCAAACCCTAGTAGCAACATAGATGGTACGACTGCCCTTGAGGATGGAATGGCTAGCAAAATCAGTCACCAAAATCCATAAATCTGCTCTCCAAATTGACAAATCTGACCTCCAAAACCCTAGCTGCTTGCTGCCAGCAAGTAGAATGCAAATATGTGATAGTATTGGCCTAGGAGAGGTTCGATCTACCAATGGCAGCCTCTGATCTGAAGAAGTATGATGATATAACATTGCAGTAAACTCAAATATGCAAAATAACCACCTAAAACTCCTCCAATGAAGCCCAAACGAAGACCCAAAGTAGGCCCTCCTCAAAGGTGAACTGGGTTCTCATCCAATTCACGATAGTCTTTGATATTTTTCGTTCCTAGAAGGCTGAAGCAATGTTGAAACCCTTCTCTAGAGCTCAAACCTGCAAAGTGTTTTGTAAAAATGAGAGTAGAATGCTCAAAAAAGAGCCCAACACTTTGCTTTATAACCTCTCATGGACTTTTTTAATAAAAGTCAATAAAATAATTTTCTTGAGGGTCTTTCCTCATGCAAATAAAAGGGCCACTTTTTAAAAACAACTTGAGTGCTAGGATGGGGGCACTTTTCACTATTCACCTTATGATTTTCAGTTAATATTCACTTTTTACTATTCCCATAAACAAAACTTTAATTTTTTCACTTTATCCATGGATTCATCAACTGAACTCCAAATTGAAAGATTCGTAAGGCTCCCAACAAAACTCCACAGCCCTCGGTTGGGTCCCCTAACCATTTTGTTGACCTACGAGAACCCTAATAGTAGGCCAACCTCCACTATAGTCTAAGCTACCTAAGGAAGGGACATTACATTAAATGACTAAATTAAATAATTTGTCATATTTATTTAATTTAGGGAAGAAAAGGTGTAAGGTAAAGTATTTAATTTATTTAATTACATACTTTAGGAACCTTAGGCAGAAAATGAAATAATGATTAAATAAATTATCTAATCACTATTAATGAAATAGATGAATATAATAGACAATTTTGATCATATGGAAGTGATCAAATTTGGATGTCTACACTATGCATCCATTTGACTATATATTATTATATAATATTTAATGTGCAAAAGTAGGAAATTTATGTATTGTAGTTTATTTACTTTAGATTCCATTTTGAAATCCTTTTTAGTAGGAAAATGAACCCTAATGTGCGAGAAAACCTTGGCAGTAATTTTCATTTTAATAAACATACTCTAAAATCCTCACTAAAAATTTATTTTCAGGCTATAGCTCACCAAATTAGAGAACTGAAAGGTCAATACCATCAAGGAAGATTTTGTCACTAAGATGCTAGCTCTCGATCTCAAATTGGTTTACTATTGATGGTTCAACTGTTGCCCTCGGTTGTAGCCCATGCGGATGTTATTGGTGCCATTGGTGATACTCCAACTGCATCTTTGTCACGATATGGATCTCGATTCGTTGCTACTAAATAAGGAGCTAAAACAAATAGCGACGAGGAAAGCAATAAAAAATGATGAAATTTGGAGTTGAAACAGGTAAAGGATGCCATAATGTAGAAACCTAAATGTGCTCATTATCAGATCTTGGTCGTAATTTCATTTTAATAAACATACTCTAAAACCCTCATCGAAACCTTATTTTCAGGTTGTAGCTCACCAAATTGGAGAAGTGAAAGGTGAATACCAGCAAGGAAGAGTTTGGAGGAGTGGAAATCAATAGTGGCGGAAAGCATAAACGACAAAAAAACAACCAAAAAATGGTAAAAAATGATTAATGGCTGAGATTCATTTAATCGTCTTGCGTTGATGTGGAAGCAAGATAGTTTGAGACCTGGTTTTGTTTCCTTCATTTTGCAAAAGTATTTTGCATAGGATTTTTAATGCCTGGATATAGTGAATGTCGGTGGTGATGGTTCAACAGAAGGGTTGAACAGTTTTTTCATGAATGACAATAGTGATAGTTGGGTAGAAGTGTATATTATTACAATTTGTATATGCATTTTTTCATTCTTCATATGTTTTGAATGCGGGTTGAAGGGTTTTGGTCAGATGCACCATCTGGGTTTTTCCCATGTGCTTCAAAAATGTTTTTGTTTATGAATCAACAAAGTGATGTGTTTTCTGATGTACAATTAATGCCATCCTTATTATTTTTCAGTAACCATTAGATAAATCCATGATTTTGAGCTTAGTCTGCAATAAAAGTGATTTTGTAATAATTGTAAAGACAAAATTGATTCTACTTTATTTCATTATGTTATTGCTTCTCTCAAGTTTATGCACAGATAGAAGTCCAGTTTGTGAGTTTGTGAGAGCTTGTTATATAGGTCTTTGAATGTCTCATTAGACCTCTCACAACAATATACAACCTCGACATTTGAAGTGTAGATGAAATGCTCTGATACAAATTCACTATTTAATAGTGCATGAGTTGTGATGAATGTTTTTTTGAATAAGGAGAAACACATTTTATAGTATTCATTGTGTTGCAAGTGGAGAATTAAAGGTTCTTAAGTTTCAAATCCAAATGAAAATTTCAAGAAAATAAATTCATTGATACAAAGTGATTCTCTATTTTTATGCCTTTTTGAATTCTTCAATTCTTCAATAAATGATGTAAAACAGTCAGTGGGACAAGTTGCAAGTGAGGCACATCATTTATATGTTTTGAATTGCCAGTGAGGCTGTAACAAGTGAGGTTTTGCTTTTCCAGTGAGGCAGTTGTGAGTGAGACATTGAATGTAAGCAGTGAGGTTTTGATTTGCTAGTGAGGCTTAATGAAGTAAATTTTCAGAGTGGTTTTTTCTCCTTGTATAGGGTTTTCCACTCATAAATACCGTGTTGTGGCTCCTCTTGATTTGTGATTAATTTGAGTCTTTATTTCATGGTGCTTCTCTCAACATTTGAATCTCTATGATACTTGAATTTTATATGCATAAATTTGTAAGGATTAATTAAGTTAGATTTGATTTGTAACCTAAATCACTAATTCACCCAAATAAATGACTAAACCATGACTAAATAAATGACTACCATGACTAAAATAAATGACTACCATGACTAAATAAATAACTAAAATGACTAAATAGATGACTACCATGACTAAAATAAATGACCACCATGACTATTTAAATGACTACAACGACTAAATAAATGACTACCATGACTAAATAAATGACTACCATTACTAAATAAATGACTAGTTAACAATAATCAATGACTAAATTAACTATTAGTGTTTCTTAGATCAGATTAGATAATCAATTTAACAAAAGAAATGCAACAAATAAGACAATGAACACAACAAGATACCCTGGGAAAACCCTCCTCTTGAGGGAGAAAAACCCAGCAAATATATCTCTTATATATTGAAGGAATAAGAGTAGAAATCTGCTTGAACCCAGGCCCAACACAATTCCGAATTTGATACAATGAATAATAGCACCTCTCCTAGATGCAAAGATACAAATGAATATGTTTCTCCTTGAAATCAGTCTGCTGCTACAAAATGATGATCTGCTGCTACAAGATGATGATCTGCTGATTAAGTATGAACTTCTTCTAGGACTGCGAATTCTGCTCTGCCAATAAAGTGTGAACTTCTTGATATTCGAATTGTGTCAATAGTCAAGAAGTGACCTTGTATTTATATCTCCTAGGTGCCTCTTCACTTGGGTCGGCCTTTGATAAATAACAATTAAAGTCGGCCAGAATAATTACATGCTATAAATCAAATATATAAGGTCGGCCCATGTATTTAATATTAGTCTTAGTGAAGACCGACGCTATATTAACATCAACACTCCCTCTCAGCTAGGGATGAACTTCCATCTGCACAAGACACATTATGTTAGAATGAAAACAAAATAAAATATCACCTCAACGTGATATTAACCATTATGGCTACTCCCATAGATGGTAAAAACTCATCACGGATTCTCTCACGTGATGTTGTCATGGAGTCACACACATGACATCCACCATAGCTTCTCCCAGAGGGTGGAAACAAGGGCTTTCACCTCAACTCTCTCTCATCAGAGAATTGCATTATCAAGGACTTTCACCTCAACTCTCTCTCAGCAGAGAATTGTATTAACAAGGGCTTGCACCTCAACTCTTTCTCAGCAAAGAGTTGCATTCTCAACAAGGATCACTGATTACTGAGACTCTTTCTCAGTCACGGCTGCATTCTCCACCATACCAAGTTTCTCCCGGAAGTATACAAACTTAATCCTGGCGAGAGGCTTGGTGAGAATGTCTGCCGTTTGCTCTTCAGTGCTGATATACCTCAACTGTATAGCTTTCCTTTGTACCATATCTCTAATATAGTGGTACTTGATCTCAACATGTTTTGTTCTATCATGAAACACAGGATTGACAGAAAGCTTCACACAACTTTGATTATCACAGTGTATAATAGTAGGCTCCATTGATTGTCCAAACAATCCTGCAAGGAGCTTGCGAAGCCACACTGCCTCACGAGCTGACACACAAGCTGCAATATACTCTGCTTCAGTTGTACTCAAGGCCACTGAAGACTGTTTCCTGCTACACCAGGAGATCATAGCAGTCCCCAAACTGAAGCAACAACCAGAGGTACTCTTCCGATCTGAGACACATCCTGCCCAATCAGAATCAGTAAAACCATGCAGCTCCAAATCCACGTTTGAAGAATATCTCAACCCATATCCAATTGTGCCACATAAATATCTCAGGATATGTTTAGCTGCTACAAGATGTATTTGCTTTGGTTCACACATAAACTGGCTAAGTGCACTCACTGCATAGCAAATATCAGGTCTAGTGTTAACTAGATACATCAATGAACCAATCAACTGTCTATACATCGTAGAATCCACTGGTTCTGAACTAGCTGCAGCTTCTTTCAACTTATCTAAATTAGTCTCCATGGGTGTAGACATAGGTTTGCAGTCAATCATACCAAACCTTTTGAGAATGTCAACAGTGTACTTCCCTTGACTTAGAATCATCTCATCTGGCTTTTGCCAAACTTCTAAGCCAAGAAAGTAATGCATGAGACCTAGATTCTTCATCTCAAATTCTGAAGCTAATTCCTTCTTGCATTTTAGAATTAGATGTTCTTCACCAGTAATGATCAAGTCATCAACATATAAAACCAAAATTAATGCTTCACCATTTACTACTTTGAAGTAGAGGTTAGAATCTGCATCATTCTTTGAGAAACCCAGACTTGAAAGATACTGATCAATTCTTTCATACCAAGCACGAGGAGCTTGTTTAAGACCATACAAGGCCTTCTTCAGCTTGCAGACATGAGACTCTTTCCTATGCACCTCAAATCCTTCTGGTTGCTCAATGTAAACCTCTTCTTCTATTATGCCATTCAGAAAAGTTGTCTTTACATCCATTTGGTGAATCTTCCATCCTCTAGATGCAGCAATAGCAATGATGGTTCTAACAGACGTGTAACGAGCCACAGGAGCAAAGGTTTCTTCATAGTCAACTCCCTCTTTTTGTGAGAACCCTCTAGCCACAAATCTAGCCTTGTGTTTCTCAATGCTCCCATCAGCTGCATGCTTGATCTTGAAGAGCCACTTAGAAGACACCACAAATTTGTCTTTGGGTCTAGGAACTATATCCCAAACATCGTTCTTAAGTATAGACTGATACTCCTCAATCATGGCATCTTTCCATACTTGTTGACTAGAAGCTTCTTCAACATTTGAAGGCTCTGACTCAATAATCTGACTCATCAAGGCAACATAACTAGAGAACTTGTGAGGTCTCTTGCTTTCTCTGAAGGCTCCTCTTGGAGCTGCAAACCTTTCTGCTTCTTGCATTGTCCTGCGAGCCCAAAGAGGTCTTTTCTTTCCAATCACAATGTCTAGAGGCCCATCAGTAGGATCCAAAGGCTCAGCTGGATCAATATCTTCTTTAGGTTCTGTATCCTCCTTCAGATTCTATGGAATATGGTCAACTTCCATATCTTGAGGAAGTTCTTCTTCATCGACCTCCATAGGAGTGCCTTTGGACCTTCTATAAGCAACATCTTCCTCAAATGTGACGTCTCTACTGATCTCAATAGACTTCTGTCCTGGAATGTAAATCTTGTAAGCTTTTGATGTCTCACTGTAGCCTACAAGAATTCCTTTCTTCCCAGAAGGTTCTAGTTTTGTTCTCTTTTCCTTTGGAATATGAACATAGACTGGACAACCAAAGATCCTCAAATGACTAACTTCAGGCTTCACGCCTGAGAATGCTTCTTCAGGAGTTTTATTCTCTAAGATCCTGTGGGGACTCCTGTTTTGAACATAGACGGCTGTTCTTGATGCTTCAGCCCAAAGAGAGATTTGTAAGTCTTGATCATGGATCATAGCTTTCACTGCTTCCACAATAGATCTATTCTTCCTTTCAGCGATACCATTTTGTTGTGGATTATAGGGAACACTGAACTCCCTCTTAATCCCTGCTTCAATACAAAAGTCTCGAAAAGTGCCAGAAGTGTATTCTCCACCATTATCAGATCTCAATACTTTGATCCTCTTCCCAGACAGATTTTCAATCTGTGCTTTGAATTCTCTGAATCTTTCTAATACTCCTTCTGATTCTTTAGATCTCAAGAAATATATCCAAGTCTTTCTAGAGTAATTATCAATGAAAATAATATAATACAAGAAACCACTAGATGATGCACTAGACATTGGACCACACAAATCAGAATGAATGAGATCAAGAATACATTTAGATCTACTTTCACTGGAATGAAATGTACCTTTTGTGTTCTTGCCTAGGGCACATCCCTTGCATGTACCTTCATGTTCTTGATCGAATTTTGGAAGACCGGTGACCATCTTCTCCATGATAGGTAGAGCACGAAAGTGAATGTGAGCCAATCTTCGATGCCAAAGATCACACATGCTGGTATTGTTATGCACAAGTGCTTGAAGAGGAAGAGTGCACAGCGTGTAGAGACATTCATGTCTAACTCCAATCACTTGAGCAGTTTTGAAGCTGGAGTTCTTTGCCCATATAAGAACTTTCCCTTTAGAGAAGGCAACTTGATAACCCTTGTCTTCTAATGCTGAAATTGAAACAAGGTTCCTCTTTATCCCTGGTACGAACAGTACATCATTCAACTCCAAAGAAATTCCAGAATCCAAGTGAAGAGTGGAGTTTCCAATCCCTTTTACAAGAATATCTAGCATCATCTCCAATAACAACTTGATCACTGGAGTTGCTTTCCATTAAGTTTGAAAGATGACTTCTGAATCCGGTGATGTGCCTAGAAGCACCACTGTCAATCAACCAAGTATTAGAGTCAGTAGAAACATTGCTAGACAAGGCTGAATAAAATAGATAATCACTGGAGTCCTTTTGTAGAGCAACTTCTTCAACATCTGCAGTGGCAACTTGAAGCTTAGGTCGTTGGGGGCAACCCCTCGCAAAGTGACCATACTTATCACAACGAAAACATTGAATCTTGGACATGTCTCGTTTCCTTTTGAAGGTAGGAGCATCTTCATTTCCATCTTCTTGATTCCTTTTGAAGAAACCTCTCTTAAAGCCTTTTCCTTTGTTTGATGAATGAGAGGTAAGAACTTGTAATTCTTCATTCTTTGAGCTTTGACCAATCCCCCTTGCTGTTAGTCTTGATTCTTCTTGAATGCAATCAATCCTCAATTGATCAAACTTGGGAAGTTCGGATCTTGCACTGATTCCTTGGATGAACGCCTCCCATGAAAGTGGAAGACCATTGAGAGCAAGCATAGTCAGTTCTTTATCATCAATCATGTGACCAATAGTGGAGAGCTGATCTTTTATCTCTGAAATCCTCATGAAGTATGTAATAACAGATTCTCCTTTCGCCATTTTCACATGATGAAGTTGTTGCTTCAGAGCAAGGGCACGACTGGTGTTGTTGATTTCGTACATCTCTTCCAAGGTTGTAAACATCTCTCTTGCTATATCCAACTTGAAGATAATTGGTACAATATGATCCTTGACGGAATCAACCAATGCTTTCTTTGCCCTAGTGTCTTTCTTCCTCCATTGCAGCTTCTCTTCTTCCCCCTCAGGTTCGGGAACTTTTGTTTTCACAAACTCAGCCAAGTCATTCTCTTCCAAAGTTAGCATGAACCTGAACCTCCATGATATGTAGTTCGAGATCCCTTCGAGTCTATCCTCGATTTTCAGACCGTTCACCATCTTGAGAAATATAGAAGATAGACTGAAGAAAAAAATAAGGTGAGTGTTGCGAACTAAATCTGATCACGATCTTTTTCACACCCGCTCTGATACCATGTTAGTGTTTCTTAGATCAGATTAGATAATCAATTTAACAAAAGAAATGCAACACATAAGACAATGAACACAACAAGATACCCTGGGAAAACCCTCCTCTTGAGGGAGAAAAACCCAGCAAATATATCTCTTATATATTGAAGGAATAAGAGCAGAAATCTGCTTGAACTCAGGCCCAACACAATGCCGAATTTGATACAATGAATAATAGCACCTCTCCTAGATGCAAAGATACAAATGAATATGTTTCTCCTTGAAATCAGTCTGCTGCTACAAAATGATGATCTGCTGCTACAAGATGATGATCTGCTGATTAAGTATGAACTTCTTCTAGGACTGCGAATTCTGCTCTGCCAATAAAGTGCGAACTTCTTGATATTCGAATTGTGTCAATAGTCAAGAAGTGACCTTGTATTTATATCTCCTAGGCGCCTCTTCACTTGGGTCGGCCTTTGATAAATAACAATTAAAGTCGGCCAGAATAATTACATGCTATAAATCAAATATATAAGGTCGGCCCATGTATTTAATATTAGTCTTAGTGAAGACCGACGCTGTATTAACATCAACATTAACGACTAAATATACTACCAAATTTATCAATCAAAACAACAAATAAATGACTAAAAATGGTTTAGTCATGAATTTGGTCGCATTATAAATGACTGGCAATAAAATAATAATGGTCAAGTGACCAAGCTTAGTCACATATATGCATTTTTTAGTAGTTTTTTTAGTCATTTATTATTGTTTTTGTACTAGTGGATGCATGCACATAAAAACTAAGCACATTTATTTTGACGTTTTGTCATTACAAGTCACCTGCATAACTGACAAATGTGGAAGAGTGATGAAAGTGGAAGATATTGGCTTGGACATTACATTGATGCACGATCACTATTTATTGTGCCTTTTTCCAATCGATGTTTCAATTTTCTATTTTAATTGGCATCCTCAATAGAAGCTCTATGTATCCAATGGGAAGGTATGGACCCTTTATTGTTTTTTTCCTTCTATATTTGCATGTGATTTACCTTCTCTATGGTTGTGAAGTGGATGTGTTTGAAATTTATTTATATTTTTTCTCTGGTGCATGGGAATTTATATTGTGTTGATATTCCAATGATCTTGATTGCATGATAATGTTGCTATTATATTTATTGTCATGTTGGTTTTTAGATTCTTTAATTTTCTCATCCATAAAACAAAAGATGGAGACATAGAAATAGATCGTGATTTATTCTTTGGGACATGGGTCCATGATTCCTCTTGTCCTCTATATGATTCTTTAAAATAGGTGTGCATCCTCATGCATTAAATGTATACATAGAGATTCACACTAAAAATCAATCTATTTGATTGATGGAGGGTGAGTAGTGTAAAGGCTCATGCATGTTCTATATGATCTTTCCTTGCCATAATTTTTACATGTTTAATAGGCTTGTGATGGATGCCCTTTGCAATTGGTAACTCTCTGTGCTAAATTATTTTTAGGAGTAGGATAATTCTACAATTACCTTTCCTTGTCATTTTCAAAGAATTTTGGATACTCTTTCTCTTTTTTATTCAATACGGATATGTTGATTGTTGAGACATGTATTTTCAAAGGAAAATTACACTTTAACCCATACATTAGGGCTCTTCTTTTTGTATGGTCGTGAAGCACCATACTCACTCTCATGCTCAAAATATAAATTGTAATTGTCGGATGCCTATGCAATTGGTACCTTTTGTGCTAAATTATTTATAGGATTAGGATAATTTTGCAATTGTCTTTCCTTGTCATGCAATGAATTTTGGATACTATTTCTCCTTTTTTGTTCAATACAGATATGTTGATGCAAATATTCATTTTCAAGGGCGAAGAATCCTAGGAAATAACTCTTCAACCCATACATTAGGGCACTTCTATCTGCACAATCATGAAAGAACTATACTCGCTCTCATGTTCAAAATATTAATTACAATTTTCGAATGCCCTATGTAATTGGTACCTATGTGTGCCAAATTCTTTTCAAGACTAGGATAATTTTATATTTGCTTTGCCTTACAATTCAAAGAATTTTGGATACTCTTTTTTTTTTTTCAATATTGATATGTTTGATTGTTGTAGTCATTCATTTGAAAGGCGAACAAGCCTAGGAAATTAAGCTTCAACCCATACATTTACACTTACAGACTACAAAAAATCTAGTAAATCAAAAGTAAAGATCATAAATAAAACCCTTGACATTATTTTTTGTATATTCAGATTCCATCATAAAATTTGTATCATAATTTCTTTTTCTTTTTGGTATGATGTGAGTTTATTATTGATTTCTTAGATAAGTGACATCTAGCGAGTTTAATTGACAAGTACAATAACTCAATCGTAGTTGGGTTCTATTTATATTCTCGCTTTTTTTATTAAGAGGGGTAAACACTTTTGCTCTGGACCAATGAACCAATGAGGTCACAAATGGGGGACCTCATCCCCAATATAAATTCTCAACAATTACACCCCAATGGGGTTTGAACCTTGATGGCAAGAATAACGTCACAACAATTCAACCATCACACCATGCTACTATTGGCATAGTCTTGCTTTTTAAAATATAATTTTAAAGAATTAATTTATTTTTATTATTGTATTTAATATATATGTGGTACACAGATTGCCGCATTTTTCCCAAGCCATTGAATCAAAAGCGAACCATTCATTATGTACTTTTTGAACAAAACCAATCGCCAAAGTCTGATTGAGTTATATATATATATATATATATATATTTTTTATTTTATTTCCAATCTTAATTAATATGAGACCATGTTAAATGAATTATCATGTTTCTTTAAATTTTATATAATAATCCATTGGTCTCGAGTTTGACTCTGCTCCTGGGTTTAAGAGGTGGGACTTCTTGCAGGCGACAAACCTCACCCGCAGGGAACTAGTCTCGCCCCAACTCACCCCAAGTACCCAAGATACATGATGTTGGGCTGGGTCGTGGGGACACCCCTGTTGTATAAAAAAGTAAAAAATAATAATAAAACAATAGAATATAAAATAGCATAATTATATTAAACACTATAGTAATATAACATAAATTTATGAAAACAATATTATAATAAAATAATAAGATCTTTAGAATTTATTGTTAGCAATTCATATCATTTGATAGTGTAGTCTATTTTAAATCTTCTTGGAATTTAGTGTGTATGTCATCTAGAAAATTAGATATAATAAATGTTATATAACGTGGAAGAAGTACAATAGTATATATGCCCCCTAAAAATAAGTATTTCTCTTTTATGATAACTTTAATGTTCCTCTCTTATCTAGAAGGCAATGTCGCTAGATGATTTTAATCAAATTTTTGGATATAAATGTGTAAAAAAATAAATAGAAATATTATAAAACCTTTTATATAGCATCGTATGCTCTTACCTTTCCCTTTGAGAGATCTTGATGATCAAAAAGTGTTACATAATAAGGGAACTAAGTTTATTTGGTTTGTTAACATCAATTTTTTTTACATGGTTAAAATATTTGCAAACTTGATAAAATTTAGTATGAAATGTTGATTCTTTTTAAAATTTGAGACTAAGTATTTCTCTTATAGATTAATTTTATTTTGATATAACTTTAAATCAAAGTTAAATTCTAATTTTTTGGCAAACTCAAATTGATGATCATTTTGAAACAAAATAATGAATTATAAAGTTACAAGAAAGAGTTATAATTAGAAAGGTTTTTAAATTTTAAATCTACATGATGGCACTTCTAAATATTTTTAAAACCAACTCAAAAGAACAAAATTGCTTATAAAAATCTTAGATGTTTTGAAAAATTAATTTGTTCTTTTCTTACAATATGTGGAAGCTACAATACCTTTTCTTTGACTCATAGCAAACATATGTTACAAGTTTGATGGAGAAGAAGAGAACAAAAGAGGTGTGGAAAGAGCTACCTAAAGAGTTGGTGCTAATGAGTGTAGCAAAATTGTCTAGCAGACCTTTTTCAAGAATGAGGTTGATTTGTAAAAGGTGGAAGGATATCTTTTCTTTGAACATGATTATCTCAAAACTATAATTCTAGATGGTTCTCATTCGAGCTATGTTTTCTTATTGCAACTCTCTCTGGATATGGGTTTGAGGGGATACAATCATGGATCATTGAAGGTGATGTAGATTTTATAAGGTTCCTTCAATAAAATTTCCAAAAATATCTAATGTTGCTCCAAATGGGTAAGAGACAGTCCTTCAAATTTCTACATATAGATGATAAATCTAATGCAAGTATTGCAACTTGGACAAAAGTTCCTCATCCTTCAAAAATCACAACTACTTTAGGTACAAATTTCATATCAACAACTTTTATCTCTTCCATCAATCAACATATAATCTTTCTTGGAAAATACTACTGGCACACAAATAGGCAAAGTATCGTTGAGATTTATGACTCAAAATATATGTTTATTAATAATATATAAAAATTCCAAGAGATATCCTTCTCGAGGTGCCTATTTTTAACCAGTTTGTCACATAAAAGTACATAGGTGCTTCAAGAAGGATATATCTCAACATTTATATATATATTTAAATATATATGCTAGTTTATAAGTGAATCCAAGTTGAGGTAAAATTTTGATGGGCATAGAAAAGGTTAAAATTAGGTTGCTAGGGTTGAGTGTATAGACTAGCACCATTGAGAAAACAAGAATGACTTTTTAAGACAAGATCTCTATCTTATATTAGGATAAATAAAAAATAAAAAATACTTTTTCAAGAACAAATATCTCCTCAACTGATGAACCATTACTTTCACTCAATTCATTTGAAGTAGATTTGGGAGGATAGACATTCTAGGAATTACTGATTATGGATCTCCCTTTTAGATTGGAAACTTGATCATTCAAGATGGATATAAGAGATCAATCAATGGCCATATGTAGAAAACTCTCTTTGATTTATATTTTCACCAAGAGATTCCCTAAGGGCACTTTTTGATCTTGAAGTCTTATATATCCCCCTTGAGATTTTTCTTCTCCTCATCTATGATTTCCATCCCATTTCCATTCATGTTCTCCTTGAAAATTCTTTCCTTCGATTTTCTTCTCTATTCATTGGATCTTTGAATTCTAGGTCCTTTGATTTGAGATTTTAGCATTAGATATAGAGTTTTCTCACTAAAAATATTTAGATTTATTGTTTCCTATCTTCAAAAGAGGCCTTCAAGAAGGAACATTATTGCCCCAACCATCTTCATTCTTCTTACCTTAGAATACAATTTTCCTGCATTGATTTCAATTACCCTAATTTAAGTGTCAACCTCATTTCTTATTTAGTTGCTCAAATATCATATATTAAGCATTAAAGACAATATCATCCCATTTATTTTTAATGCTCCACCCTACATTATTTTTCCTTGAAAAATTCATGCATTCTTCTTCTACTCTCCTTATATTTTTTAATAAAAATTACAAATATATATATATATATTCCTTTTCTAAATATTGATTAACATAAGTATATTAAACAAATTCACATATAAAATCAAGTGGGTTATTCATCTCTAGTTGTCTCCTTTGTCAAGTGAACCTCTTCACAAGTTGAGGTGGAGGTTCTTCCTAAGAACTCTTAGAAATATCTAGATCATTCTCCTCCTCAAGTGTAGCCTCCTTGATCTTTCATTGTAGTTACAATGTTGCCTTCATATTATCATTTAGTTGCTCAATTGTATGAAAAGATTTTATGTTATTGAAGTTCACATTTCAACTATATATTGGTTTCCCAATCATAGGATTTCAAATATTATATCCCTTAACCCCATCATTGTAATTGATGAAGATAAGTTTTATTGCTTTGAAATCTAAATTTGGCCTCTTCTCCTTTGGCCCATGCATGTTTGTTTCACAACCAAAAAACTGATATGTTAAAGTGAGGGATTTTTGCATCTAAACCTTATGTAGGGTTTTGTCAACAAGAGTTGATGTAGGGGATCTATTTACTAGATAAAAAATTATAAGGATTGCTTATGCACATATGCTTTTATCTAGATTAGCTCCATTAAGCATACTCATAGCTCTCTCTATCAATGTCTTGTCCATTCTTTCAACAACTCCATTATGCTAAGGGGTACATATGGAGTTACTTTATGTCATGCAATACCATTATTCATACAAATCCTATAAAAATTCATTAAATATAATTCCCCATCATTATGCATTATAAATACCTTAATATTTTTTATTTGGTTCTCAATAAGAGGTTTGAGCTCTTTGAATCTATAGAAGACCTTAAATTTATTCTTAATGAAATAGACACATGTATTTTTGGAGAAATCATTAACAAAAAAAACATAATATAGAGATTTTGAAAGTGGAGGTACATCAACAGGACCAAACACAACATTATGTTTCAAATCCAAAATCCTCATAGATCTAGCAAAGCTCGTGTAAAACTAAAATATTTTTGTTTTCCATATAAGCTTTGTTCACAAAAGAAAATCCAAATAAAAATCACATAACCCCTCAATTATATTTAAATATTTCAAGTTTCTCAAGACATTTTCTCCCAATGGCCCATGCACTCATGCCACAATATAGTCTTCTTAGTTAGAAGTATATGGTTCTTCAATGTATGAGCATCCTCCAAAACTAAAGCTACAAGTCCATAAGTATCAAGAACCATTAAATCATTACATTCTATGTAGGGTCTAGCATCAAGGTTGAAGAACATCCCAACACAAACTACCTTTGCAAGCACCATGGACCCATGAAACATCTTACATTCTTCTATGTTAAAGATTGTACACAACCACATAATTCATTTTTCTTACTAATAACATGTTTCCCGCTAAATTAGAAATGCACAAAACCCCTCAAAGACATTTAATTGTCCCATCACCAAATTTGATCTTGACTCTTACCACATCCAAAAATATAGTGATGAATTTGATCACACAAGCAAGCCTTTCCAACATTGATTAATTTGATCAAATGAAAAAAACTTTTAGAATCAATCATCCATCCATCTTCACATGCATGCATAATAAATGTTACAATAAACACATCACCAACATCATCCTCATAAGATCAAATTACATAAATCATTAGACCCTCACTTACCCTTATTTTCTTCCTTATAATCCTTTTATATAATTAATTGAACCACAATTTCATCACCTTATATCTACTAGAAGATTTAGATATCCTCCATATTTGGACCTTTTCCCTTGTTTCTTATCCTTGTCAATTGATCCACCCTTGACAACCCATTGCATCTTTCATGGAATCTAAAGTTTTTGTCTCAACTTCTTTGTCTACTTGTCGGCTAAAATCCCCTCAAAAATTTCAGTAGGTCATGATTTTGAATCACACAAATGGTAACTACTCTCGAATGGAACGACGACAGACAACAATGACGAATGAGGGCATGCTAGGTATTTGAATTTTGTATTTTTTTAATGAAAGTTTTATTTATTGTTCAAGTTCATTTAAATTCACTTTATGTATACAAGCATATATTTATAAACATCTTAGAGATTTTTTTTAGGTGTATATTTTGAATCAATTTTGTAATATATATAAGTTGAATGGAGTATATATAAGTTGAATAGGCACCTCAAAAGTATAAATATAAGTTGAATAGGTTTTTGAGAAGTGTATTTTATATAATTTTTTAAAGAGATATATATAAATTTTAAAAAATAAAAAAATAGAATACAAACAAATATTAATAGAATTTTGTTTTAAAATTATAAAGTACAGCTTTTTGGAAATAAATTTTAGATAATTTTTTTTATAGAAAGAAAATAAAATAAAATTACTAAGTTGAATTTTTTTTAGATTTATAATTGAAACATATCTTCACAACCAAAAACGATTTTTTAGACAAAAAAATTAAAAAAATAAAAAGAAACTTGAGTTTTAAAAAAAATTATAATAGAAACATGTCTCTTTTGATAATTAATTGGAAGTATGATAAGTTTTTGTTTTTAAATTTTTTAGTTTTATTTTTATAAATAAAATATTATTTATTATATTTGGATTTTTATGTACATGGGTATTTCACACCCATATACAATTTTAAGAGTTTGTCATAGTTGAAAAATATTTTTAAAAAATAAATTAAAATAGCTCTTAATTTGATAATTATTGATGTAATATAAAAAATGTATGTGTAATTTGAAAACTATATATATAATTTGAAAAATGTATGTGTAGGTTTGAAAATATTTGTGTACTTATATGCCTTGGAAAGTGATTTAAGGCACATGATCTAGGTTAATTTTGTGAATGTTTGTATACTTGTGTATACAATATCATTGTTTACCCACAATTTTAAAAGGAAAATTATTTCATTAATGGTAGATAAGCTCCCCGACTAGCGGGAAAGGCTACATGGCCATAATTTGAGTTTGATAATTTACATTATATTTTTTTAATTCAAATAATGATGCTTAATATCATTATACAAGTTGATTATAAGTGGAGGAGCTCAATTTTTTCCTAGAAAATTATCTAAGTGATCTATTGAGTTTCATTGTTTTAAGTTATTTGCTTTATTGCATAGGTTATTAGTGCATATATATAGGTGATTGTTCCTAGTATCACTTGTTGAAACTTATAGTTTCTAAGGGATCTTTGATGAAGAAGCTCTACTCTTTGCCAAGAAGATGGCTAGGTGATGTTTTGAGTTTGATTTTATGGGTTATGATCATGATCACAAATATATGTGTAGTCGCACTTGATTTTTTATTTAGTAGATAGTTTTAACATGAAAGAGTTTATATTTTCGATGAAATAAATTTGTACACTACCATATACAATGTGTCAAAAATGAAAGTGATATAGAAAATCCATAGAATCTCTCACCATTTTTCTTAGCTACTGGATGAGAAAGAAGTTTAGTGCTCTCTCCATTCAAATGCTATGATAATTTTTAAATTACTTTAGTTCAATATATATTATCTATAGCATCTATTTCCTACACCTACATAAGTATCTCACCATTTTCCATTAAAAAAATGAAATAAAAATAAGTGCGCACCTTAATCTTATGCATCTTAGTTTGTTATAGATACTTTGATGTGTGAGTCTCTCTATATAGTTTCAACAAAAAATCAAAGGAAAAAAATCCAAGCTAGAATTACATGTGTGTTTTACAACCAATTGCTTGAGAAGTCATCTTCAAATTTGAGCACTATTATGGTTACTTTTATTGATCGTGTTATGCCTCATAAGGGTTTCGAGGGATTTGAGAGGTGTTGAATTTCTTGCAATGTTTTACAATTCCCTTCTAGTTCATGTATCTCATAAATTCCATACAAATGTAGAACTATAAAAAATAATTTAATCAATGGTTCACAATCTAGCTTTGTAAATCATGTGACTTGAATAGTATATAGTTGAGCCAATCCTTCACCAAAATAATTAGGCTTCTCTTTATAAAGATACAAAAATTATTAAAAACTAATCTAACCTAATATGGTTGTGTTTGAGACCAGTTGGCATAAAGACTTCAAATATATATATCTACCAAATTAATCAATTTATATATACTACCTATTTTCACTACACTATATTCTTGACTCCAATCTGTACTTATAATTTCCACAAAGGTGATGACCTCCTCGGTGATTAGGATTTTAAATGAATATTAGGTTTTTTGTATACTACTAATTTTTCATACAAGGAACAATAATGTGACATTCGAAAATGAGAACAATATATTTCTTGTCATTAATTTTAATTAGAAAATATTTTTTATGCAAAATCTTTATATATATTTAATTATTAATGATATAAAGGTTTTCTTTACATGTTGATATCTTATTTTGACATTGTATTTAAAAAATATCCTTTCTAGATAAAAGGAAAAATATTTATATCTTTATTAATTGGTGTACTTTGAATCTATATAGAACAATCCTACAACCTTATTTATTAAAATGTCACATTTATATTGCATATATTTAAATTTTTGTGTGAATTATAATTCTACATTAATTTTTGTTCATGGTGATATCTGTGTGGCCATTTTCATACTCACTCTTTCTCTTCTATTAGACATGCATTTCTATTTGATGCTTACAAAAATTATATGATGGTAACCCTCTTTACAATGATGTCATGTTGTAGACATTTTCCATTCCAATAATTGAGCTATGCATACTCCTTGTATCTCTCTACTTCATTCATAATACTGCTCATTTTTTCATGTGTATCCTACTTGTCTTGTTGTATTGCTCCATAATTCACTACTTAGGCACCACATATCATATTTCCTCCCTTGAATGCTTCATGACCCTTAAGATCAAGAAGATGTTATTGAAAAAGTTATGTAATAACTTATATGAGCTTTGTAGTTTCACAGAATCATGGATATTCAAAATATTACAAGCAATTTTTTTGTTTAAGCAAGGCATGTCAACTAGTACATTACATGAATCATGAGAGTACTCATGTTAAATATCACTTTTATTATAAGATAGATATGTTTTAGTAAAAACTGCTAAGATGGCTAGTTTATTCTCATACCTTTTGCAGGAGATCAAACCAACAAATGAGTTGAATGTGCAACAATACTTGCATAGAATTGTCCAAACTAAAAATGATTGAAATTTTTTATTATAAGATGATGGATAAATTGCTCAAGCAACCAAAGTATCAAGAATATTGTGAGAAAAATCAAACAACTCAAAATTTGATCATTATTCCTATTAAATTAATATATTCACTAAGGTAAGGGAGATATACGTGTTTGAAAATATGTAAATGAATGTTACGATGCAAAAATTTATTGCCACAAGAATGACCAATGTTAATGGATAGAGACCTTTGATACATCACAAGATGCTTCTTATGCTTATGATAAGGTGGTTATATCCATGAAAGGAATCAACACACGGACCAATTTATTCTATAAACAAATAAAGGCATGCAATTTCATGTCCAAACATGCTATTGTTCCCTTATCCACTTTCCATCCTACCTCCAAATTAGATCTTGTTTGTGTTTATCCCACCAATATCGTGTGGTGAAAGTCTCAAGAATTAGGAAGAAAAAGTGAACACCCACACCTTAGTGGTAGATAAAATCCAAAAAATGATAAATACATAAAAATATAGAGGTGTTAGACAATGGCTATATGGATCATTATGCTACATAAATCATGAACTAAAACTCCAAGCAACATCGATTTATTGGAATATTTGATACCATAAAAGAGACAAGTTATGCTTATGATATTGTTCCCATATCAATGAGAGGCATTAAGACAATTAAAATTTTCCTTCATATGAATTAAGATTCATGTAATTTCTTTTCTAACCAACCTATTGTTCTCTTCCTAAATATTTGGCATCTTTCTCCAAAGTACATAGAGATTATAATGTCCTCACCAAGATGTTGCAAGATGCTTTCTCTAATTACATAAGTAAGAATTTTACTATAATTTTTTTTACATTAGAAGCTAAAATGTATAACTTTGGTGATATGGTCATGAAAAATTCCATGAAGTCCTCAATGGAAAGAATGGAGAAGACTTGTCAATTTCTTAGAGATGCTTCACAAAATTTGTAGGCGACTATCTCTCTTCCTACAAATCCTACCACCAATAGCACCAAAATTTCCATTCAAAGCTCTTTGCAAGAATATACCTTGATTATAACTAGTCTTAATCTTGAAATGTTTCTTTCATTTGCAAAAAAAATCCAAAATCCTATAATCTATTGTCAAAATGCAACTACTAATCAATTGAGCATTCCATGCTCATATTCATGTTCCCAACCATCCAACTCTGTTGTTTAGTCTTATTTTGACACCAACAACATTGCTAATACAATTCCTATAAATAGTCATGTTACACCCACTTTGCAAAACCAATTTCAACACCAAAGTCTTGTTCATTTCTTGGAAGAATCTAGTACTACGACATCATTTCTGATTTCTAGCTCATTGCCAATAAAACAAATCACTCCCAACATTAAAAATATTATTTCTAAGAATTCCTATATAAGTTTGGGTTTGTTGGATTGAGTAATCCAAAAGTTCCTTCTTTAATCCAGTCCCAAAAATAATGACGTTTACTATAATTTTAGCCTTCCATTTATGGCTAGTACTATTATTCCCATGCTTAGCACTTACAATGTTACACCTCATTTTTGTAATATTGACACAATAAAACCCAATACACTAGCAATAGCTATAATTCAAAGAAAATAACATGCATGTTGTTGAACATCAATGCTTTGATTCCTCTATCAACAACCTAGGCACTCTTCTTCAAGATATTTTTCAAGAAAAAATTCAAAGATAGTTGATATGGCCACTTGAAAAAATTTTAATCATAATGAACAAGATTTCCTTCTCATCCATTTCATTTTTTTATTTCTTATATTTGTACTTTGAAAGCATAAATATATGACATTTTCCACCATGTTGATTTAATATAAGATAATGTTTCATATTTGAAACCTTAATTATTTTTGTAATTAAATGTTATAATTCCTTGTTCCAATGTAAACTCCATTGGCATCACTTAAACTCAATTCGTCATCAATGATTTATTACACTTAATAAAATAAATATCAATTGTATTATTTGGTCAACATTAGCTAATTTAACACTTCGTTATTCTTATAAATAGCAACCTAAAAAATTAGAATTTAACTATGCTTGCATAAATTCCAACAAAAGTAAAATAAGTAATACCAATAGTTTCAAACAATTAACATTCCAAAGCAAATACATAAGATATTACACAATTCACCAATAAGAATTAGACACAATGCATTACTTTTTGCTACTAGTGTGTTTTAATTTAACTTTTGTATTTATGATTTATATAAAGGATATTACTGCTAGGTTATTTTACTTATTATATTTATTTATTGAGATTTCAAAACTATGTATTGAAATGCATAAAATTATGAAAACACTTTTATTATATATTAATGACACTTTTGTTATATTAATTATTGCATCACAATATTAAAAACTATAATTCTATACATAATCTATCATCTCAAGCATTAATTGTATCATTGTCTTAAGCATTCATTACAATATTGATACACTTAATCACACACACACACACACACACACACACGCATGTATGACTCAGTATGTCTTCAATTTTTAACAAAATCATAGAATTGATTAGAAGGTCTTGATTGTAATCGAGGAAGTCTCAACTATTTCCTAATACCATAGAAAATTTAAAGGGTACTTCTTAACACCACCAATTTTTCTATTTATTGGCACATGTAATAAAATTTGAAAGATTCAAAGGTTAAGACAAGATAGAAAGATCAAGTATACCTTTCGAAAGATCAATGTTTCCCTTAAGAGGTTCAAGCGTGACCTCCCAATCTCTACATGTCTCTACATAATATTTATTTTTACAAAGAATGTGTCCATCACAAGCTTATGTTTCTAGATTTACTCTTAGATTCTAGGTATCTACCTTATATAACAATCAAATCTGTCTCCTTTTCAAATTCTAGGTACACAATTTATTTTGGTCATTTTATTTATGTTTAGTTCTAGATTTATCAATTTTAAGTGCATGTCTAGACTTGACTTATTTAACTAGGCTTTAATGTATTAGTTTATATATTTATTATAGGGTGTGTTTATTTTCCTCATATTTGTGGTAAACTAGTATAATCTTACACCACTTAAGGTTTTTTCTTTGGTAATTTTCTAATTTTTATTTCAGATATGTTTTTTATGAAGTTGTTTCATCTTACATTCATATTTGAAACTTCTCTTACAATCTATGGATCCTTATATGACTCCCTTCATGATGGATACACAAGATTTAACTATTGATGATTCTTTAGAATAATAGGATTATTTATTTATCCTCACCTAGATAACTAATTATGGCATGCACATCTCGATTTGAGGTCATCAAGTGCCACAACTACCTCATCATCCTTGATTAGTGGTCTCTTTCATTAAGGGCCACCTTGTCTTAGTTGATCAAGTCAACTCACCTCCTAATTAAGAGTGATTCAAAGCTAACACATGACCTATTAGACATGTGTCATCCTAACCCATACATCTAAGAGACCTATATATTTATACTCTACACTATGTATTGTATTAAGTATATAATATCTATTTTATTTTCTAATTTTATGACTAGTTCATAAACATTATGCTCTATATATATTTGTTATGGTTATCACAAATTTAAACATAGTATTAGAGCCACTAGGTCCTAAGGTTAGTTTGTTTATGAGTTTTGATAATAAATGAATGAGTTTCTAAAATATCTAGTGAATGGTGAAGCTATTATGAGCTCACCATTATGTCCAAAACAACCAAATCAAATAGGGTCCACTACTATTTCATTTAATTTGGACAACTAAAAGCTAGATGTAGATTGCTAGATTTTAGACCTATTGTTATAAGTCACTATTGTAGAATTTCTCTAAACAAGAAACATACCTTGCTATTACATCTAAGTACCTCGCTGTGACATCTAAGATATATCACTCTATTAAAATTGATTATAATTAAAAACAATCTCACCAAACAAATGAAACAATACCAACAAACCAACAACAATACTATCATAGAACAGCAAAAACAATAGCCTACAACAACCAAAATACAAACAGCTAACAGTTTACTCTCATCTACATATCCTCCTCCTATAGCATCCTCACTGTCCAGCCCTACCACATCTAGTGTCGTAGGTGGTCGTAGTGACAGACGGTTACGTTCCCGAGTGACCACAACACCTTAATCAATATCCTGGTGGGTACCTCATGCCATCGACATCCATTCACCTGCTCTACCTAATTTGAAAGGCCCCCATTAAAATATCTCTCGTGTAGATTCATTTTATGACCTGTGATTGCATGAACATGATGTGGTACACTTGAGATATTTAAGTTATTTATTGGGTGAAGATCTACATACAAACACCACGTAGGTGGCCCTTTACCAAAGCTAAGGCATCACTTACTATCAAATCAAATTGAAGCTTTCTTATATCTAATTACCATATTAATAAATAAAGCTAGAAGTTTTTTAATATTTACACTCGGGGAGGTGATATATCGGATTGGATTTGTCATAAGGTATGACATCTTATGATTTGTTTACCTTTTCAATATATGTTATAGATTAGCTCCTACATGAGTATACTGCACCATGATGGTGTGGATGTATAGGTATATACTTTTTAGATGTTGGAATATTCTTTAGGATTTTTTTTATCGTCTTTTGTAATCGTTTATATGGAAATATATATTTTTATTTTGGGTATTACAATTTTATTTTTTTTATTGGTATCAACAGTGTTTTTTGTGCTTTTTTAAGTTCTATGTATTTATTTCAATTGTACAATTTTATTTGACTCTCTTTGTTTCACTCAAACGGCTAATATCCTTGTAAATGCACTAGTTATAAAGTGACATATCCTATACTTCTCAGAGGGTTTACACAAATCATTTTTGGGAGGTCTTGTAATCAATCAACAAACTAAGATAAATTTTCATCATGGGGGGTCGCAAATATGTTTTCAAGTATTTTATCTCTTTTGTCATCACCCTAATCAAAGGGAGCTATTTGTCCTAGAAAGAGGGGATAAAAACCATTGCCTTGAGCAAGATATGTTGCCCTATCTCCATGGACATGTTCCTAAGCTTAATATCCTTGAATAGAAAGATGTATGGTGAATCTCCAACAACATGGAATCTGAACTAATATATCTTAAAGTTTTTAAGGATATCTTACATCATATAAACACATTGAGTGTCCTTTTACTACCACAATCATAAGTAGCCAACTAAATGAAAACTTTGAACACCTAATAGACTATGATGTTACCTTAAAGAACCTTACACATGTAAATGGAACTAAAATAACAATCAATCCTCCTCCTAATGTTGAAATTATATGCATTCATACTTACACTACCAATATGTGCAATCATAGGATGAGTAGTGCATTTATTCAACATGCACTAAGATTCCACCTCCTTTAACAACTTTGATAGTTCATCATCATGTCATGGAATGAGTAGTGTTGTCATATGACATGCATTGAGATTCCACCTCCACCTATATATTCTACTAAGTTTAGTTTTTCTTCACTGAGGGACTCTAATTATTCTATTTAGTATAACCATCCTTGTTTTCCAAATATAGTTCATTGGGATGACTGATTGATAGATCTTTTGAGTTTGATTGTTGAGTCCCATATTTTATATCTAGATGATACCATCAAGAACTTATTTTTCCTCTTTGGTGATAGTGTTCTAGTAGTTACATCACCATCATCTTTGGTGCCTATTCTACATCAATTTCCACATGGTTTTTAGTAGTCATCTTCCTTAGTTAAGTCTAAGAATCCTAATCTAATACTGGCACCACTCAACATGACATGGGGACAGATGGACAACTTCTAGAGACATACATTTCACATTTTCTTCCCTCTTTTTCCTTCATGGTTTAACAAGACCTACTATAGTTTTACTTTCTAACATAACGAATTTTATTTGATTCACATGGATCTTCACCAACCTTCAATTTTATCCTTCCATCTTTTGTGCAATGTGAATTACATCTAGAGGTGCTACCGCGTCTCTCTACTTGTACTATGTCTTTTCTAGGGTGTTCTATCTCTACTTGATGTGGGTTTCTATCATACTACACAAGTACCTAACATGACTACAAATTTTCTAAGACCCATTTAACATTCCCCCCTAGTTTCAATCAAGGGGGATTGCTAATGTAATATTATGCTTCACTTAGGATCTACTTTATTCCCATTGCTATAATTCACCTAATTATTAAGTTTACTTAAAATAATAAGAATATTTATAATTTATGCTCACCTAAGTAGTTAAAAATGACATGTGTACACTTTGATTTGAGGTCATCAAGTGTGTTAAATACCTCACAATCCTTGATTGGTGGAAAATTAGTCCCACCTCTCTCATTAAGGGTCACTTTATCTTAGTTAACTAAGTTAACTCACCTCCTTATTATGATTTTATCTTGTGGCCTCTTGAACATGTGTCATCCTAACTAATCCATCCAAGAGGCTTATATATTTTTACTTTACAATTGTGTTGTTAATCCATTATATTAAGTACATAACATCTTTATTCTATTTGATAAATTTATAACTTAGTCATAGACATTAGGTCATAGGTAGATTTTTTATGCTTATCACAAATTCTAATAAAACAATGAGAGACACTCTTGTGCTTGTTCATGATACATTTCCCAAGGACTTCCATTCTTCATATCATCTTAAATTATGTGATGATAACGAACCTCTTTTGATTAATCATGATGTTATCATTCCTAGTGATCATAAAATTCTCCTTGCAACTAATGATCATCCCATCAAGCTATTTATGTGGCTTCATGGTTTTTTAATGATTTATATATTGAGGAGCTCATAGTGATATTGAGGAGCATGCTATCCCACATGATGTTACTATGTTTTATGATGACAATCTTTGTTTACTTTCTCATATTGCCTATGTGGCTACTATTGATGATTCATTATGGCTCAACAATTTAGTTCATATTAATGAATATAGTATTAGTGAATCAATCATTAATATATTTAGTAGTAGTGAAGATACAATTTTACATGTTAAATCATTTTTAGATTCATGTATTATGCATATATTGATATGATATGTTTCTAATGCACGTGTTTAAATAAAATTTAGTTGATGAAGTTTTATTATAGTTGTTGGAAATATGTGCAATATGTGTTGTCGTT
This sequence comes from Sequoiadendron giganteum, assembly GCA_007115665.2. Taxonomy (NCBI): domain Eukaryota; kingdom Viridiplantae; phylum Streptophyta; class Pinopsida; order Cupressales; family Cupressaceae; genus Sequoiadendron; species Sequoiadendron giganteum. The sequence goes on from CM021102.1 coordinate 643,500,070, forward strand.
GATGTCAACTGGAGGTCAACTTAATGACCTATAATACTTGTATAATAAATGGATTGATATAGTTGAAGAGGTTGAGAAATGATGTGAGAATTTGAGAGAGGTGATTTGACATAGATGGAGACATGGGATCAACATAAGCAAGACAATTTGGAAGCATGGTATGAACATGTTTAAGATAGTTACACATTATTGATTGGTTTCTCCATGTTTCAAGGTGCTAGATAAAGTCAGTTGTGTTCCTGTTTTTACTTGTGTTGTTGAGAGAAGTCGTCTAAGGAAAAAATGCATATTTTCCTAAGTTAGTGACTCTGCTTTTTGGTCTGCATTCCTTCAAATTGCATGATTCGGCTTTGTGGTTCTAGAGTTAAGTTTGGAAGTTAGCAAAGAGGTTCATGTCATCAAATCCTCTACAACAAAATTTAGGATTGGTTGTTCTCCGGATTGCACTAAAAAAAAGTTATGTGTCTCAAAATTTTACTAGAATGCTTTGCATTCCTCTAGAGTGATAGATATGGTTGTGTGAACTCGAGGATATGATCAGTGAGGTAAAAGGGTTCATCCATGTTAGTTTTAGATGATTTGGTGTATATCAATACAATATCCTAAGTATTGGAGTCTTATAGTCTTGTTGGGATGCTTTATTTTCATTAGTTCAATATGTTTATCTTCTTATGCCATCATATGCTCATTAGATACTTCAAAAGAAGGTTGTAGAGAACATAGACTACAATGCTCATATATTGATTTGTATGATGTTTTTAGTTTCTCCCTAGTGGTGTAAAGATAAACAGTTGGTAGTTTTTGGTGGTGTTAAAGTTGATTGGGTCAATAGTATGGTTTCCTTCATTTGCGATTGATCTTGATTAATTACTTTTGCTTTGGAGGATGTGTTGTGATTTATTTGGGCTCTGTTATGCCATGTTTTGTGATCCACAACTTATTTCACTTCGTAATGTATATGTTTGGACCCAACCTATGTAGGATCACAAGTTTCATTTTATAGGTCTTTTTGGAGCCAACCTAATTGAAGTTTTGAGTTGTTGTGGAAGATATAAATAGAAGAAAAAATCATTTGTGATTTTGTTCAATAAGGTTAGTTGATAAAAAATGTGTGAAAAAGGGACTTTCACATCTATATATGATAGATGCATTATTACTGCAGTTCAAGTTCTTGCTTTGTAATTCAAAATATCATGTATCATGCTTTGAGATTGTGAATCTCCTTGGTAGGTCTTTGTATCTTTCCCCAGGGTTGTGCACCTCAACCTGCAAGTCCTTTAAGGAGTAGTATACTTCCTTGGGTAGTGAGTCTTAAAATAATATTGTAATACTTGTTCATATATTGTGAGTTAACTCTCACTGTGGTTTTTCCCTCATTGGATTTTCCACGTAAAAATCTTGGTGTCCTTGTGTGTTGCATGTTTTTCTTCCTATTATTCTTTAGTTAATGTGATTTGATGTTTAAGCTGCAAATGGAAATGTTTTAAAGTTTTAAAAAAGATTGACTCACCCCCCTCTCAGTATCCGGGTGTGTTCAACAATTGGTATAAGAGAAAAGTGCCTTTGAGAAACCTAACAGTTGAGGTAGATCTTGCACTTGAACACATGGGATCTGAAGCAATGTTTAATGATATTTTTTCTCCATAACCAGATCTAGAATCAATGGAACCTAAAGGTCGGTACATCAATTTTGAAGTAGATTTTGAAGGAGAAATCTGGTTTTCTCTTAAAGATATAGATGAAGCAAGAGCACTAAATGAGAAATATGAAATCATGCTTGAAAGTTCAAAGTAGACTGTTTTCAAATTGAAGACACAAGCTGGAGAATCAAAAGAAAAAAATGGAAAACTGAAAGCTCAAATAGGAGGTAAATGATGTGAGATTAAACTCAAGGAGGTAGAAGATGTGGTCTCTAATTTGAAATATAAGTTTGAATAAGTCAAGAGGATTGAAGATTGCTTGAATACCAAGCTCAATGATAAAGCAGTTGAATGTTCAAAAATTAAGGAAGAAGTTGTCAATATGAGAAAATAATTGGAAGAAGCAAAAGAGAAGATACAAAAAATCTTAAAACTCAAAGGTGGCAGTGATCTCCTTGATGAGGTACTCAATTATCAAAAACCACATAAGGACAAGGGTGGTCTTGGTTTTGAAAAAGGAGAAAGCTTTAAGACAAATATGTTTGAAAGAAAGAATGAGAAGGAAAACTAAAAGTCACATGATGAATCGAAGAAGACAGAAGGAAGGAAGAATAACTCCACACAAGTTTGAAACAAGGAGAATAACTTTAAAAAGCCTACTCCTAAACAAATTGTTCCTACTAGGTACTCTCAATATTTCAATGGTAAGTGTTATACTTGTAATAATATTGGTCATAAGGTTGTTGAATGTAGTGTTGAACACACCCGAAGACTGAGAGGGAGGGGTGAATCATTCTACAAAAAAACCCTTTTGAAACAAGAGTTCTTTAGCACAATACAAACTTTAAATCCTTAAGAAAATTAGCAACAAGGAAATATGTAGTATTTTAAACCTTTAACCAATTAAATAACTATAAAAAATGAGAGATACATCAATCCTAACCTTAACTAGAATAGTAGCAATGATAAAAGAGGTCCGAAAACATACATTCACAAGATGACACCATATTTACATGGAAAACCCAATGAGAGAAAAACCACGGTGAGAGTTAACTCACAATATAAGGCTCACTACCAAAAAGGAATTGCAAACTAAGGCTCACTACCTCAATGCAAGATACAAAGGACTTGCAGGACTAAAGAAAACACAACTCCAAATGCAAGATATAAGGACCTGATGAGATTCACTATCTCATAGAAGAATACAACAAATTTATGAGAGAATTACAATATTTGTTAATATAACACTCTATTGTCTGAGGCATTATAGAACATCTAAAATTTCCTCTTTGCAATGTAGCACTAACTCTACTGGATATTCAATACATTCCACAAAATTTATTTTTCTACTTGTACAATTCTCCATCTTGTTTCATCTGAAATGATCTTGCATTTATATCCACCACAACACTTCAAAACTTCAATTAGGTCAGCCAAAAGAAGATACACAATGAATTCAACAAGTTAGCCACCAAAGCATAATGTGGTCCTATCTCGATGACAGAGAGGACAAAAAACAACCTTATTACATCTTCCAATGTGATCCAAAACAATTCACACATTGGCACACATCAATCTAAGTTGACATCAAAGGAAATGTGTAAATGAAACATGAAGCACATAACCAATTGACCCTAAAACATTCCTTCAAATGAATTTCCTTGATGCAATCCAAAAAAAGATAGGTAAAGAACCAAATCTATCATAACACATCTTCAATTGTTGGCATAGACCCCCAAGCACATGACACAAGTAAAAGAACAAGTCTTGTCAGCAAGATATCTACAAATAACCTAGAAAGCCAACTCAAGACACAATGCAACACCAAGGTGACCAATCAACAACATGCAGATCACATGGGGATATTCCATGAACATCCAACGATACTTCCATAAAATTATTTCATATTTTCATGCCATCAATAGCCACCACAAATCAAATAGGTTCATATCACTTCATCTAGGAAGCACAAAACACATGATCAAAATATGTAACATTAACATATCAACTTGCAAACCACTTCATTACATGAAATTGGAACTGAGACACTGCACAAATGTTGAGAAAAAATCCACCAAGTTAAAAAAATAGAGACATCAATGCAAAGAAATGTGGAACATTTCTCGGACTAGTCTATAAAAACAACAACATTTCTAGCCTCCTGCAATACATATAAACCTCCTCAGCAACACTGGTGACCTAAAACGATAGGAGTGAAACATCCACAAAGAACTAATTTGAATCCCAAATCTAAAGATCATATATTCAACAATGAAGGAAAGTGGAGCATTCTCCCAAGCAGACTTTAAAGTAGCTTCCTGAACCAAAACACTTAAGCAACTTGCAGAGGCTAGATTTACCTTTCATCAACACATGCTTTATGAAGAACATCAAGAGAGAGCATAAGACATACCATAGAACTTCAACAACATCTCTCCATTCTCAACAATACTTCTAATGCTTCTAATCCTCATCTTAATATATCATTATGAAACTAACTCTACTAAAAAAAAATACTCAATTACATCCAACCAAAAACTTCAGCAAACATCAGATAAGGCATGGCATCCAATCATTAACTTCAAAAAATCTTCTTAAATAAGGCATGACATCCAACCATGAACTTTAGCAACCATTCCATACATCATTGTTAGCCCATAATAAATATTATCAATAATGACAACCAATGCCAACTGCATCAAGGAAATCACTACCAACTAATGCCAATAAACTCCCAAGCATCAACACCAAGTGTTGACATCAATGAAAACAAACTACCAACAATATCACATAAATCTCCTCAAGTGTTGACATCAATGATAACCAATAATCAGTGTTGACATCAATGAAAACAACTTCCAATAATCTCCCCCTTTGGCATTGATGGCAACACAACTGCTCACTCTCCCCTTTTGACATCAAGGACAAAGGTCCATACACATCTGCTCACAATAGTACATTTTTTTACTTCAAGAATAAAGGTCAAAATAATCTTTAATTGAAGTAGCAACACATTCTCCCCCTTTGATCAACAACACTATTTCATAATTCTTGCACAACTGCATCAAAACCCCCCCTTACTACCAACTCCCCTTGAGTGGGAGCACACATAACTCTAGGAGAAATGATATGATATGAATTTCTCCCCTTGGAAAGATGCACCATCTTATGCATCTAGTTAGAACAAGGAGGGGAAATAACCCCTAACTTCTACTGTAGATACTCAAAAGTATCCTTTGAAAGTGCCTTGGTAAAAAAAATTGCAATATGGTCCTTGGTAGGCACATACTCCATTTTGAGTTCATGTTTTGCAACCTTGTCTCTTAGAAAATGGTACCAAATAGAAATGTGTTTAGTCCTTGAATGCATTGCCGGATTCTTGGAAATATTAATTGCACTTGATTTCACACAATATAGGAATAGGTTCATCATAAACCACCTTCACATCCTTCAAGGTGTGCTTCATCCAAAAGCACTTGAGTGCAACAAGATGTTACAACAATGTATTTAGCTTTTGTTGTGGATAAAGGCAACGAGTCTTTCTTTTTACTAAACCAAGAGACCAATTTGTCTCCCAAAAATAAAGCACTTCGACTTGTGCTTCTCTGATCATCCACACAACCTACCCAATCAACATCAATATAGGCACTCAAAGAAAATTTATTATCCTTTTTGTACCACAAGCCATAATTCAGAGTTCCTTTCAAGTATCTGAATATTCTTTTCACAACTTTTTCATGAGATTTCTTAGGATTGGCTTGAAATTTGGCAACCAAACATACCACATACATAATATCAGGTCTAGAAGCAGTTAAGTATAGTAAAATTCCAATCATAGACTTATAAAGAGTATGATCAACTTCTAGAGACTCGTTAGATTTTCTCAAGTGACAACTAGTCACCATACGAGTACCCACTAGTTTTAAATCCTCCATGCCAAATTTCTTCAACATCTCCTTAACATATTTAGCTTGATAAATGAAGATACCATCATCTTGCTGAATAATTTGAAGCCCAAGGAAGAAGGATAACTCACCATTTCATTAACATCTCAAATTATTTCTACATCTCTTCTGTAAAATTTTTACGCATATCATCATCTTCACCAAAGATGATGCCATTAACATATATAACCGCAATCAACAACTTGTCTTCTTGAACCTTAATATAAAAATTACTATCTACATTACCTTTCTTGAATCCTTGTTGAAGTAGGTAGTTATCCAATCTAGCATACCAAGCTCTAGGATCTTACTTGAGACCATACAAAGCTTTCTTCAGTCTGCAAACCATGTCTAGATTCTCTGATAACTGAAAACCATCTGGTTGCTCAATATACACCTCTTCTTCTAAATCACCATTTAAGAAATCTAACTAGACATCCATTTGATATAACTCGAAGTTCTTATGAGCAACACGAGCAAGAAACATCCTTATTGCTTCCAATATGGCTACCAGAGCAAAAGTCTCCTCAAAATTAATTCCTTCAACTTGTGAATAGCCTTTGCAAACCAATCTGGTTGTGTTCCTTACTACTTCACCATCTTCATTCAACTTATTCCAGAACACCCACCTTGTTCCTATCAACTTCCAAAGACTCGTTAGATTTCCTCAAGTGACAACTAGTCACCATAGGAGTACCCACTAGTTTTGAATCCTCCATGCCAAATTTATTCAACATCTCCTTAACATATTTAGCTTGAGAAATAAAGATACCATCATCTTGCTGAATAATTTGAAGCCCAAGGAAGAAGGATAACTCACCAATCATTGACATCTCAAATTTTGTCTACATCTCTTTTGCAACCTTTTTACACATATCATCATCTCCACCAAAGATGATGTCATCAACATATATAACCATAGTCAACAACTTGTCTTCTTGAACCTTAATCTACAAATTACTATTTGCATTACCTTTCTTGAATCCTCGTCGAAGTAGGTAGTTATCCAATCTAGCATACCAAGCTTTGGGAGATTACTTGAGACCATATAGATTTTTCTTGAGTTTGCAAACCATGTCTGAATTCTATAATAACTAAAAACCATCTAGCTGCTCAATATATACCCCTTCTTCTAAGTCACCATTTAGGAAAGCTGAATAGACATCCATTTGATATACCTTGAATTTCTTATGAGCAACAAGAGTAAGAAACATCCTTATTACTTCCATTCTAGTTACCAAAGCAAAAGTCTCCTCAAAATCAATTCCTTCAACTTGTGAATAGCCTTTGCAAACCAATATAGCTTTGCTCCTTACTACTTCACCATCTTCATTCAACTTATTCTAGAACACCCACTTTGTTCCTATCACATTCTTATTAAATGGTTTTGGATCTATAGTTATAAGTCTCACATGGAGGAAATCTAGAGGATTCTCTTGGAAAATATTTAGAACATATTTTGATGTTACTGTAGAGGGTGGTTGTGAAATATTTCCAAAGGAGTGCTCTAGAGTAGCACTAGAGGATTGTCTCAAAGAAACTCTAGAAGATAACTCTAGGGAAATGAAAATCAATAAATTTGAAGAGACTCCAAAAAATGATTTTAGAGAGGTTTTAGAGAGTAACTCCAAAAGAAAAATAAAAAATTGCTCAAATTTATCTTTGGATACATATTCTAGAGCAACATTGGTAGGCACTTTATGTAACTCTTCAGAAGGTTATCAAGTTCCCAAGTTAGTGGGTTCTATTTTTTGTTTTGAAAATGTTTCATCCTCATTGTATTTTATCGCAACTTTGGTGGGTTGATATGGCTTATGAAATATTTTCTTGACCTAAGTTGCACACCTCCATAGTGAATGACATTGATTCCAAGAATATTTTATTGCTTGGTAGAATACACAAGAGAAACTTGTCTATTATTCTTAAGGTTATGAACTACATAAGTAGGGAGTTGAGGTTGTGCCACTTGGTCAAGCAACTATTAATTTTGAGGAGGTAGTAACAAAGACTATTACTAATTTTTCATGTGTGGAGTCCTTGTTAATATTTGATTATACAAGGTATTCCACTAGGGTGTTGACTTTGAAGGATATCATGATTGCTATGGTTGATTAATTCACTAAGGAGTCAACTAGGATTGATTGTTCTATTATAGGGTTCCCCATGACTAAGGTCCCCATTGCTATGACACTTATAAGTGAGATCAAGGAACTCTCTAGTGGTTGTTATTCCAATTTGATTGTGGATGCCAAATCTAATTTGAAGTTTGACTAAAAGGAAAATTTCCCCTTTATCAAATTGTCTCATATAATTGGCTTCTTCCTTGACTAAAGGAGCCTTTTCTTTGAATTCTTTATAGTATGAAGTAACTCACATTGGTCAGTAGGGTGATTTTTGTCACAAAGTTGAAAGATTAATTTTGTCCAATGGGCACTCCCATAATAAGTACTTATTTTCGAACCTCAAAATTTTATATGGAAAGGGTTTTTGTATTTTTGGCTTCTGCTTGTATTCCATAAAGTGTAGTATATTATTGGATAGGGAGGTCATTTTTCAAATTTAATATTTCTTCTCCCAACTATCCTATCTCATTGCCTCCTCTCACCAATCTAGATTTTTTTATTCCTCTTCAGGTTCTTGAATAGTTCCTAGGTAGTTCAAATTTCTTAGCAAGGATTTCTTTAGAAACATCTCCCTTCCCCATGAGGTCAATGGTTCTCCATGATTCTTCATCAAGGCCTTTTAAAAAGTATGGTTTTGATTAGCTTCAAGTTTATTATATCCCCACAATATTTCAAGACAAAGAGGAATCTATCTAGGAAATCCTCCATCCTCTCATCCTCTTTTTGTTAAAATAATGCCCTTCCTTCTTACCATAGGCCCACCAATAATTTCAGATTTATCTAGAAACATAATTTCTATTTCCTCCCAAGAGTTAATAGACCCATGTTTTAATCCCATAAACTAGTGCATAGTAGAGTACTTCAACATGGAATGAAATAGTTTGAGTTTTTGGTTATCCATTTTATGGTTGTATGCTTGACAAAGAACCTTAAATTAAAAGAGAAAATTATCTAGATCCTATATAGCTATACCTCAAAAGGTAGATAGGATGCAAGGAAAAATATTCTTCATTGGAGCTTCTTTGTCAATATTTAAGCTGATAGTGTAGGTGAATGTTCTTTCTATCGTTCTCTCATTACATCCATTATTATTGTTGGAATGTTAAATACGTTGGTTGTTCAATTTTAGGGGTTCTTTGTAAAGTCTCAAGTTGGTCCCGATCAACCAACTGTTGATGAAAAAATTCTTCTACTAAGGATTTTATCCCCAAAGATTCTACAATTGGTTTTTGAGGTTGGGGATTTCTTGCAATAAATAATCTACATGGGTCCCATTTTTTTACCATGCAAAATAAATAACTATTTTATACTACAAACGATTGAGAAAATGTGATCTTAGAATGAAGTGTGTTTAAGTTATAATACTCAAAATTGATTCAAATGTGTTATAAATTCACACAAATCCTAGAGTGATATTTACTCAAGAACAAGAAAATACCATGTTAGAACTCTAAATTGCAAGATAGTATTGTGTGAATTTTTTTTACAAAATAATTTGTAACTTAATGAGGATAGTTCTTTAATAGTTCATCAACTATAAATTTCACACCGACACAAAATTATTTAAAACAAGATGTAATCTATATGTTAAAGCATAGTAACCTTCATAATTATTTGAAACATTCATAAAATTAAACTCATGAAGAGCAATGAGGAATGAGCATCACATGTCTACTTGTCTACTTGAATTTAACATATTGATTAACTCATCAACATTCATTACTGTCGATAGGGGAAATTTAGGGGAAAACATGAATGAATGATAGCAACCAAAAAACTACCTATTTCAAGCCATAATGACCCTAATATAACAATGAAGCACAAATGACAATAGAAATCACAATAATAAAGTAATAAACCTCAATTCCTATGCCATACTTGAATCACCTCCATTGCTCTTCTCCATTCTGCTTTGTTTTCTCTCAAATTTGTAGTATGCAATGTATTTGATAAGCTTGATGTGTAGTAGCAAGATCTCAAGATAGCGATGGAAAAATTTCAAAGACTGTGGTTAACCTTAAAATGAAGGTGATGGCTTGCTTTTATAGAATTCCCAATTCAAATGAAGGGTGAGGATTGAATGATGAGGTATGACGATTGATGGATGAGATTATTGAAGAAAAGAGATAAGGATGGGAAGGATGGACTAGAACTCAAGAAATTAGTTGAGATTTAGGGATTGGCTAAGGATATGTAAATTAAATAATTACCACAATTATTTGATTTAGGAAATGGTGGATGAATAATTAAATAATTAAAGATAATTATTTAATTATAGAGGGAAAGAAAATGATAAATAATTAAATAAATAAATATTTATTTATTTACGAAGGGAAAAAGATAATGAATAATTAAATAATTAAAATAATTATTTAATTATAGAAGAAAGGAGGGAAAATGAAAAATGAAAAATTAAATAAATAAGAATTTATTAAATTATAGAGGGAAAAAGAGGAATAAAGATAAAGTGAATTAACTAAATAATTTATAATTATTTAAATAATAGAAGAATATGACATTAGGAAATAATTAAATAATTAAAATTATTTAACTATGTATGGAAGATGGAAATTAGTATGAAAATGTTACTTGAGGCTGGAGATATTTTTTCAATGTCTACAATTACCATCAATTTTATACCTTTTTTTATTGTTTTTAAATCAACCTAGGGGTCTAGCTTAAATCTAATAAAATTTAATATTTCAACACTCTTGTAGTAAGCTCCCAACAATACTCTTCAACACCATGTTATTTTCCTAACATATATATCGCCAAAGAAAATTCTATCAATTTCTATAATAGATCACATCAGTTAACATCACAAATTCTAATCATAACATCACATTACTGAACATCTAGAATTAGGTCATTTAATCCATTTTAAATTTAGATATCATAACATCACATCATCTAACATCTATTTATTCCATTTATTTTCACTTAGCATCTATTTTCATATTTTGATTTCTATCTCAATTAAGGTTTAATTGTTTTAATTACATATAGGCCCTTTTCAAGGTTCCTTCAAACTTAATATAAAATAGATTTCTTTCTCTACAATTACTTCTCCCTCCATTTGAGTCAAGTGGGAGACAACATCACTTACATAACAACTATATTTCTTGTTTTAATGTGTGTCAATTTAAATTATATTGTTTTCATGAGAATAGCCCTTTTCACCAATCATTCTTAACTCTTTTTATATCATTTACATATATATATATATATACAAATATACATCTATTTAAAAGATGATAATGAATATCAATATAATATATATTTTTTATTATTAAAAAATATTAATTAATGGTATTAATTATTTTTATTTAGTTACTAATTATTTTATTATATTAAATAAGTATATTAAATTAATTTTTGTAAGCGAAAACACTTTTGATTTTTATTATCTACACTAATCTAATAAAATGTATAAATAGTATAAATTAATCTAGATTAATAATTGACACTTGTGAGCTAATGTGTTCTATAATTAAATGTTAAGTTATGAAAAGTAAATTTAATGGATAGGATGACTTAACTTTTTGACTAAACAATGTAACATCTTAGATAAATATTTTGGATCTTGAATATCTAATGCCTCAAAAAATGTGATATATTTATCAATGAAGTGCCTATGATTCTATATTAAATATATGCTCTATTTGGGGTTAAGATAACTAGTTTGGGTCTACTTGGAAACTATGGATTTATTTTATGGGTCTAGATTTGATCCGACTCAATGCATACCATATACTTAGTATTTATCTACTCTTCTCTTCCTTTATATTTGAGATTGGCGGTATAAATATAAGTACCTTTAAAAAATATCATTATGTCCAAAGGGGGCATATTCTACCTAGTCATGCCTAGAAAACTTAGGCACAAGATTGAAGACAATAAGAAATCCTCTTATAATTATGTATGCAAAATAGTTACTCTTTTTAGTGCACTAAATCCATTTTTTTATTGATTTCTCATTTAATATTTTAGGATGAGAGAGATGATAAAAGATTATGAATAAGTGCATTTAAATGCTATCACATAACATCAAATTTCAAAAAATATGTACATTGTCAAGTCAAGGTGGGATAACAAAAAACAATAATTAGTTAGAATTTGAATTTGAATTTGGAAATGTGGGGGGTCAAGTAAGTGACTATGGAAATGACCTTGGATGGGTAAATGTTCAAACTTAAATTGATAATTCCTATAATATAATAGTTATACAAATAAATGTAATGATTAGGAAAAATAATAAGAATGTGTACATATAAGGATAAGGTGGGGCATAAATATGTGGGATGTGTGAGTAGAGATAGGTAAAGGATAAGGAAATGAAACCAACTTTGCACAAGATTGTGGTATTTGTCAATGTGTACATATATTGATATATTTTCTTGAAATAGGCACACAACTAAATGGGAAATGGCATGGGTATGCAAAATTCAGCATGATTTTTTTTTGATAAGTTGAGTGAGTGGTTAGGGTCCTCTCCCATTAAATAAAAATATTGTGACAAAAATTATCACCTCTAAATGAAGTTATATTTTAGACCCATGGATCAAGGAGATAAAAAATTACACATGGTTGTAATTTATATGACTATATAGATACCCTTGAAAATCTCTCGAAGAGTAACCCTTACTTACATGAGAACATAAGATCCTCATGTTGTTGATTTAAACACTTTTTGTTGAGGATGGTAGCTTCTTTTTAATTTCCACCTTAGTCCAAGAATTAATATTTTCTAAATAGTTTCCTTGGGAGGAACAATAAAACCCAATGGAATAGGGGGAGGGGGATGCTTAATAGTGTTTGTTGAAGGACTCCCCAACTACTAGGGTGATTATAACAAGTGGGGACACATCATCCATGAGAGAGGAAGCCAAAGAAGAAGTCAAAGTAGAAGAAGAGTCATAACAACTATCATCCTTATAAATTGAGTCCATTCACAAGTGCTTTTGCTTCTTTCCTTACCAACAACTATTCTACCTTAAGGATATAAGATTTTGATTCAAATAGGATACTTTTAAACATTTAGTGACTAAATGACTAGTGGCAAAATAGGTTCAACATCCAAAAACAATACCTTTATAATCAAGTTGTAGAGTCCATATTTTATTTCCAATTTGTAGTGTATTTTATAGGGTAGATTTTTGCATGGATCCAAACAAGTTAAAATGACATGTCATTCATTTAATATGAAGAATTGAAATAAGGTTACCTAGATATTTCTCAATAGAAGAGAGAGATTCCAAAACTAAAGCAAGATCTTTGACAACCTCGCTCAAATTGAGGGAGTGGGGAAGGATTTAGTAAGGGGATTCAAATTAGGGAGTCATAATTTTGTACCCACAAAGGCCTTTTCCTAAAACCAAGGGCCACCACCATCAAGCAAGGTATTTCAGTTTGATTCAGATTCACATTTGATTAGAAGAAAAATTTCAAATAGAGGTAGATAGTGAAGTCCTTCATAATCAAAGGTTTCTACTAGATGGTCATCCCTTTATGCAACTTGGTCATTTTTTTAAACTTACAGATAAAGCCTTAAAGAGCCTCAAGAATAAAGCAAAAAATGAATTTGAAAGATCAGTCTAAATTGGCACTCGATGATGTTGACAGTAACAACGAAACTGAACATAGTGGCAAGAATGGTAAACCAGACAATGATGAAGATATTTTTGAGAATGGAGGTAGGTTTGAAGGCAAAGATTTAAATCAGGTGAAAACACCCAACATTTCCTACGCAGTTGGGAAATTCCTCTTTATGGAAAATTACAGAGACAAAACTGTTGATTATGCTGATGGAAAGGTGAAATTTATTGTAGCGAAAGAAACTTCAACAAAATCTTTCGACATCCATATCATGAGGCTGCAATTGTTATGCAATATGGAGCACCTAGTGAAGACATTGCTAAAACATGTCTTGGACCCAACAACTAGTTACATCTACTATGATTTTAGTTTAAATACTAGAAGACATGCTTGGAAGGTTCCTGAAACCAATTGTTGATGTAGTTATTACTCGCTTGCATGGTGATGATTTGTACAACCAAATTTGTTACTATCCAATCCCTGAACATCTGAGCATAGCATTGGCTTCCCAAACTAGTCGTGTGTATGTACTGGCTTTAGGAAAATTCATTGCCAGCAATTCACCAAGGAAAATTCACTGCCAACAATAAGTAAAATTCACTGTCAGCAATTCATCGCGATGGAAAATTAAATGCGGTTAATTTTCTCCACGGTGAATTGCTGGCGGTGAATTTTATTTGAGGGTGATATATTAAAAAATATTAATGCGGTTAATTTTCTGCAGTGAATTGCTGATGGTGAATTTTACTTGACGGTGAATTTTCTGTCGGTAATGACAATGAATTTTCTTTCACTGAATTGCTCACGATGAATTTGTGTTATGCCATATGTACTACTACATTGTTCTCCAGAACTTCTTGCCGGTGGATATGTTATGAGGGAAATAAATGATGGATATTTCAAAGATAACTTGATCATTCCAATCTTTATGATTTTTTTTGTGGATCTGTCGTTTTTATGGGAAAGATACAAATCTACAAAGTTTGTATCGTCTTCTACTCTTGCTCCAGCATCCTTTGTGATAAAGACTACTCCAAGGTTAAGGATCTTTTGATTGACTTGAGGGGTTTTGTCAGATGGTGTTTTAATCCCTGAATATGTTATGAATAACACTTAAAATCTTTTGTCTTCTCTCAGAAACTGTAATGTCACTCTTTTGTTGGATTCTATTACATTGATGTACTGTTAACAAAAAGATTCGAGACTTAATCATTACTTTGAGAAATAGTCATAATGTGAATATGTTGAATTTGGGCTTCTTGAGTTGGAACAATGGACATGTGAAGCAATAGAAAAATATGCAAGAAAATCATTGGGCGAATTAAGATACATAAGACAAGCTGTTGGTTTCTTGGTGATTCATTATAAACGAAATAAGTCTGTAAATGAACTTGTAAATGATATATGTCCCGGTTTGAGCATTCAACAGCTATACAATATAAGCACAATGTATTGGGATTACAAAGATAGCCCACAAAAAGTGTCAAACAAGGTTATAAGAAACATAATGGAAATTATAAAAATTATGGTTCTCATGATATGTCAAACAATTCTTTTCTGTTGGATGATTATTTAAATACCCCAGTTTCAGGTGATGATATATCAAACACTATTGGTGACATAGCCATATCTGATGTTGAACCACCACCATTGCACTTAATGAGTATCCAATGTTTCAGTTTCTTCTACAACATTCATGATGACATGAGAGTCTTTGAGATGTGATGCCTTTATACTTTTCTTTGGCTCATCTCAAATTCTGTGGGTTCAATTTTTTCTTCATCTGAGACTGTTTATTCTCTTCAATCTTGATTGGACTGTTGTAGAATGAATCGAGCAGAGACTATTTTACTTGAAGCTTTCTGTGCTTGCTAAGGATTTTGTCGGATAAGGAAAACTGGGTTTTGGAAACAAACTAGGTGAAGATTCTCTTATCCTGTAGCTTGGCATTTGCCTGTAGAACTGAAGATGTAGGAGCAGAGAATGTTTGGGGTATTGCAGGTCTTGTCATTGGCTTGGGCATTTCAGTTATTGTAATAGCTTATATATATGCTCTCAGGGGTGTCTGTAGACATGGCTTGATCATGGGATATTTGTAGTCTGAGGTCAAAGGCTTCAAAGGAGTGGATTCCAAACCAACAAAACTAAACTCTTTCCTTTTCTCTACTTTGCATGCTCGTAAATTAAGTCATTTTAATATGACTTACTAAATTACCTTTGCTTATAGCCTAAAATATAAAGTAATTTCAACTTTTAAAATATGATGAAGGGAAAGTAAAGGCCATTAGAAGAAGCATTACAAATAAAGATCTATATATACAATGTTGAATTATAGGTAAAGGGATTAATTTAATCTTTAAAAATATGATAAAGGAGAAACTAAAGGTCATTAGAAGAAGTAGCTACAAATAAAGATCTATATATACAATGTTGAATTGTAAGCAAAAGGGATTTTTTTTCAATCCTCTCATTTGAGAGCCTTGTAAAAGGGGTTCAATTTTTGACGAAGTGAGAAATTTTGGAGGAAGACGATTGAGTTTTTCACTTTGTACAAAGGGAAGAGTTTATGACTTTTTCATGTTGGAAAAACAAATGAAGAACATGGCTGGTCAGTGACCCAAAATGTATTTTTTTGCATTGTGAATTTTTTTGATGTTGAATTTACAATCATTTCTTTGATAATTTTTTCATATGATTAATTGCAGTTGTTTCCTTATACTTTTAGCTTTCTTTATGCATTTAGGATGGAATTATGGGTTATTATTTTGATCTATGAGTCATTTAATCATATATGAATGTATATTTCTAATGTTAGGCTACATTCTTTACTTTAAACCATGGCTTGCATTCTTTTCTATTCAATAATTTTTTTCTCATTGAATGAATCTTTGTGTTCATTCTTCTTTCTTTATAGTTATCTCTCTTATTTCTATTTTAGTTTGCTTGCCTTTCCTGCTTTCTCTGGCTAAAAGCATACCTATTAAAATTCAATTTTTATCATATGCGAGAGTTGTACCTCTAAAACTAAAAGGAAGATCACTAATCCAATAGAAATTTCTTCAATAGTTGGAGCATTTGTTGCTACTCACTAGGTATCTTAGAATAATTTTTCAAAGCAAATTGCTACAAAAATCTATTAGCCAACACTTTGAAAAATCCTTTTAGAAAAATATAGCCTCTAAAGCGCTAAAACCAACATGTTATCAATAATAAATTATAATAAAAATAACGCTCCAAGCCTTCACACTTGAGATCTATAAAGAAGCAAGGTACATAGAAACACTTCCTACACTAATCTTAGAGGAGAAAGTTATGCAAATTTATGATCTTTATAATTATAAGAAAGAGAAACACATATAAAATATATAAACAATATACCATAACATGTAAGGGTTTATGTGGAGAAAACTATTTTGAGAGAAAAAACCCCACCCCAAAAGCATAATTACTTGTATTAATCAACAAAAAAAATAGCTACAATATAATCAATAGAATATGCCTCTTATAGGAGTATCAGTAACATACAATTCTGTAGTATTTTTGGTAGCATAATATACCTAAAAAAATCAAATGTTAATTTTTGGATTGAAATTGTGTCAAATTTTTGCATCAACGTTTCAAATCATACTCCATGATCCATCACCAAGATGATATGCAAGCAATAAAGAGAGAGAGAGAGTGAAAGAATCCTGCTACCTATTCTTTCTCTCTCTCTCTCTCACTCCCTCTCTCTCTCTCTCTAAAAGAATCCTACTACCCACTCTCTCTCTCTCTCTCTCTCTCTCTCTCTCTCTCTCTCTTTTTATTGCTTGCATATCATCCTGATGATGGATCATGGAGTATGATCCAAAATGTTGATGTAAAAAATTTTCACACTTCCAATCTAGAAATTGACACTTGATTATCATGGACTGTGGAAACTTGATGCTTTTAATACCTAAAAATATACTTACAAAACTCATACTCTACTTCATCCCAAACATCAATACATAGGAGATGAACAAACTAGCAGCCATCACATAACTTTGGAAACCAATAACAAACCCAAAGGAGATATGGTGCCTAAATGATCAAGATACACCTTCCAATGCTTCCCTTGGTCTTGATCCTCTCAACTATTATTAACATATTCCTACATGTTGTCATATGCCATAAACAAACATATTTGGCAACCCAAAGTTGCCCCCCTAATTTGTTTTTATTCTCCCATTCAAAGATGCTTCATGACAAGCATCAAAACCTACCATACTGCTGGTTAATATTCTAATATAACCTCCCTTTTACATGCTCTTATGTATCATAAGTATCTATCATAAGCAACTCTTGTTATATGATAATTTACACACCTTCCAAAATGCTAACACATGACCACGAGTACAATATTAATGTGAGATGCCTACTTCCTCATGTAAGGACAAATTCATTAAAGATGAAAACAACACCACATCAAAGTAGGATGCCAACTTCCCCATGCGGAGGAAAACACCACCAAAGATGAAATACTAAATGCATACAAAGTATTATATTGAACATTAGGAGTGCAAGGTTGAGACATATATTCTCAATATTCTCCCACTTTTCAAATACCTTGAAAGAGCAAAAGGGAAACCTCCAACACTATAATCTAGCTAGTAGGGGGTGTGATGTTAGTAGACTCATTGATCACTTGAACTTCTTTGTGTTCATGAGCTTTGTCAAAGAGCTTGCAACATTCATAAAAGTAATAACTTTCTCCAACATCACCCTCTTATCCTCTACCACATGTTTGACCAAAATGGTATTGGACATCAATGTACTTTATTCTCACATGAAAGGTTGGGTTCTTTTCTAGACATATTTCATTTCGACTATCACATAAAACTATAATAGCTCTTAGACTCTTCCCTACGTTTGAACACAATTGCTTAAGATAGATGGCTTGCATACAAGCTTCAATAGCCACCATCTACTCTACTTTTGTACTAGACAAAGTGAACATAGAGTGCCAATTATTCATCTAATTGATAGCAAAACCAAACATAGAGAAAACATATCTATTGATGGATCCCCATTTGCCAACATAACTACTTTTTTGTTTGTCTAAATTGATTAGCTTCTTGACAACTTTTGGGAACGAAGGAGATGTGTTATGTGGATGTGGTTTGGATAGTTGAGCAAATGACTAGTAAGGTGAAACAAAATAGAAACAATATAAAACATATATTGGAGTGTTGATAAGCTCTTATGCACTCATTTTAGTTCTAACTCATCCCTTGCCTTAACAATAATCAACTTGCCATTCACCATAGTCATTCAACAACACCATGACCATAACCTGAGCCTTCACTTATGTAGATACAACATTATTATTTTGATGCTTGAAGTTGGTGAAGAAGATGTTTTTCTAAAAGATTATATGTGCCTTTTCATTTTAAAATGGAGATTATATTCACTTTTGCAAACCTAAATATTTAAATTAGAGTGATGTTTTTAATAATTCTTAGTCATTCAAACTAAAAATAATAATATAGAATTACAATTTTAGTGCAAATAATTTAAAAGTCAATATTAATTGAAACGAAAAATTAAAAATAATAATACACATATTATTTAAAAGTCAATAATGCAATAATTTTTTTGTATTAATTGAAATAAAAATAAAAATAACTATAATTCTGAAACAAACAAAGTATATTTATAGACTTGAAATTTTAACACATATAATTTTAAAGTCAACAATACAATAAACTAAATAATAATAATATATTTGTATACTAACATGAATTAAATCTAAAATATATTATTATTGTTCAAATTTTTTAACTATAAATAAATAAAATTGATAGCATTAATATTCCGAACTCACAATAACATAATATTAAGCTGACTCAAGATCACAATAAATTTAAAATTGTATTGATCTGGAGATTAAGATGAAGACAGATAAAATGATATTTATGAGTGATAGTCTCGAGTTACAGGCCAAATCGAACAAATATACAGGCCCTAAATAACCAACGGAATAAAAACACTCATCCTTCCTACCTGTGACGAATCAGAAAAAAGTTTTGAAACGGGTCATTCCCTGTACCGCTAATTCTTGAATTCGAATGGGAGCCATAACTTTCAATGGAGGAGGAAATTTTAACTTCGGGTTTCATCATTTTCCTAAACGGAATCCCAAACATAGGCCTTCAAGTGGCAATGAAGCACATTTTAACACAAGAGGAAGAGAATGGCTATTTCCCATGAAGTCAGCCATGACTGCAGCATCCCTTGCTCTGACAGGTGATACGCTTGCTCAGTTCAGAGATCCCAACAAAGCCGAATCGAACACCCAAAATCCAAGCCCCTCCAACATTAAGGTCAGTGCTTTCTATTTTATTTTTATTTTAGAAGATGGTCTGCACTTCGCCGTATATCCAGTTGGGTTCTATGCCAGGGTTGAGAGGTTTCTTGTGGCAAAGTTATCCTTTTATTCATATGCTATTTTCGTGTGGCAAACCTAAAACAGAAAAGATACCCTGGTAGGATATAAAAAGCTCTAGCTATTGTTGATCATACAAAACATCTTTTTGCTGCTGATTCTCTTTGCAAGGTCTTGTAAATGGGTGTCACCATCACAAAGTCCAATTTATGAAGAATACTAGTTCAAAATGGTGTGATGTAGCTGTTGTCTGCTTGAAGGGAATAATTCTAATTGGAATTCCAATTTATTCATCTTTCTCACATTTACGTTATTTATGCAATTTTTATCACTCTCAACTTTAAATGTATGACATTCTTGGATGTTTAGCCCACACTTAGTCATCCATTTCAAGGGAGTATTCTCTTCTCATGTTTCCAGTTTCTTATCTCTATTTTAAATTTCTCCATACATTCATTCAGTTGCATGCATCTCCATTTTTACCATGCATTCTTCTTCAATTGTATCACCCTAGCCTGGGAAAACAACTCAATTTTAACCACACCCATTTTGAATGGTCAACTTCTTTCAGCCATCATCTCTTCTTTGTTACATCTCTTACTTCCATCACCCTCTTTTTAACATTAATAACTTGCTGGTTTGCCATCTACTATGTAACTAGATGAGTATATTTAGATATTTATTTTTATGGGATTTTCACTACATGGGATTATTTTTGGTACTCAAGTCATCACTACGATTGCTGGCGTGCTTTGTGGGTCACCTTGCTGTGTGATTACTCACTAATGTGCTTAACGAGCTAAAAGGGCATATAGAAATGACTACTCAAGGAAAACAATCATCATGTGCTTTGTGGCTTCTATTGCCTTCTCATTATTCATCAATATACATTATGAGTTTAAAAGGTCACAGAGAAGTGACTACTCATGGAAAATAGTCGTTGTGGTTATGACTTGAGTGTTAAAATATAGAAATTATCCAAGGGTGAAAAATCTCACAAAAATAAAATATCGAAATATATTATCTTCTCATCAATTGGGAGATTTCACACTTGCTTTTACTCCCTTTGCTTGGCCTTCCAAGACCTTTTATGAATGTACCTTTCTGGTCTTTTCTTCTATCCTCTTCTCCCATCTCTGCAATCTTCTTCAATAATTTCTTTGGTAATCTCTTTAGTGTCTTCAATTTTTTTGACCTTTCCAATGTTAGCTCCATTTCTTTTGCAGCTGACTTTCTCCTTCAACACATCAAACCTTTGTTTTAATGTGGTATCGGAAGCAACAAACTCCTGCTTTGGGAGTAAGAAAGAGATCATGTCCTGGGCGTAACAGTTAATGCAGAATGGATTATTGAGTTGTAAGTAGAGCCATATGGAGTGGCTAAGAGTTAATACTTTTGAAAAATGCTGCTGTTGCACATAACCAAAGAAATGGAAAAAATAGTTACAAAGGGTGTCTTTGAGCTTTTGAACTCTACAATGTCTGCTCTTAATTGCTTCTGCACATTGCTTTCTCCTCCAACTCATCCAAACCTTGGTTTGGATTGACACATGTCACTTTCTTTTCTACTTCTTGGGCTATGTGCAACACTGTACCCTTAGTCAATAGTTTATCTCTTTTAGCCATTCAGCATGGCAGCTCCACCTTACTTTCTTCCCCAAATCTTCCAACCTTTGGTTTGGATTGAAACATGCAACTTTCTTTGCTACTTCTTAGGCTATGTGAAATACTGCACTCTTACTCGATAGTTTATCTCTTTTGGCCATTCCCTATAGCTTTTCTTCCTATTCAACGATCCACTCCACCATGAACTGTTCCACTTCCACTCAGAAATGAGCCATTCTGATTACTGATATCACCTGATATATGAGAATGTGATAACCTTTACAAAAATTCTATAACTAACTTACTACACCTGAATTTATAAACAACACACCACACTGAAATACTGTATTTTATAGAGGTCATAAAACTGGATTACACAGATAGATAACAGCATATTACCATGCCAAACCTGTAACACATGCAATGATCTGCAAACAGTTCTCCAAAACTGATTCTCTGTGTACTGTATACAGCTATGACAAACCACCAAACATGCACCAAAAATAAAGAAAGAGAATATCTTTAGCACAGTTGCAGCCCGGATGAGACTGCCGAAGGGAGTCAAAGGGGGGGTTTCATCCTCTGGTTTTGAGATTCAAGGGATTTTGTCCTCAAATCAGCTACAGAACACTAATGCAGAAACACAGCAGCAAAAAGTGAGAGACTTCTAATAGAAAAATGGCTCATTTTATAGCAGAAAGGAGGGCCCAAATTCCATCACTCCCATAACTGACTGCATTCCCAGAATAGCCCTCATTTTAATACGCCTGCATCACAGTTGGAACAATGTTCAATGCCTCTGTAGAACTCCTATATCAAGTTTTCTTTTAATTAACAACAGTATGAATAAGAACATAAAGAAGAATCTCATTATAAAGTGATAGGCCTGAGGATTTGTTCCCTTTCAGTAAATATACATTTGCTAGCAGTGCAACCTTGGCTAGAATTATGCTATGAAAAGATATGGCCCATGATTTTACATTTAAGTTTAGATTAATTGGATTTTAATCACTTAAAAGCAGCTCCAATGTGTTGTTGTTAACTTGTTACTTGTACTCACCTATTGAGGAGGAATTACCCACAGCAAGGGAGGGATTTTCTATTCATTAGGTGCTAGTTGCAGCAGTGGTTATATTTGAGTTTATCTAAATATGAGAGGATTATTCTCAGAAATTTTCAGCCATCATCTTTTACGCTTATAAATTTTGCTGTTCCCAAGAGTGTTTGGAGTTCATGGAAAACTAGTTATAAGGAATTACATTTTGACTAAAAAAAGCATGGTTTTGGCGGCTTGATAAACCCGGAGTATTCAGTCTAATCATAAATTAAGAGGTTGTTAGCGTGTGTGCTAAGTTTTTTCATGAAAGAGGTTAGTAAAGATAGGTTTTACTTTTCACTCATGGAGTATTGTCTGTAGCCAGAAAACATGTTACAATATCTACCTTCCACACTAAAAGCAAAACAAGAAACCTCCAAAAGCTAAAAAGTTAAGGGAAAAAACTACTACCTTCCATAGATAGAGTCAAAAATCCCCATTCCTCACTCTTGCATGTTCTGCTTTTGCTAATATTCATTGACATTCTAATAAAGGGGTTGCCAATGTGTGCACCAAGTTGTGCTGGAAAGAGGTTAAAGAGAGGATTTACTTTTCATTCACGGGAGTATTGCCTGGAGCCAGAAAATATGTTGATCCTGATATGGCTGGGATCAGTATCCATCATGGCTGGTACAATATCCAGGTCATGTCCCACATGAAAGCAAAACAAGAAACCCAGAAAGCTAAAAAACAAAAGGAATAAGCTATTACCTTTTATAAATAGAGGCAAAAATCCTCATTCCTCACACTTGCATTTTCTGCTTTTGCTAAGAAATTTCTGTTTTGAATTTTCTATGTTTTATGGTTTTTGTGCTTCAAATTTTACATGTGTTTGTATCCTAGGTTTTCTAAAAAATTTAAGATAGGCTATTGTGGTTACATATGTGATACTGTACCTTTGTTGATATTCATATCCACTTTCATGCAGCTTTGCTATGGATAGAACTCAGACTTCCTGCTTCTGATAAGTCTATTTTCCTTGTGCTGTGTAGTACAATCCTCAGTTCAGATTATATAAAATATTAAAATGCAGTTGGCTCCAAGATTGAGCTAGTGTAAATCTTTTTTGCGAATTTCTCTTAAGAGGTTTCATTCCCACCACTGCTTGAACAAAGACTAAACTTAAGATGTGGCTCCATGATACTAAATATGGATTAAGAGATCTAGGCAATATAAAACTTAAAAGATAAAAGCTGCCTTCAAATCTTAGGTTGTGTAGCTTATGGCTGCATCTTACTATTTAAAGGCAGACTCAACTTACCTCAACTCACTGGTAATTGTGCAGTACAGAGTAACCTGTACCTTCTAGGAATGGAAATGTTCTGTCAATGCCATGTAATTTGCTGTCTCATTTTGATGGAGTGGAGTTATTTTCGGTAAGTAATGGAGCATCTAGCAGAAATGGAGGGGTTTTTACTGGTTTGGTAATCTTTCACCTTGTTGAAATATCTTAACTTTGAAAAGGCAGATGCAGAGGTATATTTAATGAGAATTCTCCCAGTCTCTACATAAAAGAATTTTGACCCTCTCATTCAGAACTAGCTTTTCAGATGTCAGCTACAATGGATTTTCAGCAAAGGTAGAGTTTCCCATGATGCGGGAGCAAGGAGTTAGACATAGGCTTTTCATAATCATGTGCGTTGCTAGAGGACAATTTGTACAATATTGCTGTCAGTTGATGTACAACTATGTAATTTATCTGTTTTATAAGGAAATAAAAGGTGCATGCTAGCAATAATTGAAACAGATTAAAAGCTTAAACTAGCCATGCTTTGAAAACCCTTAAGCAAAAGTATGTGGCTGAAATAGTTCTTGCTGTAGAATCCTTTTGGGATATGAGCAAGAAATTAACAATGATTGTCATACTGTATATCTCTGTTCTTATTTGTTCATTTGTATCTGGAGTATGCTCACATATTTTTGCTTGTGGTATGTGAGATCTTCGAACTTGAGGAAATCCCCCAGCTCCCTATTTCTTATCTTGTTCAGCCTGCAATATTTGGCTGGTGCAAAATATCATTTCTCTTGCCTTCTGTGTGATAGCTTCTCCTTTCTTAGTGCTAATAGCCTTTTTTTTTGTGTGTGTATGTTTCCTTCATGTTCTTGTTTGCTCTTGCCTTCTTTGGTACACATAGTCTCTGTTGTTATGTAGTGCCCAGCTGCATGCCTTTTGATGTTCTTAGCTGAAAATGCAGCTTTCTAAAACAATTACTGTTATTTGAAATTTTCTTGCCTCGATATAAATTGATTTGTTGGCTCACCTTTTTTTCAGCAAAAAGCAACATACTTTATTAAAGTTCTCTAAGGCCGAGAGAGAAATTAGCTCTATGGCATTTTGAAGAACTAGCAGACTGACAAAATAAACATTTTTCACCATTTCAGCGTTATCTTCAAGTAGGAACCGGTGGATAGCATAGTTACCAGGAAACTCCATTATGGGAACATGGACCACATCTCTATACCTGTACCCAGAGTCACTGGTAACTATATTTATATATAAGTTATAATATAACTGTATCCTTATCATTTACTTGTGTACTCTTATTCAGTTATTTGATTAGCATTCCTGTGCCTGTACCAGTACACACCCCTCCATCTCGAGGCAACATTGTTGGATAATTGAATAACTCTTTATGACATAGGCATTTCTTTCTCTCTTCTTTTTTTCTTCCCTTTGTATGTTTTGTGCTAACTCCATTTGCGAAGAGAACCAGAGGCAAGTTTCCTCATTTTACATTTTTATCTTAGTAGTTATTTTTCTAACTTTAGCTGATTGATACTATATCTAGCTTATAAGTTTTTAATTTAATAATTTAATAATTTGTAATTTTGTATCAAGATTTTTTTTTTGGGTTAGTTATTTTAAATCATATTTAGGTTCTCTGTTATTATCTCTTTATGATCTCTGTGGTTAGGTAAGTCTGGGATGTATTCTTCAGTAGTGTGGCATACTAAAGGAAAATTAGTGGTTACTTTTTCTGATATGTAAATTGAGGGTTATGGGTCTGTTACTCTTTACATTAACACCAAAAAAACTATTACATTTGAACAATGGTTGCTTGAACTGACAAAACCCCATTCAGAGGCAGCCAAGAAGGATTAGAGAAGGTGGTTGTAGAAACCATTAGATAGAATAAAACACAGCCAATTTTTTTGAAAAAGGGCTAAACCCTAAGCTGCCAAAGTGTGACAAAAGCAACAAAAAATGATTAGAAACTACAGTCTGCACCACTCTGATTGTTTACTTTTAGTATAAATATAGAAAGGTTGCATGTTTGGAATGAACAGGTTTATTCTATTAATAAAAATTGTAGTTTAGAAATTTATGGTGTATGCAGAAGTTTTGACAACAAATAATGCCAGGAATTGTTACTGAAAGTAGAAAGCAAGAGATTAATGGGATCAATAAGGGGAAAGTATTCTATGAATCTAGACTTTATCTGTTTTGATAAATTGCAAAAAGAGTGCATGGAAACTGATACAGCATTGGATATAGATATGGCAAATTTCAAGGCAAATTTTCCAGATCCGCTGATACATATACAGCTAGATACAATAATTCTAGAAATATACATATATTTAACTGTTTATATATCGAAGATTATAGAACATAACTTTAAAAATATACATTGATATTAATATATATTTTAGTTTACAATATTTATTTTTTTATATTATGTTTGTGTCTTTGGTGATATATATATGTGTGTGTACAGTTCTTTTATTTTTTATTTTTTATTTTTTATATATTTTATTTTTTGTTACAAATTTTGAATGTTTTGCATAAACCATAAACTGGATGTATCCAAATGTATCAAATATGGCTCAAATATAGACTTATTTATGGATATGGTATCCATGCCATATCTAGGAGTATTGTATCCATATTGAGTATCCAATATGTGGATACGTGTATCCAGACTGGGGAGGAGAAGTATCTAGCAGATCTGATTGCAAATTATCCTATTTAGTATTGTTTCTTCATTGTAATTTGTAATACCAGCAACATTTGTTGTCTTTGGGCTGTCACCATTCTATAATTTTATTGCCTGTTAAACTGAGGACTTCTTAGTTCTTCAAGCATTTATTTGATAATTCTTATCTAGTTTTTTCTGTGGTAGGTGTTCATTACACCGTTCCACCAGGAAATTTGGATTCAGGGACAAGGAATCTGTCCACATATACTTACCTACATCTCCTGGGGGTCTATGTAAAAGTACCATAGCCATATCCTTATTCATATACTCTACCCTATTTTGAATTGAAGTTACATACCCACATGCCATGTCTCTTGGTGTCTGTGCTTTGAGTTTATCTTATAGATGTATCGACTGTGGTGTTAGTTTGAAACCTTTACTAGAAGTAACATGTATGATTTTAGAAGATAGCCTATTGACATGTTTCTTGTCGTAATCTGACTTCCTAAGGATAAGCTGTACACAAGCCTATTGCCATGTTTCTTTTCATAATCTGACTTCCTTAGCATAAGCTGTACACAGGATGTTGTGGTTGCGAAGTTGATACAACATGATTGGCTAAGGGCTCTGCGGATGACAACATATGGATTTCTTCTGTATGGTCCAGGTTCACAGGCATGGTATGAGCTACTTGACAGGGCCTTTCCAGAGCAAACTTTGAGAAACCTTTCTGTCAAGGTTTGAGCTTCTACTTAATTGTCATTTACCTCATTATTGGAGTGTGTATCTTGTTGTGGCCCAGAATTGTTATTGTTTCTCTAGGTTAATAACTCTTGTTTGTGATTATCTAATTGAAAATATTCGAACTGTTTCCTGGACTTAGCATGTTTCGCTTGAGAAATTACTCTATATTAATTTATATTATTTCATTTTAGTGCAGGTCACTTTGAATCAAATTGTACTTGGTCCTTGTGTGATTGCTGTTGTCTTTGCATGGAATAGCCTATGGCAGGGGAAGCTTAAAGAGCTTCCTAATAAGTATCGGAAGGATGCAATCCCTACACTTGTTTATGGTGAGTCAAATTGTCAATTTTAAGGAACCAAGTGTTTTCACCTTGCATCAATAATTTGTTTAGCTTCTGTTAACTTTACATCATGGTCACTCTTTTGCAGGATGGAAGTTCTGGATTCCTGCTAGCTTGTTGAACTTTGGGTAAATTTTCCCTATATATGGAATCTTGACCTATTTTCCACCATTTCATTTTAAGCAGAACCTTTTGAATGCCATAAATATGTTCTGTATGTTTCATACCTATGAAGCTTACAACAGCATTCATTCAATTGTCACTTCTATCATCACTGCTGTGGAAGCTGGTTAGCCTATATTTCAACTTCAAAATATATGCATTGCAAACTTGATGTGTTTGTTTTTATTGTTTTCAGGACTGTACCTCTTCAAGCACGTGTGGCGTTCATGTCGTGTTGTTCTATTTTTTGGAATTTCTACCTTTCAACAACCATGGGGAGATCCTGAAGCATCTGTGGGTAATGACTCATGCATTTTACATACATAAGAGGAAGATTTTTATACCTGAAAAATAGGAATACAGTTGTAGAAGTATTCCACTATTTCTTGTTCTTCGAGAGCTGTTGTGACTCGACTTTCACAGAAGCTTCAAGTTTTGACTTGCTGCTGCAACACTTGTGTTATTGGTATGGCTTTGACATATCTTGGCATATTATTAGGTTTACCACATAATTTTGATCACAATTCAAATAATTAGTCTCAAAGTTGGGTTGGTTACTTTTTGCATTCCTATTGAGTAGTAAGTACCGTATTTGGGGTGTGGTATCTAAATTTCCAGCTGTTTATAACTGGTGGAAATTTCAGGATAATTTGGTGTTGTACTAAGTGTCTTTGAATTAATTTGTTGATTCTTTATTGTCAGCAATTATCTGTAACCTGAGTTTTTACTGATATTTGGCTATGCCAAAAGGTGAAAATGATGTAAAATACTATGGAGAGAACATGGCTATCGGGCTATTAATGAAATAGCTATAAAAATGAACATGCCAAAAAAATGTCAAACATTTTTTGTTCTTTACCATCTTAACATGACTTGCATTTTTTGGCAGCTCAGATAACCTTCCTGTTTTCAAACTTTTATTTTTTTATTAGAGGGTAAAAGTGGGTTTTTGAAAGGGGCCAAACCTTTATACAAAGATCAAAACAGATTTAGAAATGAGGCCCAACAACCAACAAGGGAACATCAAACAGGGACTAACAAAAGAGTCTGACATCATGAAGGCTGAAAACCATGATTATGAATTTTGATTTAGTTCATTTATATATGTTTTATTTATTTTAATACTGGGGTTCTATTAAGGGTGGCTGGCCCTACTAAACAACAATAACAACCATATATAGTCTGCATGAACAACCTAAGATCAGGCATAGTAGGAAGAAAACACAAACCCTAGTGGGCTACTGTAGTCTATATTAACCACTTTTAGACTGTGCAACCACCCATACACGTATCATAGCAATAGATACCAAGACATAACATAGACATCTATACCAAAAAATCAAGTGAAGACAACACCATTAACGAAGCTCTAGGATGCTTGCTTGCATCATACCCATCCCATGTGAGAGAGATTTCTAATGCTTGTAAACTCTATTATGCACACTATTACCAAACACATTACTAGTTCAACAAGGAGAACTTTCAGCCCTTCTGCCATCTCCAAAATTTGATACCTTTTTTAACCTTGGCACACCTCAAGGCTTGAACAACATTCCCACCTTCCAGAACAGGCAGAGTATGCCCACAAATAACTTCTAGCATGCTTTTATGTAGAGATATTACCAAGTTTTTCATCACCAAGCTTGTATCTTTGGCACTTTGCTGAAGGCATCCAAGGCATGGACATCCTCCATCAGTGCTAAAATCCTCGTGTTAACAGTTGCAAATCTTCTCTTTCCACTCTTGTAAACAACTTCTTGTATCTCACCTCTGAAGAGGATGCCTGTTTTTCCTCCAATTCTTCCTCAAATGCAGTCCAGATGAGCAAGCAGAGCTTCCAGACTTTACTGTACCTCCTCATCCACGACCACACCATGAATTTCTGTAAAAAATGCCCCATAATGGTAGTTCATGTATATTAAAACTGCTTAAATGGAAAATTAAAACAAAATAAAACTTAAGATGATTTAATTGTGCTCCATTGCCTTTTCAAGTTGTACAAGGTAAGAATTTATTCCAATGCTCTTTCCCTTGCCCATTCTCGATGTCCCATTGTGTCCTATTTTTAACTGATTTCAAACCCATTTTTTTTTATGTGAACTCTATTTTCCTTTTTTATTCTTTTGGTTCCACTAATTTTTTCCCGAAAGTTTGTCTTTTTTTAAACCAAAACCACAATCATACCATGCAATGAGCTAATAACTAAGGGTTTTGATTGTAAATTTTTTATTTTTAATAATATGGTAGCCTTTATTTTTGGCATAGGATGTCTCACTCCCAAATTGCATTGTGTCAATGATTCTTACTTCATAAATGTGGTAATGCATTCAAACTATTGATGTGTTCAATTTGTTTGGCAGATAATCAACTCTCGTCATGCTTTAAGTAAAAATTGTGAAGAGTATTATACCTGCATTGGCAGTGTTGGTGCCAGAGGAGTATTGATAGGCAAAATGTTGAAAGGTTGTAGTTGTGCGTTGTGAAAATATTAATCATAGTAGATGTTTATACGTATATATAGGCTAGCTCCTCAATGGAAAATTGTGTCATATCATCCTTCACATACTTCTTTGATTGTACCACTTGACAATGCATTAAGCATCATATTGTGTCTTTGAGTGTATGAAAATAGAGTGCAATGTGCGACTTCTTAGAGATGGGCCAGAGCAGAAACAAGTCTAGCAACGAAGGATTTGACTAAGATTAATTAGTTGAGAATCAAAAACAGGGCCATGTGGAAGTTGTATATGCCTTTGCCTCAACTTAGTGAGCACTCTAAGTAGTTGTTAATGTAGAAGTTGAGAAAATACAACTTCATAGGAGTCCAGTGATCTCCG
This sequence comes from Sequoiadendron giganteum, assembly GCA_007115665.2. Taxonomy (NCBI): domain Eukaryota; kingdom Viridiplantae; phylum Streptophyta; class Pinopsida; order Cupressales; family Cupressaceae; genus Sequoiadendron; species Sequoiadendron giganteum. The sequence continues at coordinate 643,530,479 of CM021102.1, forward strand.
CAAACTAAGAATACTTATTACAGGGAGAAATAAAGAGAAGCAACACAGAAAACAGTAAAAATGCTCAAAGATGTGGAGCTTTGTATTCACCAATGTGTAAAAAAGATAATTATACAAAAAAAAAGTTTTCAACCACATATAGGTCAAAAAAACCCTAAAAAGGAAAACTCTAGGTTTGCACATTAATAATTAATAAAATAATTAATTATTATGCACCTAATGTTAATTTAAGTGTAAAAGAGATAAAAGAGAATTTTAATTAATTAAACAAATATTGTTTAATTAATCAAGTAAATAACCAATTACTCTAATACCCCCCCTTAAGCTAGATTTAGGGAGAAGCTAAAACCTAGAAGAAGCTACTGAAAGTAAAAAGCAATGGGTCTCGGCAATAAGGCTAGATCAGGTACCCAAATAGAACCAAATCTTTGTAAAGTAGAGAAATAGAGAAAACCTCATGGGAAAAACTCTACTCCAAAAAAAAGAAATACAAGTGAAGGACAAAGAAGCCTCCAAACAAGAATGAAGGATGAAGAAGCCTCCAATCAAGAATAAATTGTCTCAAAAGATAGGAACAAAGGATGAACGCCATAAAAGAATGAAGAAACTGCAAACTCTGTCGAAGAATGACTGTTCAAATGTTGAAACAAGAACCTCCGTTGAAAACATATGATGATCAAGAACAAAAAGACAAGAATCTGTATGAGTGCCCCCAATGACACTGCTCGAATTAGATGGCAAACACCTGAAAATTGAAAATACAGATGGCAAAGGTACCAAAAGTTTGAAGAATTGATCATGTGAAAATGGAAGGTTGCCTCCAGAAATAGGAATGCAAGAGTGTCTATATGGTAAGTGCTCCATCTCATCGAAATGCGTGGGTAACCAGTTGCTGCATCCGCCTAGTACATAGGAACAAATACTGTAAACATAGCCAACTCCAACAATACCAAGGAAGCATTAATACCAACAGTAGAAACCCCCCATAATGCTGACAAGGAAGAGGTATGACAAGTACTCTGAAATGAAATGCTTGAATGTAATGCATGAAGAAGAATCAAGAACATTTGAATGTGCAAACATGAAAGTACAAGCAGATATAAAGGGTGTGCAAACAAAGACACACACACATGAGGTTGTTGTTGTGGAAGGGACACTCACTTGACATAGGTATGATTGCAAAGAAAGGCATAACATCAAACCCCCCCATGGCACTTTATAACATAGTGCAAGTACAATAAGACACAAATCAATGTGCAAGAATCATAAAAATACACATACAAAGCTGAGACACTTTATTTTAGTGCGTTTACAAATGATTAAAAAAACATGCAATGTGAGCCCATAAAGTCCAAAAAAGGACAACAAGAAGAAGGATTTTTGGAAAAAAACAAAAATCAAATTTAGAAACCACCTGCACCACTGTGAAGAGCTCGGAACAAGCTTTTTGACGATATCTTGTTTGCCCATTTTTTACATTGTATGCAAAATTTATGTCAAAAACACTGAAGGCAACACCAAAAAAGAAGAGCTGACTTTGAGTGGAAATAACAGGGACCTGAGAAAAAAAAATCCAAAAAATCCCTGCACCACTGATAAGTGCTCTGAATCCTCTTTTCGATGATATCTCGTTTGCTCGATTTCGACATTGTGGGCAAAAGTAATGGCCTTTGGAAAAAAACAGCTCCAAAGAGGAAAAAACACAGTGCCGAATTAAATTTGATGATCATACAACCGTCACAGCAAAAATCTGAACTTAAAATTGACGGCCAAACGGCCATCACCGCATTTCTTCAATTGAGTTTTTCACAAAAATTGTTTTAAAACAAAAAAAACAATAAATAAAAGAATTACAATGTTAATTTTTTTTTTAAAAAAATCAATAAAAAAAAGGGCATGGGCTCGCATGGGGGCCGCCGCCTGCCAAGGTGGCAGGGCGGTACCCATGCGGTACCCGACTGCAGTAAGGGGTGGGGCCCAAGGGGCCACCACCTGCCATAATGGCAGGCGGCGGTACCCTTGGGTATCGTCCCTTGCAACTTTTTAAAAAAGTTTTTCAAAAAACTTGCATGCCCAAAAAATGGGCTTTTTCCACTTTTAAAAAAAAATAAAAATTTTGGATGATGTTTTTTTTCTGCAGGAAAAAAAATATATCAAAAATATATAATATTTTTACCTCGAACGACGTGTAGACAACGGTCATACAGATAATTTTTTTTGCTTCATGGATCAATTGTGTCCAAAATGGACAAATGAACAACCGATTTAGGAGTTTTGGACCGCTGCGGACTCAATGGCGAGGTTCGTTTGGACTCAAAATGCTCTGATCAAATAGGTGATTCTTTGGATAAAAAAAGCAAACCCCAATCCCTTGAAACTTCAAAATCCTTCTGAAACCCCAGATCTGCTTCCAATGCAAAAAATTTCAAAACAAGAACAGGTAGCTGCAGATTTGCCGCTCTGACACCATGTAGAAGTTGAGAAAATACAACTTTCCAGTGATCTCTGCAAGCTAAGAATACCTGTTACAGGGAGAAGCAAAGAGAAGCAACACAGAAAACATTAAAAATGCTCAAAGATGTGGAGCTCTGTATTCACCAATGTGTAAAAAAGATAATTATACAAAAGAAAAGTTTTCAACCACATATAGGTCAAAAAAACCCTAAAAAGAAAAACCCTAGGCTTGCACATTAATAATTAATAAAATAATTAATTATTATGCATCTAATGTTAGCTTAAGTGTAAAAGAGATAAAAGGGAAATTTAATTAATTAAAAAAACATTGTTTAATTAATCAAGTAAATAACCAATAACTCTAACAGTTAACCTCTTACGATTCTCCCTTGTTTGCTGAGGATATTCATTTTGACTAATAATAGGAGGTGGGATAGGAGTGGAAGCGAATGCCTCCTCCCACACTCCATGAGTTATGTCTAACTAAGACAACAGAACCCTTGGTTGCTATACAAGAAGTTTTGTTTTGGGGGTTTTGCAGTAACTTGCTTTACATGCAATGTGTGATAACCTAGGTTTCAGTTTTATTTTTGTGTTAATTTTGTAATACTTTTGGTTTTGTAGTAGTTTAATGGTTTTGAATTTTGAAGATTTGGACAAATAAAGGTATTGTAAAGCAAGCTAATCTACCTTGCTAGAAATCTACAAACATAACTAGAGCTATGTTTTTGTGTTTCCTAATAAAATTAGGATGACTGCAACTTATGATACAAATGTTTCCTGCATGACCTTTACCTGTTTGGTTGTTAACTAATTTAACTTGTTAACTTTCATACTTTCAGTATACGACGTTTCAATAAAACAATTTAAAAAAGGAGTGAGAAAGCATCTTTGCAACTTCACATGTTCTCAATGCAGTAGAACATACAAGCAAATAGTTCAGGAGTTTTTGGTCTTCATTCCTTTGGGATTTAACTTTTTGTAATAATTATGCAGTTGTAGGTTATGACGATCATGTGGGAATGCAATATGTGTTTGCCCTTTTCTCAATCTTGCAATGTTGAGGGCAGATCTAAGATGCCTAAGGATATATGGCTTCCTGTTTTAGATGCAAATTTGAAGTATGCTAAATACAGAGAAAAACACCTTTTCTCCTTTTGATGCAAGTGCAAATCTTAAGATCATGCAAGTAATGATTTGAAAGCATACAAATCATTTAAATCAAGCAAAAAATTATTTCCCATTTGAATGTTTAGCCAAGATTTACACAATAAAATTCCCAAAGTTAACTAATAAATTGTTATAGATAGTTCTGAAATACGGAAAGTTATGGCAATAATGTTTGAAAATGTTTCAATTTGATCTATAGGCACTAATTTAAATGGGAGCTTTAAATGGAGCCTTTTCCACATACAAAATTTATAAGGTTTGAGAAAATAAAGACTTATATAAGGGGTGCAACATTCACAACAAGGATCTTGTTTTGACAAAGAAAAATGTCCTAAATGCTCACAATAGAGTTTGGCGACATTCCTCAACAATTCTAAGGTGATAGGAAAGGCTAGAAATGAAGGCAAATGACTTGAAGCATTAAAGCCACACATAAATAACCCTAGTTGAAACAAGGCACATAAGTAAATGGGAATTGCCTGGGAATAGGTGTGAATGGGGGTACATAATAGTGGGTAGGTATTGAGCTATGAGCCAAACCAGGCATAACAATATGCCACTTGTCAATATGTTATTGCATTTAAGACATTCAATCAAGGTGACTACAAAACGGAATGGGAAAAGGTATGGATATGCAAATTTCATTATTATATCCTTTTTCAGAGTTTTCTAAATGATTGTATATATATTTTTATTAATGCAACAAGAATTATTATATCCCAACACTCATAAAAATATACTATCTAAAAAAGGGATGCAAGTCTTCTTGTATTTTCTATGGTACGATTGTTTGATTGAAATCTACAAAATCAACAAAAAGCTATTTAGTGGCCCTTACATCATAATCAAAATAAGCACAAATATGTAAGTAATTTCAATTGTCTACAAAAAATGAAAAGTAGAGAGAGAAATGTGCTAGAAAATTCTACACATGGAAAACCATACAATAATAGTTCATATGATGTAGTAATGCAATATGGATTCAAGCAATACGGTAATGTGATAGAATTCCACATGATATGGCAAAGTGATAGTGCTTCACACAATGTGAGCAATGTGATTGACATTGTGTGATGCAGTATTATGATCAATCTCCACATGATGTGGTAAATGCAATAAATCTCTGTGGTGTGAGCTTATGTTGCAATAAATCTCCACACAATGTAGCAATGTAGGCATGTACAAGGGGATGACTCATGCTACTAAAATCATGACAAAGCCTTAATGAGTTCATTTTATAACATGAACACACTATTTTGACGTAAACAAAAAAAGGACCATGAACCCTTATTTTTCCTTTTGTTTTCCCACAAAGCATGAGTAGCAAAATAGTGTGAGTGTGTTTTGAAAAATAGAAGCTTAATCAACCTCCTAACTCCTATTTCAACATTGTTGTGTTAGAGAAAGTAAATTTCTTCCATTTTTTTGTTAGAATTTCATTGAATTTTTCAAATACTATTTTTAATTACATTGCGTAATTTTGTTAATTTTAAAAACCAAACCACTAAAACCTTAAACGTGAACCAAATGTGGAAGAGGAACAAGCACAAGAAAACCCCATGATGTTTGAATCTCTTCCCACACTTTTTTGCAAACCCCCTACAAAGCCAAGAAGACCTAGGACCAATAGGAAAAAACAAAGCTCAAATTCCAAAATTGGCTAGGACATTGAAAGATTCCACATGAAACACCAACCATGCATCATTGGCAAACATCTTAAAATCATTGATGAATCAAGTTGACTTGGTGACAAGTCAAATTGATTAGTGAAAAGCATATAAGAAATCTTTCAATCAGTTGTGAGGCAAAATTACTAAATGATGAATTAAAAATCAAGGAAATAACAAAAGACAAAAGTTATGCATTTTTTATAGATCCGAAAGTTAATGCACCCCTTGCATTGAATTGTAAGAGATTCCACATCTATTGGTGTATTTACAATGAAATAAAATAGTTTTTAGGACAGGTGGTGGATGGCCTTTGACCAACCTACTATAAGATTGGAAATTGTATACTCTACAATTGTCTTCTTTTTTTGAATGTTTTATACTCATTTGAGTTTGTATGTTGTTTTGTGCTTTTAATTATTGTTGTTGTCTTCCTACACTTAATTCTAGTCCTATTCCTAGTTCTTCTTTGCCATCACAATACTTTTCCTATGTATTTTCTTTTAATTTAATATTTCCCTCTATTTTTCCTTCCCCTAGGTATGTCCCCCCCTTTTCATGTTCCCCTTACCCCTTCCCTATAACCACCTTTTGACCTTTCGTTTAAGCAATTACTTAGGTCCTATCTCTCAAGTCTAGAAAAAATGATATATTTTTGTTAGGAATTAGTGTTCAGATGAGTGTTTGAGTTAACTTTATTAGTATGTGTTGTAAAATAAAGCTATCTAAGTTAATATTAAGTTGTTGAGAAACAACTTAATATATTATAGTGTGTGTAATTGTGTGTGAGAATAATAATGTGAGCTGTTAATACAACTTAGGTAGAGATTTAGGAGTGAAAATAGGAGGGAGAGAATAAAGGTGGTTGAACAACCCACCTATCTTTAGTGAGAGAAATTAGTGGAGTTGTTATAGGAGTTAGATAACTCCTTATATATTTGTAATATCTTATTCAATGTGAAGAGTGATAGAAGAATAAATTATATGTGTGCAAATTTATTTATTTAGCTTCTATAATTTATGCCCAAATTTTCTTATATGATATCAGAGCATTTATGGATTTTGGTGCCATGATTTGATGTTTTCTTTTGTAGTTGCAGAGGAAAATCCATGAAATACGAGCTGTGTTAAATTAAAATGGTGTTAGAAAAACTAGTCCAAAGTATTCTTAGTAAACTGCAATAACTTTGTCATTTCTCAACAAAATTTAAAACTTCAAAATGTTCTAGAAGGCGGTGAAGTAGAGAATAAAACCCAGAAATGGTTTGGAGATATTCTTAGTATTTAGCAAGCAGTTTAGCAGAATAGTGATTTGATATTTGTTGGGTGTGGAAAATGGTTTTATTGTTTGTGTTTGAATGCTAGGCATCTAAAACTGCAAGGTATCATTCATTCTTTGGAATTTCTAGGTTCAATAATATAAAAAAAAGATTTAAAATCTCATTCTTGATATGGAGTTATATTATTTAATATTAAGTTGTTAAGAAACAACTTAATATTATATTATTGTAGGCCTAATAATGTCAATACAAATGTTATAATCAAGGTGCATTATCAGTGGGACCTGACACCTTTGATTGAATTGTAAGAAGAGGGCACAAGATCTATTGAATGGTAAACTAGATCAAAATGCTTACTTGGTCGAAGAAATAAATTGGGAAGAATATGAAAAAGATGAAGAACTATGTCATCCTAGTGATGAAGAGTATTTATTTTAGATAAATTAAAATTGGAGGATGGAATCACAGGAGGTTGGAGGACAATAGTGCCTCTCGTTAGCCATGAACGATGAGGTTGTCTTTTGTATTATTGTGTGAGTTATTTTCTTATGTACCCGCTTGGTGAAATATTGTATTGAACAAAAGCACTAGTGTAATGTAGTTCATGGATCTTGAAGTGGTTAGTGGTAATCCAAAAAACCATGTGAGGTGAAAAAATGAGTGTGTTCTTGTTCATGTCCAGGTTTGTGGTAAATTTGTGTGAAAACCATGAAAGGGTGATGAGAGGTACCTTTCATTTGAATCAAGATCATGAGCCACAAGAGTTGGCTTATTGCAATTGGAAGTGCTAAGTTTGAAAGGAGGAGAATGTGGACATCATCAATATTGTAGTCAAATTGTTTAGGAGAGTAGCTGACTACATAGATCCTCTGACTATCAAACTTCTTGGAAGTATGGTCAGTCGGTGATGAGTTCACTGGAAGTGAAAGCGATATAAGTTCTCGTATGTAGGTGATCATGTGTAACAAGATCCATATAATGGTATGCATGTACCTAAAAGTATGCATAGACATACGATTATATTTCCAACTTGTTTGATGTTCTTTCTTCCCATATTCACACTAAGGGGGGGTGTTAGGAATTAGTGTTCACATGGGTGTTTGAGTTAACTTTATTAGTATTTGTTATAAAATAAAGTTATGTAAGTTAATATTAATTTGTTGAGAAACAAAAATAATATATTATAATGAGTGTGTAATTGTGTGTGAGAATAATAATGTACGTGAGTTGTATTAACAACTCACGTAGAGATTGAGGAGTGAAAATAGGAGGGAGAGAATAAAGGTGGTTGAACAACCCACCCAAATTTAGTGAGAGAAATTAGTGGAGTTGTTATAAGAGTTAGATAACTCATCTTATATATTTGTAATATCTTATTCAACGTGAAGAGTGATAGAGTAATTGTGTGTGAGAATAATAATGTGAGTTGTTAATACAACTCACGTAGAGATTGAGGAGTGAAAATAGGAGGGAGAGAATAAAGGTGGTTGAACAACCCACCTAGATTTAGTGAGGGAAATTAGTGGAGTTGTTATAGGAGCTAGATAACTCATCTTATATATTTGTAATATCTTATTCCACGTGAAGAGTGATAGAGTAATTGTGTGTGAGAATAATAATGTAAGTGAGTTGTTAATACAACTCACATAGAGATTTGGGAGTGAAAATAGGAGGGAGAGAATAAAGGTGGTCGAACAACCCACCTAGATTTAGTGAGAGAAATGAGTGGAGTTATAGAAGTTAGATAACTCATATATTTGTAATATCTTATTCAACGTGAAGAGTGATAGAAGTATAAATTATATGTGTGCAAATTTATTTATTTAGCTTCTATAATTTGTGCCCAATTCTTTTATACTTTTAGCTTTCAAAACATGTATCTTGAAGCTTATCTTGAGCCATAACTACCACCTTCAGATAACCCCTTTTACCCTTGATTTCTAATAGAAAATTGAACTTCCTTAGACTTAGGGATCAATCCTTGGAAGCAGGGATAACTTTAAGAAACCCCCCCCTGGGCGCAGGTGTAAAATCCTGGCGAATCCTGTATACTTCTCGACGAAAAATATTAATTTTATTGGCGATTTTTTTCGTTTTTCGAGAAAAATAATAATCCCGATTGGCGAATCTTTTATAATCCCTAGAAGTCTATGGAAAATCGTGGCGAATTGCAATTTTTTTAAATCGAATAAAATATTTTTCGTTGGCGAATAAAACCGTTTTTCAAACCAAAATTTTCTTTCCATTGGCGATTAAAACCTTTTTTCAAAGCAAAAAATATATTTTCATTTGCGAATTAAAATGAATCTCAAAATAATAAAAAAAGCCAATGGCGAAATAAAAATCATATGGGTCATTCGACGGACGACTGTATTTGCATTCTGGAAGTAAATCTCTAAAGCACTAGACTTGCAATTTGAAACCTCTGGAATACCACTAGAACCGTTAAATTTCTAGAAATCAATGGTCGAGATTTTATTACCGTACAAATGGTTATAAAGTTCTATTTCTCAGCGATTGGGTGACCTTGACGAGATGCACAACTTTTGAAGTGACAACTCATTTAATGAATTGTACGATGCCATTAAGGGATGTCTTATCAAACACCAACTAGATAGATTTAACGTAATCTTTTAAATCCTCTGAAATGATAGATCTTAAATAAAGTATTAAGGAGTTTGGAGAAATGGATTTAGTAGTAGATTGTCACTTCCTATTGGTAAAGTTAAGTGAGCCTGCATACGAGAAAAGGTGGCAACATTTTGAACTCCATACTCAGAGTTTCCTCAAAATGGTACTTCCAGCCAATATTAGGTTATGGGAACATGAAATTGTGGCCTTCATGCAACCAAATTTGAATTGGCCTGAAGAAGAGCAACTCAACATCATTTCCCAGCTACGTTCAGTGGTGTGGAAAGAGAAAACTAGCTATGCCGAGTACAACAGGGTAATTTTTGTTTTAGAAGAAGAAGAAGAATGCGCTGAATTTCATAATTTGTTATGGAAATGCAGTTGGAACTATATAGTGTCCCGACACCTCCAGCAGTTTAACAACATATATGAATCCTTTAGTGAATTGTGAATTTGTGACACATAATGATAAGGGGGCGTAGTTTCAGCTTTTGAGCACTTTTTGAATTTTGATTGTACAGGGTGTGGGGTGATAGGTCTGTGAAACCACTTTTTTGGCATTAGAGAGATAAAATAATATATTTCTAAATCTATGTATTTATCAATGCTTCCTTTTAATTATGAATGAATTGTGTTTCTTCATGATAATTGTTCAATGTTTATCTGTTAGTGTTAGGTCAAATTCAGAATGCTTATTTTTCCATCTCTGAGACTTTGTGTTCAAATTAATTCATCGCTCATTCACTCTTTTCAATGCCTCGAATCTTGATGTTGTACATTTCATTTCATTGAAATTCTCAATCTTTTTGAAGAAAGTGTGGTTGGTAGTGGCAGTGGCGGCGATTAATGCCATATGTGATATGAACATCTGAAGCAATTTCTTGGACAACTCATAGCTTTAATGAAACAAGATTTGTAATGATTTCATATCGTTTGAATGAGTGATTTTGACAGCTTGTTAGCTTGAGGTAGAGTTTAAGTTGGCACGTAGCAAGATGTCAATCAAATTAGAAATTTTAACTATACAGGCTGGTAGCGGCACTGGTGGCCCATAAATGGGGATAGTACCATAAGGGTTTTTATTTTCTAGGGTTAATAAGGATTCACGAAGAAGATGATGCAATATTGGGGATACTGTAAATTCTCTTACCTACAATTATGTAGTTACAGAGTAATCAGTAAAAGACGAATTTCCTTCAAGTTCAAAATGGGTGGAATTGGAAAGAAGTTGATTTGGTTAACCTAAATTTTCAGATGAGTTTTGAACTAGGATGAGGAGCTCTGATGGAGATAAGTGCTATCCAAACACATAGAGGCTGCAGATAAAAGTTGGGAGTAGATTTGTTTCTCCTTTTGTATTCTAACAACTCCCATTTCCCCAGCATGGTTGGCCAGGCAAGCCCCATGCATTTATTTTCAAAGAGACATTCATTTTTCATCTTCTGTACGACTCTGGTTCTCAAAGGGGATGAGTACATTTTGTATCTTCACGACTCCCATTTCTACAGGAATGATTGGAACCCCCTTTGCCCAACATGGTTGGAAAATCCACCAGCAGAAGCTTGGAATCATGAATTTATTTTCAGAGCCACATTTACTTTTAGAGATAGATGTGTATTAGATTTTTAGAAACAAAGCTTGGAAATTGGAATTAATTTGTACTCCATTGTAACGAGCAACAACTTGGAATAAATTATTAAATTTTGTCTATGTAAAGTACTAAAGTGACACACTGACATATGTTATTTATACAAAACAGGAGCTACAATTCTACTCGTCTGTAAAAAGATATGTAATAATGTGACATTGAAATTCAGTTGCAATAAAATAAATGGTTGTGTTGTGTTATTCTTGAATCTTCGTTATTCATCTACGTTTAAGAGTAAAGAGTTGTTTTCTGAGTTCGGAACTTCAGTGTCATTGACTATTATTAATTTAATATATTCAAATCGGTTTTTTTTTTCTTTTGAGAAATTAAGTAATATACTCTAATTCTATGCAATTTGCACTTGAGAATTCATGGTTATATCGGGCCATCGGGGGAATGCAATCATTTGTTCCACCGATGTTTATGTGTTACAATGATGTGCTTACTTTTGTTGATACTATCGGTATATCGGGGACTGGAAGCGCACCTTATGAGTTATGAGTCTTCGGCTTCGGGCCATTGGCGGGGCTGTGATGGGGGTTCCACTGATAAAGCATTGTTAGGCCGATACCTATGGTATTGACTTTAAAACACATGTGTCATGTTAATTTTTTTAAGTTAATATCATAAATTAGTAAATTACTCAAGTTTCAAGTTCAACCGTTGGATGAACATTTGATGTATGGTTGTAGTTACATTCTGTAATGAAATGAACAAAGCGATGGGCTTCCCAACTTAAACCTCTGGAATCACCCTATAACCGTTAGATTTAGAAAGATCAATGGTTAAGATTAAGAATTTCCAACTTGTAGAGTCTAGACCTAAGACGTGTCATTCACTTTAATGTTCGAATTTTGAGAAACAAAGCATTTAAAACACTTTGTATTTTGTACTGCTAAGTGTCAACTGTCAAGTGATTAGTGTTTATTTTTTAACTTTAAAGTTAATATTATGAATTATGAGTCTCCGCCTTCGGGCCATCGACGGGACTATGATGGGGGTTCCACCGATAAAGCATTGTTAGGTCGATGCCTATGGTATTGAATTTAAAACACATGTGTCATGTTAATTTTTTTAAGTTAATATCATAAATTAGTAAATTACTCAAGTTTCATGTTCAACCGTTGGATGAACATTTGATGTATGGTTGTAGTTACATTCCGCAATAAAATGAAGAAAGCAATGGGCTTCCCAACTTAAACCTCCAGAATTACCCTATATCTGTTAGATTCAGAAAGATCAATGGTTAAGATTATGACAATAGCAAACAATCAATAAATGGATTATCTTGAAAAATTAGAAAACAATGATAATTATTAGTGATAAATATGAAAATCTACTGTTATAATTAACAATTAACAAAAGTTTCTAAAATCGTATTAAAAATAAATCTTGTTAAATATATTCTAAAAATTAAAAATAATTATGTTTTATTTTGAAAATATTCTAAATTAATATATATATTTATAACAATATTATAAATCATATATATTAATATAAAAAATGATAGCTATTATAAATAAGTCAAAAGTTTCTAAATTCATATTAAAAATATTCAAAAAAGTTATATTCTATTTTCTTTTTATAATAAAAATTATAAAATGATATATATTATAAATTAAAATACTATATAATAATTTATTACGGTTTAATAAAAATATAGCAAGTCAAACTATACGGTCTAATAAATTTTATAGCTATAATATACAGTCTAAAATTGAAAAAATGGTCAAATATTTAATAGACCATCAAATTCCGTAATGACATGCATAGAACTATGGGCTTCCCAACTTAAACCTCCAGAATCACCCTATAACCGTTAAATTTAAAAAGATCAACGGTGAAGAATTTGCAACTTGTAGACCTATCACCTAAGACGTGTCATTCACTTTAATATTCCAATTTCGAGAAACAAAACATTTAAAACACTTTGTACTGCTAAGTGTCAACTGTCAAGTGATTAATGTTTATTTTAAAAGTTAATATCATTAACTACTCAAGTTTCAATTGTTGGTTGAACATTTGATGTATGGTTGTAGTTGCATTCTGTAATGACATGCATAGAGCAATGGGCTTCCCAACTTAAACCTCTGGAATCATCCTATAACCATTAGATTTAAAAAGATCAACGGTGAAGAATTTGCAACTTGTAGTCTTGTAGACCTAACTCCTAAGACGTGCCATTCACTTTTATGTTCCAATTACGAGAAAAAAAATATTTAAAGCACTTTGCACTTTAAAATTGTACAGTGATTTTTAAAGTCTTCAATTTTTAGATTGCTCATTGCAGTGCACCACCCTGTTTTGGATTCCACAGTTCCACTTCCAACAACGCCATTCCAGTTTTCAAGCATCGGGACTCATAATCTGGGTAAGTGAAAGAATTCATGTGGCTACATTTCAAATTTCATCGTTTGACATTTCTTAAAATCTTATTTTGTCAAAGTTTCAAGTTTGGTTTTAGACTTTACAGACTCAAGAATTCATTAAAATTAAGGAGGACTAATAGGTATTACTTATTAGGGAATTCAAATTACACAACTTCACATTTGTACAAGCATGTCTACCACCAGTACCACTACAATAATGTCCGAAAAAAAATGCATTATGCAGAATTGCTTAAAACCACAGGTTTTACTGATGGGTACCATGATATTTATGATCCTTAAATCAATGGTAGGCGTACCTTAGAACTTAGATTTTCATCTCAGAATAAGGCTGCAAAGCAAACAAAAGTTTATAGTATCAGTGCACTATGGGTAACTGGATTAGGGTGCATGATGTTACATGAAGTTTTCCCTTGCCCATAATTTATCATGGTCTGTGCCGAAAATTATGATGATAAGAAAAGAGCAATTGTTAATAAAGATAACCAAGAGAATTGTTATCCATTAATACAGAAGAGCTTGGAAAAGTGTTGGGGTTTACAACCGAAGAATTTGGAAACCACCACATTGACCTAGAAAAGCTTGCTAGTGATTATGAAGCAGTGCAAGAAAGGCTGAAAAATGATTTCTTAAATCAAATAGTTAAGGATAGAAATAAATTGAAAGGTGATCATAAGCCTCCTTATAATTTGGATTTGTTTAAACCATGGGTTCAGGATACTATTTCCATGCTTGCATTTTGCCTCGATCTGGATAGCAATTTGGAAGTGGGTGCAAGCCTCCTTGAAATGGTATATAATATCCATTATACTAAAGAACATGTCAAATATAATTATACACAACACATTGTAGAATCCATGCATAAACAATTTTTAATGATTAAAGCAGGTTCCACGAAAACATTTAGGTTCACAACCTACTTGTGCTATCTTTTTCTATTCAAATTTAGAGGAATGTTTCAGACCAACAAGCTTCAGATTTAGCCCTACAGTAATGCTGAGGAAAAAAAATGGCTCTAGTATATGAATGGACCAATGAGATAAGGATGCATGATTCTCGAAGGAACTACAGTCATTTTGTAGAATACTTTTTGGCTCCATTGCATCAAGTAATTACGAATAATCTAATGCCTAGATTTCCTATGTCATGTAGAAACTGCATGCAACTAGGAAAAGAAATACAATTGGTTGATTGGTACTTAATGGAAGAATATACTGTGGTAAGATTTTATGGATCGGGAGTACAACCATACAAACTTCCAATACATGTGACAGAAAGGGTTTTTGCATTGGAATATGTAAGGCAGGTGCAAAGTGTTAGAGTAATTGGACATTTACTTTATTAATTAAACAATATTTGTTTAATTACGTAAAGTTCTCTTTTACCTCTTTTCACTTAAGCTAACATTAGGTGCATAATAATTAATTACTTTATTAATTATTATTGTGCAAGCCTAGGGTTTTCCTTTTTAGGGTTTTCATCTATATGTAGTTGAAAACTATCTTTTGTATCATTAATTCATTTTATATTTTATGTGAATTCATGGCTCCACATTCTTGAGCATTTCCTTTGTTGCTTCTCTTTGTTTCTCCTTGTAACAGGTTATTTACTTGCAAAGATCTTTTGGGCTTCTGTGGTGTTGTATCTTCTCAACTCCAACACAAAGTGTTGATGAACTACACTTTTTCAGTCAACAAAAGAAGACCTTATTTCCTTCTTTAACTTTTTCATGTGGAGGGTTCACATTCGAGAGAAAAGAATTTAGTGTGGCACATAATCTTTTGATTTTTTTTTACTTTGATCCTATTCGTCACTTGCAGTATGATCCATATGAAATCATTAAATCAATGATTGTGGCTAATAGGAATGTTGCAAATAGAATTCAACATCAAAGTAAACCCTTGCTTGAAAACTTGAGAAACAAGGATTCTTGGGATGAGGTCAAAATAGCAATGGAGAAAAGTGTTGTTGAGAATGGTATTTCTTTTGAACAATTGTCAGCAGAAATTATGGCATTGCACTAAAAGACAATCGGGACATACAAAATTTTTTATGTAAAAAGTGATAAACCATCTAGTAGAGTAAAAATTCTAGGCTCTCTAGAGATGAAACTTATAGATAAAAAATGTTCATGATAAAAAATTACTTTCTTTTGGTCTATGAGGAAGGACTTAGGTGATCCAAGAGCTCTTGAAGAGTATGATAATAATGAAGAAGATGAAGAATTTAGCAAATTGTGGAATATAGAGCATGGGCATCCTGATGGACGCGATGAATCTGATGATGATATTGATATGGAAGAAGAAGAACAAAGCCATGCCAATTACAAACTTGGTTTAAGTGAGGCCGCAAAAGCAGAATATGCTTCAACATATACTTCAGGAGCAACCATACTTGAAAAAATTGGTTATGAAGGTGGTCCTTTGGGGTCCAAAGGACAAGGCGGAGGCCCTTGGACAGTACAAAGTGTTGAGCATAGAAAAAAAATTGATAAATCTGGCCTTGGGCTTGGAGGTGAAAAAGTAGACGAAGGGGATACAAGAAAAAATCAATTTTTTAGAGCTTCTAGTCCTCATTCTCATGATTAGATACAATCACAACTAGGACATGCCCTTGGTGGACAACTTAGTGCAACTGGGAGTGCCATTGGTGGTGATGGTATGGGTAGTAGTACTAGTAGTGGTCAATATGTGCAACAATGACAAATTACACACACTACTAAGAGGAAAACAAAAAAGGGTACCACAAAAACACCAGGTGATCAAGGCAATCAAAAGAGGCAAAGGATTTTGACATGTCAAAGTCACACTATTAGTGGATCCACCAATACCACAAAGGAGTTATTTCCAAAAACTCCCACAAATCAAGTTAGTGTGGGTGTGACATCATTAGCAACTGCAAGTACTCCTATTCCTTTGCCATTCAAGCATTCCATTGTTCCTGCCTCCCCAGGTTATGATTTCATTGAAGATTTTAAAAAGAAATCAGACTTGAATAAAAAAGAAAAGAAGCAACTGATGGAGAGTGTGTCTGTTGTAACTTTAGAGACTGCAAGAACCATGGTATTGCCCACATTTGAAACAAATAAAGAAATCATGGAGTACACAATTGTTGTTCCCACAGTTCAAAACAAACCAACAAATCAGATGGATTGATCTGAATACCAAGTAACCAATTTTCAATTGGTTTTTTTGGCCTGAAAAATACTGACAAAATTAATGTATCAAAGAAGAACAATGAATTGGTGTACACATCATTGCTAAAGCAAAATAGAGAGAAGAAAAGGTTGCAGATCCAAATAGAAAAGTTACAGGCAGACCTAGCAAGTGAGAAAGAAAATAGGAAAGCAACAGATAACAAGAGCAATGAATTAGAAAAAAGAATAATAAAATCTGCCTCTACATTAGCAAGCAATGAGGATAAATCAAATGAGAGAGAAGTGAATGACCTGAAGTGAAGGCTAGATGAGAGCAACAAGAAATATGATGAGGAAAAATCCACTTCAGAAAAATTAAGAGTAAACATTGCGAATGGAAATGCACAGTGGGAACAAAAATTGGAGAAATCGAGAAAAACAAATGAAAGCTTGGAGACAGAGTTGACGGAAGCAAAAGAAGAAATTAAGTATTCTCAAAATAAGTTATCTGCATTTTGTAGAGATACAGTGAGGCATATGAAACAAAAGATTTGGGATGAAATAATGCAGAGGTTTGATCATTTGTGTGACATGTTTCAATTGATTGATGCTACCAGACAACATTATAAGAAGCTCAACAAATATTTAGTGGACAACAAAAAGGTGCTAGAATTAGAGAAATCTACAAATGAAGTTCTACAAACAGTCTACAAAGCCAGTGACAATGATCTGAAATCAAAAGGGATTACTAATCGGATTGAAACCTCAATGAAATTGTCATCTATCATTGAAAAGTGTTCGAGAATGTCTGGAACAAAGGAATATTTGCATTTGGTTGCAGACAAGATGAAGGTGGTGGATGAAAAGGTAAGGAACTTCACAGAGCTTGGTTTTCAAGAGCCTTTTGACACAAATGAGCGATTCATTGGAAAGAAGATGGAAGGTGCAAGGAAGATTGATTTGGACCAATTTCCTCATAACCAAGATGTGAACTATTTGGATTCCATCAGAACACTGATAACTTTGAATGCAAAATTGCCTGAAGAATTCAAGACAGGTTCCATTTCCAATTACAATCAAGAAATGTTAACAAAACGTCAAGTCAAACAACATAAGTTAGAGAAAATGGCAATTCCACCACCTAAAGAGTGGAAGTTGCTAGAAAAGTTGATACAGTGACTTGATTTATTATTTTCAATCTTTGATAATATGAGTTTCAAAGTTCCAACTCAGCTCTGTGCAAACTTGTCTTTGGGCATTGGCAAGATTTTGCATTGCCAATGCCAATATGTACTCCTTGATGTGAAATTCAATTAAAAAACTCAAATTCAAACTTCAGTAATGTGATGATGTTCAATTATCTGGACTTTGTATTATTTATTTTATCATTTGAACTAGTGATGAACTGCTAGCTCATTATATTTACTTCTTGGTAGAGCTTCCATTTCCAAGTTATAGATGTTGAACTATTAGCTCATTATATTTACTTCTTGGTAGAGCTAAAGATTATAGGTTATGGATGTTCAACTGTTAGCTTCTGTTATGTTTTGACTAAAAATCCATATCAGTATCCACCAACTTACACCTCACCCACATCCCACATACTACAAAAATACACTACATTTGATTTTATGATTAGCACAAATTGCAAGGATTTGTGTGACAAGATCCATTTTGTGGCCCACATTACTACTTGATCAATGATCATGTCCATAAATAAATCTAAAACCCCATGGTCATAGCCCCTATTCCTAAAGAATTCAAATTCAATGTACTGACAAATTGAATAACATAAACAATTTGACTAACATAAACAACCACTTTGGAGACAGCCAAATAAGTTAATAACTTATAAGCATATGAATCCACAACAGTTGAACAATCGAAATCAAATCAGCAAATATGTGTAACCTTCTCCATTGTATTGATCTTCAAAGTTCAAATGATATGCATTATAAAAATAGTTTATGATATGAGATGGATGGGCAAATTGGTGCAATCTATTATATATCTTCTTACTATTTTCTACTCTAAAGTCTAATTAAAAATGATGTGATGATCCATTGATCTCCTATTGGGGTCTTGATCTCTCTTATATATGAGAGGCAATAAGCTACAAACCCCTTGCAAAAATTATGACGTTTTGACAACTAAACATAACTCAAATTATAAATAAAACAATGTCGCAGGTGAATGTACCGATCCGTTAATCTCCAAGCAGAAGCCCGTGACCACTGACCACCTAAGATCTGTTCAAGGCTTCTACTCCATGATAGGGCACTCATCATGTTGTCGGCTGGCGTCCTTCCTCTAAATTTGATGGTTGTCCCATTGGATCTGATTTTGACAAATCTACAGTTTGGCTAATAAACATATTGACTGCAGAGAGGTGATGGATGTACTCTTGTTTAGCATAGGTGTCCATGTTAGAGATCGCCTCTTTCATATCATATTCCAAAGACATTATTTTTTTCAGTTGCTTATGACTGTTTTGTAAAACCATATCCTCGTCATTTATTTCTTGCAACGTAGCAATCAAAATCCCATCAAGCTCATCCTTCCAATCATCATATTCTCGCAGGTTTCTAGTGCCAAAATGAAGTGTCAGGAGTGGGACTGAATCAAAGTAGTCAAAATCTTCCCTAAGCATGTTATGATATCCATTATGTGATTCTACCAACTTGTTATATGTCAGCAATATTTGTCCTTTCATGGTATTCTTATCTACGAGCTCCTTTTTTTTCTCCATCATTCTAGGCTGCAATCATTCATTCTCCACCAATGCAATGTGTGTCTGATTGAATACTTCCCAATATTCAATAGCACATTTCATCATTTTATTGAACCTTTCTTTTATCATTTCAGATACAGTGTTATATTTGATGGTTTTCACTTCTTTCTCCAATTCTTTGCATTTCCCCTGGGATTTTAGATGACAATTCTTCCAGTAGGCTGCATCAGCCAATGCATCAAGCACTCTCTTATCATTTTCAAGCCATGGGGAGTACAACTCTAATGTGGAGGAGGAAGATGTTTTTTCTCACTGATTTTCTAGCTCCTTCTTCAGTTTGTCATTTTCCTTAATCAGTTTATCAATCTGTGCTTTGGTAAATTTTTGCACATTTATGTTCAATTTCGTTGTCTCCATAGGGTTGGTATCGACTACTCATTGAACCAAGAGATGATCAAACACTTGGTTTGGATTACTAATTATAGTAGGTCTTTTATCATGGGGATACAATGACCAAACAAGCAAGGTGGCTTCGTTTGTGTTGTACCCAGATCCTGAATATATTTTGTCACTTGCTTCTTCTGTTAAGTTCATTGTCGTATCCCCTCTTTTTTTGAAGCTATCAAATAAAATTGAAGAGCTAATATCCCACCCTGGTAGGAGCAATCCTCTAGCTTCTTGAAGCAATTCCCTACCTCTTTCAGGAGTGATGGACTCCATTTCTTTCTACCTCCCTTTTCAATTCCTCCAGAGCAGTTGCCTCATGTTTAGGAGTGATATCCTGTATCTGTTGTCTCATTTTTCTACCTTTATATTCATAAACAAATGATTTAAATTCAGAAGATTTAACAAAATCACAATCATAAATAAACTGTTGTCCAACCTTGAGCCTCATATCATCAGATAGTTCATTTGATGCCTCAAATCTTACAATATTCTGCTCTTGAGGGGGATCGTACTGTGCAATCACAAGAGCACTGATTTCTTTGACCTACTCACCCTCTTCATCACTCTGCTCTCCTTCACTTATATTAGTATCTACAGAAAAACATACCTCAGAAGTAGGCTGTGAAGGTATGTAATCCAAGGGCTCTATGTCTTCAGCTTGTACTCCTAAATAGGTTGCATGAGGTGCATAAAAAACAACTGGGGGAACATCCTTTACCAGTTCATTGACATGAGCGATGACTTGCTCAGTTCTTGTTAAAGAATCCTGTATCTCACCAAATGCCTTTGAATAAGATGGGACATTTTTCCTCTTCCATTCATCTGCAAGCATAATCTTGTTATAGGCGGCCATTCTTTCCATGGTGGAAGCCTCATCATGGTTTCTTATGACATCTTCAATTGAGAACAAATGTTCATAACCTGATAGCCCCTACGATAATCTCACCTTGTGAATAAACCCTTTTGCATCAAATTATTTCCTTACATCACCTAGAGGTAGGTTGTACTGTGCTAATTTACCATCAATTTCTCCATATCCTTCATTGGCAACCACTATAAAGTCTCCAAAACATAAGGTGCTAGGCATAATTGATTGTTTGCTATGTCCTTTGAGGTGTTTGGAATTAGATTTTGCCAATTGCCTCACAATTTCTAAAAAATCAATTCGGTTAGGAACTACTCGTGCATCAAGTGTGGAGCCCCTTCAAACCCATAAACCCTTATCACTGTACAATCAAGGAAAGCATACCAGTCTCCCCAGTTATGATTCACTTTATTTCTCTGGTCATTTTCCTTTGGTCTTAGAAACCTTTGTACTTTTGGGGATAGGTTATAGTTGCATGGATACCCCAACAACTTCATCAATGGTTTTACAAAAAAATCTTGAAAATAAAGGTAATGAGGCCTACCAAATCGGTTGTCCCAAAATGAAGTCCACATTTGTACAAGTTTGAAATCTCCATTTTCATCTGTATCTTTTATCCTTAATTCTTCACTCCAGACCCCTCTGACTTGTCCTTCATACAATAGCAAATGCATAAGCAAAGAATAGTGTTCAAAATTAATATTATCACTATTATTTTTAATCTTTTCGAGCCCTCGATATAGGGCGTTGGCCAAGTAGCTAGCATAATCAAATGGGTTGGCATCCTTGCTCTGTATGTGTGCAGCTAAGACCATTGGGGCAATCAACATGAGAGGCGAAACCTGTACTCCCAAAATTTGACCAGCTAAATAATAGGTGTATCGGAAACACTCTTTGAACAAATCTTCATGGAAAGGAGGGTTTTCACTGCTAGAGAACCTCCTGAGTTGGCATCCTTCATCCTTGGGCCTATGCAAAGGTAATTTCCACCTCTTATAGCTGGTATTCATGTGGCAATACTCTGCCAAGAGATCTTTGAGCGTGAATGATAAATTCAGTGAACACTCTAATTGAAAGACATTAGAAATGAGATCCCTAGAAATAACAAGCATGTCACCCCCGCCATGTGACTCAATAGTTCTTTTCTCGGGGTCATATCTGATAGCAAGAGATTTAATTAGCTCTACGTTCACAAACACATTGGGCACCACAAGTCTTCCCAGGTTCAACCTCCATGGATTGTAGACTGGTTGGAACCTAAATTATTTTTTGTAATGGTACATGAAGAGGTCGTACCCTCGTTGCGGTGTCCAAATATACCCTAAGCCCTTATGTTTGTCCCATAATCGATCCATGGAAGGATTCATTTGAGCACTCCTCTTGGGTCTCAGCCCTAACCTAGGACAAAAATCTATCAGGTCTTCATCTAGGAGTCTCCTAGGCTTTTCTGTTTTCTATTTTTTAGCTTTAGGTTTGTCTGTACTCTCTTCCATTATTTAAATCTTAAGCTTTTGAGTAAAATAGCTTCTCAGCTAGGTCTAAAAGTGAAGTACTTGCGTGAGTCTCACCAAGTCGCCTCCACAGTCCACCGGTCTTTTCTGCGTTAGAACTCCAAGTTTTTTCCTTTTTGCTTCTGCCCTAAGCGAAATCTTCCAAGATTTTGTAACAACTATGTGATCAACTTGTGATATAATTCACTTCAATTCTGGTTCATAAATGCACCGCAACACAATGCCATAGGATGTCACATTAGTCTTTCACCGATAGCCACCCTCTCCACCAATGGACACCCATCCTTCATTCTATCGGTGGGATGCCAGATAATGTTTCCCTGATGCACCATAGTTCCCCCGATATACTTTATGCATTTGATAATTCGTGTCCATGACCATGGGCCATGGTTATAATTCATGGTTACTTTTGTTGACAACTTGACTCTAACGGTATATCGGGAGAGCACCTTAGGAGTCAGCCCGATAGAGTATTGTTACACCGATACTAGGTTGTGAGCTATTTTTATCGGGCCATCGGCGAGATTGTGATGGGGTTCCGCCGATGAAGCATTGTTAGGCCCATGGTATTGAATTTTGTTAGGAATGGGGGAAGGACTACGTCACTACGAAATTTCAAATTTTGTTTAATTACGCTAAAAACGTTATACAGTGAAAGCAACAAAGGAATATTCGTAAACTTTTTGAAGCTTCATTGAAAATGACAAGCAAGTAGAAGTATGTGCTGCTTAAAATAAAAAGCACATAAAATGTTTTTTTTCTTTTCTATTTTTTGAATTTTTTTAAATTAAAAGCTTCCCAATAAATAGTTGTTAATTTAAATACTTTTGGATTAAAATTATAAACTAAGATATGTATGCTTAAATAGTTTTATATATATATATATATATATATATAAATAGTAGAAATAGCTTTTTATATATATTATTAGTTTTTCATATATTTTATTAATTAATATTATAATAAACAATGTTAGTATTGATAACTTTCAGCATTCTTTATATATATTATTAATTAATATATGTATACTAGTATTTATGGATGCAATGTGAATGTAGGCTATAATATGGATCTTGTCACACAAATTTTTACAATTTGCATTGTTCATAAAATCAAAGTGTGGTATATTTTTGTGATTATTGATAAAATAAGATAATTCATGTCCATGGTCATAAATTATAATTCATGGTTACTTTTGTTGACAACTTAACTCTATCGGTATATCGGGAGAGCACCTTAGGAGTCAGCTTGATAGAGTATTGTTACACCGATACTAGGTTGTGAGCTATTTTTATTGGGCCATCGATGGGATTGTGATGGGGGTTTCGCCGATGAAGCATTGTTAGGCCGATGCTCGATGGTATTGAATCTTATATAATTTATAAAATATCATCAAATACGTTACTACAGTTTGACTTTGGCATATGTATTATGATTCATGAAGTGCAATATAAAATAAAATATTCTGAACTTGAAGTGCAATGATACATAATTTATTTGAATACAATATACAAAACCATCAACTACAGTTTGGAATATGATTCAAGCTGACATGCAGTGCTTGAGTGCAATATAAAATAAGATATCATGAAGTGCAATGATTTACAATTTCAATGTTCATTGAATACAATATAAAATATCATCAGACATCAACTACAGTTTGGACTTTCGAACAATGGAAACTGATTCATGAAGTGCAGAAAAAATACCTAAAACCTGCTAATTATCTCCCATTTCCCAAACGGAGTCAGGGTCCTCAAACCGATCCTCATCTTCAAATAAAGTAAAAGAGTCAGCTTGATTCTGAGACTACTCTGTAGTTTCTTCGGCCTGTGTCTCAAATTCAACATTCATTGTTTGATTTGTGTCAATTTCAATATCATTGTCGTCTGTCCCAGGCCCAGTCCCACTGCCACTACCACTAGTACCGACGACTGTTGGAATTGGAGAGTCTGTGTTGCACAACCCGGTCCCTCTTCTTTCACATGTGGACCTCCAGATTGCGAGTGCCCTTTCAAAAGGAATTTTTTTGACATTATACGCAGTTCCTTTCATCCTCAAGCAATTTTCCAAATTCTTGTCCAGTTTATTTCTTAACTTTGATATCAAAAACCTCAATGTACTGAAAACTCTCTCATCCTCCACCGACCTCAATATCATTGTTTGACATAAATCAACAAGTTTGAAATATTCTGACATCGAACCACGCAACATTTCACTCTAACCTAAACTTATCCAAACCTTTTTTATTGATCCTGGTTCAAAGGCCTTCTCCTTGCCCATGGATTTATACTGCTCCCTCATAGCTGTTGCAAAAATCCGACATTGGTTTCTAAGACTATTTTCATCTAAAATTCCTTCTATTATTTGTTCATTGTATGTTACCTTTTTTGAAAACTGTTCGATCAAGATTTTTACTTGATCATGAAAATATTTTGGGTTATCTCGGTTTACCCAAAATTGAGGATACACAATACCCATGGCTTCAAGTATTTCATGTCGAGGGAATCTTTCACAAATCTATGAGGAAAGAGATTTTGCAATTTCCTTCAAATTATCACTAACAGATTTAACAATGCCGTTAAAATCTTCCTCATTAACAGGTACTTCTTTTCTAGAGCGCCTGCAGTCCTGTCTTACAATGGTACATTGGTATCTCATATCCACGTACACAAATACATAAGTGCCCGCTTGCATTAAACTGTAAATAATTATCAGGATTATTCAAATCAGTAATTTTCTGCCACATCAAATAATTTGTGCCTTCTTGTGTTAGATCTAGATATAGATGATTGAGGGCCAAGCATGTAAGTTTATGTAGATTGGCATATTCATAAATATACATAGTTCTGTCTTGGGATTTCTTCACAAGATTGTTCATCTCATCCAGCATGGGGAGAAGACTAGCTAAAGTCAAGAGTGTCTCTATATTGCTTAACCTATGTAAGAGGTCAAGAGCTTTGTCTACTGTGTTGTGATGCTCGTACATCACTCCAATCAAGGATTGATATTCTCAAAGAACTCGTTGCGCTAGTCCATGCAGGGAGATCCATCTGGTATTGACATCCTTGAGAATCTTGTTTCCAGGTGTTATTCCCTTAGAAAAATGTTGAAATTCAAGGAAACATTTGGGACTTCGGCAGAAGTATGCGTGGATCTCACGAACTAGATTTTCAACTTTTGGTATTGTAGGAAACCTGCTTACAATTTTGAATGCTAAATTCATTTTGTGGGCCATGCAGTGAATACCAAGCATGTATGGTGCATAAGTAGTTTGTAACTTTGTGCAAAGACCGCTCCTTTGACCTTGCATCACTGCAGCTCCATCAGCTCCTACACACACCAACTTTTTGGCAATTGTCAACTCATCCAAACCTACAATTTCATTCAAAGATTTCTTGACTAGTTCAAATAGATTTTGCGATGTTGAAATGTCCTTCATTTTACGAACACAAAGAAGATGAGCTTGGCGAACATGTTGTTCTATAGTATACAAATGCATACAAACCCAAGAAGTATTGTCTACCGCAGTAACTTCATCTAAAGATAATGCAATGAAATTTGACTCTTTTAATTTATCCTTTAAATCTTGCTTTTCCACTGCAGCAAGACAGTTCGCCTATTCCCATCCAGCGTTTACTGACCAATGTGAGAAGGGAAAGTGGGGAACACTCAAATAAGATAATAAATCAAAATATTATGGGTAGTTTGTCATAGGATGCCCCTTGGACAAAATATGAAAAACAACACTCATCTGAACAGTTTTTGACAGATTTGCTATTGCCATGGCTTTTCCAAAATGACCCTCAAGTGTACCTTCACATTTTTTAATCTTCGACATTCTATGGTTATGCTCTCCATAATCTGTGGCATACTTAACATGAAGACATTCTTCCTTTGATTTCCATCGTACGACTAATTGTTCCTTTCCGTCTACGATTTGTTTTTCGTAAACTTTGCCGATATGCTTTTCTATAGTGTCAAGCTTTAGCTACATCATCTTGTCTCTTCCACATTTCCAACTACAAATCTTACATCTAACCTCTGTTGCCCTTTCAATATCGTTTTCGTTTGATACCCCCACTGGTTCAAGGAATGGGTACTTCGACAACCAACCAATTTGAAAATTCCTTTTCATTTCCCACTCACGCCCCAATTTTGCTTTGACTTTTCTTTTCTTGCTACCAACATCATCCTCATCCAAGTCGATTATGTCATTCTGGCTATCCAGGGTATCCCTTGGAACATCTTGTGTAGTATTTCCATCCTCATTTGATACATTTTGATTTAACACAATGACAATCTCACCTTGACCTTCCTATGGCAAAAGAGTTGATGATGTATCTCCATCTTCAATAATATTTGGTGGAAGAGTTGATGGTGTAGCTCCACCTTGATCTGATGGATTAGAAGCTTTGCCAATTCCAAAGTAAGACTGTATGGTACCTCCATGTTTTGGGAATTTTGATGGCCTCCCAGTCTCTTCATTAACTGTCTGCTTAGGAGTCTTACCCTTTCTGCTCGACATATTGATCTCACTTCGAATAAAAGCTAGAAAAAAATGTCTTCTTGTTTAAGAAGGACAGGCCGACAGAGAATATAGATCCCATTCCCTACTTAAAATTATGTTTAAGACTGAAGCAAGAATGGAAAACAGATAAAGAAATCTTATTATTATAACTAATAGTCTAATAACTAATAACAGTATGAAGAAATGATCACTCACCTTTGAGTCTACGTTTTCGGCTTTCACTGACTTCTGAATTGAGAAGTAGAACCTCAGAACCAAACAAAATGTGTAAAACTGAACAAAATGTGTAAGAACAAATAACAGTTTCAATTGTATTTATATCAATCCATATTTGGCAAATTCCGTGGGATTTTGAAATGGTATGTTAAAAATTTGGCGAATCCCACGTGCTTATACAACGATACCTTGAAATTTTCAAGGCAAAATAGGTCCTCATAAGCAACTATTTATAAATTTAATTGGCGAAATGGGTCTTCACAAGCAACTATTTGTAAATTTTAACTGGCGAAATGGGGCTTCATATAATGCTATTTTAATAGTATTGGCAAATATGTAGGTGACTTTGACATGCTCCCCGGGATTCCAGGGGAAAATATTGATCGGTGCATTGGAAACGCGTAGTTTGTTATGGCGAATTTATTGCCTAAACATGCCTCGTAAAAAAAAACTGTTGGCGAATGGACATGCATTGGACCAATAGTCCGTGAATTCCTGGTGATTTGAACACCCTGCAGATATGGTAGATTTGCCAAATTCGAATTGCCAGATTCCTAGAATTCACCAATTGGCGAAGATTCACCACTAAAGTTATCCCTACTCCCATTAAGGGAGGTGTGAAGTCTAAGGAACCCTAATCATCATCTAGGGATGCATGTTGTATAGGTTCCACTTGGGTGGTTGGTGTTAAGGTGTTGAAGTGATTCTCTTTGGATTTTTCAATGTTTAAGCAATTGTTGGGCTTAGGGTCAGCTTCAAGTGTGTACACTCTTTTGTTATAGATGTACTTCATCCTACAATGAAGATTGAAAGTTACTCCATTCATTGCATGAATCCACAACCTGCCTAAGAGAAGATTATATGAAAGTTCATGAGGCATAACATGGATTTTAGTGTCCAATCTGGCCATTCCAATTGTAAGAGGTATAGTGATCACACCGAGTGATTGCTTAGTGATGTTGTCAAATCCTCTGATAGATAGAGAATTAGGTCTGATGTGGGATTTATCAATTCCAAGCCTATCTAAAAGGTGCACACTACACACATTAAGAGCAAAGCCGGTATCTACAAGAGTTCTCTTGATCCCTTTTGTTTCATATTGAGAGATTATTATGAAATCTTCATTTCATTTTTGCACATCCAAAGGGGAGAGCTCACTCTGGTGAAAAACAATATCAACATTAATTCCATGAATAATAGCTTCTATGCCATTGGGTTGTGCATTGGAAGGGACAACAACTTTTTGTAAGGCTTCTTGCATCATGTTGTGGTAGTGAGGGGAGGCTTGAATGATCCCATAATGATATTTTTGCGGGAGTATTCCTTAGTTGTTCAAAAAGGTCATACTCCCTAAGGATTGAATTTAGGCGAGGGGCAATAGGTAAGATGGGAGTGGAGGAAGATAAGGGTGTAGAGGTTGGTTGTTGTGATCGTGGATTATTACAAGTGTAATGTGAATGAGCAATGGTATTATGACTCGGTTGCTATGACACATTATTATTAGGTGGGTAGAGGATAAGTTTGGGTTGACATTTGGTTGAAGGGGGATAAAGGATGAGTCGAGGTTGAATAATATTAACATCCCCTTGGAAAGGAGAGCCAATGTTATCCTTTTCGTGTATCATGATATCCTCCCTAGGAGGAGATATTTTAGGAGAACTACAAGCCACATGAATGTGACATTCAAGGGTTGGTTCTTCTAAAATAACTTCATCACAAGTAGGGGAATTATCAATGAGGGGATTAATAAGGGTGGGAGGATGAGGGGAGGGTTCTATTTGATTATAAAACCTGTCTCATTCTCATATTTCATACTATCTACCCTAGTAGAAGAGCTTGGAAGATGTTCATCACTAGGTTTGCCACAAGGAAGGGAGGCATCAGGCATCAAGATAAGGACCATTAGGATTTTCAAATAGATTATCCCAAATGGTGGGAGCATTAGGAAAGGGAGGGTCAAGAGTCTCATGACTTGTAATAGGTGTATCTTTTAACACCAACCTATCCTATTTGCAGCGAGGAGGGATGTTAGGAGATGGGAAATGTTGATGGTCATGGTTAAGGAGACTAGGTAAGGAAATATTTAGAAATTTTTGTTGTTTAATTTTTGGAAAAGGGGGATGAGGAGAGGGAAAATCAAGACCCTCAAGGCTTGTAGCTTCTTTCACCGAAATACCTTCATCACTAATAGGAGAGGAATAGGGAGAAGCACAAGTATGATTTTTATGATTCTCAACACTAACATCCTCATCAAGGGGTAATGTAATGTTAAGAATTGTGTCAATGGTTTGGTTATTAACATGTTCTTTAATGAATTCATCATTATAATCTACATTAAACTCATAAGAAGGAATGTTGAATTTATGAAATCCATTTGAAACCAAATCAAAGCCACATCGTTTGAAAGAAAACATGGTATGAAGAGAAGGGAAAGAGGATGCAATGCAATGATTTAAACTAAAATATTGAAATGTAATTTTTTAGATGGGAAACAAGGTAATTTTCTGATTACACTATGTAACAATTTGAAAAAGAAATGTAGTATACACAAAATTGAAACTAAGAAATGCATGAAATGAGCTAATTTAAGCTAGTTATAATAAAATGCATGTAACAAAAACACAACCTATTGATACATATAGGTAATGGCACAAAAAAAAAGCCTAAAAATTGGGTTTTCAGCTCTATAAACGATAGTTTCAGAAGCCTGAAGGGACTAGGTCGCCCAGGGTGGCGACCTAGTTCTCCTGGTGATTTTTTTGAGATTTTGTAGAATATTTTGATGGATTCAGGTGGTTTCTATGTTGTATAGTGCAGATCTAAGAAGAAAATACAAAATTTCAGAAATATTTAATATTTTAATATGCAAAAATGCAACCTATATGCACTTTTCACTAATGCAAATTTGAAAACCCTAGAATGCAAATTAACTAATGCAACATGCAATGCAAGATAATTCTAGGAAAATGAAGGAATCTAAACCAAAAAGGAAGGGTATTCAAAGGTTGGGTTCACCAAAATGTAATGAAGATTTTGGCACCACAAGACTCTCTAACTCTTCTAGGGTTTTCACCTAAAAGGAGAGAGAAGTAGGCCAAAATGCATAGGTTACATTCAAAGATAAGGGATTAGAGGTTTCAATAGGGTGTGATGTGTGATTGAGTGTGCCTAAATGAAATGAACTAGTAAAAGAAGCTAACTATGAATGTAAAACCTAAAGAAAGCAACTATGTTTGAAAACACATAATGATATGTAAATATTAAACTAAATGACCTAAAAAAGCTTATGAAGCAAGAAAAAGAGCTGGAAATGAATGGTGTGCACTTGGAAATGTGTTGAAGATTGGATTGGAGGCTAGAAGTGTTGCTGAATCTGAGATTTTGGTCTATTGGGACACTTATGCCATTCTGGGCGACCTAGTCCCAGATCTGGAAAACTTCACCAGAGCCCGTTTCAACCAAATGGGTATCCAAATCTACCAAACTCTCTAGAAATTAGGTTTAGAGGGACTAGGTGGCCATTGTTGATGACTTAGTCCTCTTTTGAATTTCTAGAAATCAGAGAGTGGAAATGGAAGCCCCCGATCTGCACTTTCTGCTTCTCTAGGTATCTGTTCCCAAAAGTGAAGAATCTGGTATGTAAGTGTTCTTCAAGCTCCAACTAGGGTTTTCCCAACCTTGAAGAGCTTTGAAAAGTTGTTGAAGGCTTTTCCACCTTGGTTCTTTGCCAAAACTACATATAAGACTTGCAAATCACACTAAGAGGGAAAACTTGTTGATTGTTAGGGCATGGGGGTTTGCCTTAGTCAAACTCCTTTTGAGTAATCAAACCAAATGAAGATATAAATGTAAGGAAACATGAAATGATGGACCTATTATCTCGCCATGATGAATGATCTTGTGTTGTTACAACAATCAACCCTTGAATACCTTGGAGAGATGTCTTGATGACTTAGTATGCAGAAACCCTAGCTTGCTTGAGAAGAGTGGTGGATGAGAGGTGAGTGAATGAACTAGTTAGGGTTTAGAATGAATAGAAGAGGGTGATCCCACAAAGCTAGTTTACAATTTTTGAGAGGAACTGATTTTTGCTGAGATCACATATTTTTAGAAAATATAGTGATTTAAGCCTTAAAAAGTTCCATTTTAAGTGTTTCAATCGAAGAGGGTTTGATCAAACCACCTTAGATCAAACCACCTTATATCAAACCCCCTTGGATAGAACCTCGCTAGTTTTAAACCATACCTATAAATGAGTCTCCTTTACACCTATCAAAATACTGATAAAAAATAACTTTTGATTTACCTTTTGGGGGATCAAATGAATTCATTTAAAATTTATTTCAAATTATTATGGTAGTCCTCAAAACGATCTATCCTACGAATATAATTTTAATATGTTTTGGTTTTATTATGTATTTTTTTTTTTAGTTTTGTTAAACATAGCTTTTTCATCGAAAATGACGGTCTTTGTTCTGCACATGTGGAAAAATAGCAAATTATAAAAAAAAAAAATGAAAAATATGAGTGCACCAAATATTGAAGTCCTTGATCCAATAAAAAAATAAATTGAATTTTGATATATACAAAAAAATTTACGCGTTATATAGTCACGCTATGTCTGAGTTGTAATTGGTTTGACTTCAAAACTTGATTAAAGAAAAAGTATTTAATAAAAAACTATCTAAACAAGTGGAAGCACTAGATATTGGAGTTACAAATCTAAATTTGAAAGAATTAGAGTTTTATCCTTCATGGAAAAAAAGATATGCGTTATACGGTGTGCGTCACTTTTTTAAAGTGTTGTTTTATGAAAAAACCAGTTTTCATGGGAGATGGAAAAAGAAGTGCAATCTGATTCCAAAAAAATTGAAAAACATATTTTTAGAATCTACAGAAAAAATATGATGAGACTCTAGTTTTCGTCATCTTCAAATTCCTCACGGTTTAGCCGCTATATGTGCCTGAATGTGAAGATTTAGTCAAAAATAATAATTTTAGTGTCTAGTTTTTCCAAAAATTGTAAACCACTATTATGGGATCACCCAATAGAGAAGTTAGGGTGAAAAAGATGATAAATTCCCTTATTTATCAAGGTGTGCCCTAATTTCCCAAAAATAACACCATATAGCCCGACCTTAGGGTTTAAGAGAGAAAATCTTGAAAGAAATTTGAATTAATTTTGATTTTTATGCCACAAGGAACTAGGTCGCCCAAGGTGGCGACCTAGTCCACTTGGGCATTTTTTATTGGTTTTTTTGGGAATTAAGAGATGATTAATGATGTTTATTGAGATTTTCTCCTAAAACAGACTAAAATAAGGCTTGTATGTGTATTAAGGGGTCATTATAGCATAAGAAAGGGTTGATTTAGTGGTGACAAGCCTAGGAAAGTATGACAATGTTTTACAAAACCTTACAACACCTTGGCACAAGGCTTGGAAAGGGGTAAATAGAGGTTGAAAAAGGTCCAAAATCCATAGACAAGGGTCCAAATGAGTGAAAAGTGTCAAAGGCTACACTTTTTAGTGACATAGTTGGAATGGATCTGTCTAAGGGATTTCTAGAAAAAATATTTTTAAATTAGAAAATGGTATATGCAATCAACATCTAGACTATGAAAAATTAGGATTCAAATGTAAAAACTATTTTGGTATTGATAATTTGTCTACTTCTTGCCCACAAAAATTAAGGACTTCCTTTAGCAAGGCTTCTTGGTGGTGAAAGGTTGATTTATTGTAGAATAGTAAGAATGTATCTCCTAATGAGGAGTAGATTAAGAAGCCCATATTTTGGTACCTATTAAACATAATTTGATGTGTGATGAGGAGTAAATATGCTAAAAAATAGAGTAAGATGTGTCACTTAAGTCTAAATCTTTTGTATTTTCTAAATTCTATGCCACTAATCCAATAGTGTGCATACAATTATGAGTATTCAACTTGTGACTACCTTAACTCTTAAGTAATTTATATGTTTATTATTATATTCATATTTGGATATCTAAGTCATCCTAGGTGTTATATTTAGGTATCTAAATCAGCCTCCAAGATACAAGTAATGATAGAAAAAATAGTAACAATAAAAAAACTCCATATAACCTTAAGAGAGAAAAATATGCAAACAGGTGCTCAAAATCCACCGTGCAAAAGAATAGATAAACTTAACATCAAGATAACACAAGATATATCCTAAGAAAAATCTTGTTAGGGAAAATCCTAGCCTCCAAAAGTAAATATTTTCCACAAATATTAAATATTTTTCCTATGTCTCCCACACATAAATCATTTAATGAATATCCCATACAACTTTACAAGTGGTCCTAGATAAATTTTTAATACATTTCTAAACACATCTCAAAAGATGCACCACAAAGAAATATTTAATTTTAAATAATTAAATAATTATTTCTTATGCAAGGTGTACAACACCCATTTTCCTAGTGTTCACACACATGTAACATACATTGAATAAGGGTCAATCAAAGAAATACATCATCATAGCCATCCATGAAATCACATGAATCTCTAGCATGCTCTCATGCTCCATCAAGATACATAGAAGTCTAACATCTAAGGTGACCACCATGTCAAGAAAAAAATCCTCTCATCCTCCAACATGCCACATATGAAATAAAAGGAATAAGCCAAGGTGAAGATGCACCAATCCAAAGAACACAAGCATCAAATCCAAGTGATAAAAAGGACTCCAAGTTGCTACCAAGGAAAAAACCCACATGACTAAAGTAGCAACGATAAAAAATATTAATATATCTAATTATCCATACCTCCAAGGTATCCAAAACCATTAATAGAACTCATTGAACAACAATATATCCAACCCATAAAATAAAATCATGAGATCCTTCTATTAAACCTATCAATGGAGCACATACATATCTAAGAACTACCTATGGATAATGTCAAATCTAGAAATATATCAAGGCATATCAAATCTACTAATAAATTTTCACACCAAGGTATGGATAATAATCAAAACCAGAATAATCACAATGATATGCATATTCAACAAAACCATCTACATACTCCCTCACAACTAGTCACCATAACTCTTTAAAGTTC
Organism: Sequoiadendron giganteum; assembly: GCA_007115665.2. Lineage (NCBI taxonomy): Eukaryota > Viridiplantae > Streptophyta > Pinopsida > Cupressales > Cupressaceae > Sequoiadendron > Sequoiadendron giganteum. Next base: position 643,564,234 of record CM021102.1, read on the forward strand.
TCCACATCCAAAATATATGAACATGAACCTCCAATAAATAACCACAAAATAAAAAGAGAAAACCTATAAATTATATCACATAACATTTCCTTCTACCAACATCTCAAAGCTCTATTTTTTGTCAATTTAGACTTCCTTCACAACCCTAAATGAAAATCCTTAACAACATCCAACCATTTAATCTCATAGATCAAACAAATCATATGTACTATCTTATATAACCAACATGGATGTAAGCCTCTCTAAAACCAAAGAAGACCAAGATCAAATTTATTTCATAATCAAGAATAAGCCCAATAACATCTCTTAAAATCCTTATGGATATCATCATATGTAAAACTCATATGCACAAGGAGATAACCATGCCAAAAAACTCCTCAAATTAACCCTCTAGAACTAACAATCATAACTAAGGATTCATCTCCATGAGAAGACAAAGCATAACATAAAATGCATCTAAAAAAAAGATGGAAAATACCTATCAGATGATTCTCTACCAAGTAGACCAAGAGGGGAATAATATTACTCATCGACGGTACACCAAGCCATAATGACTCTCTCTAAGTACAACCTCCTAATCAAACCCATCATGAGCTCACATCCATATCAACATGAAGGCCCCTTAGTCTTTATATTAAAAAATCTAAAGAGTAATTTGTAGTATCTAGGAAAATATATTCTTAGATCTAACTAGTAGATTCACTTGGATCAATCTTTCATTGCCTTCACATTGAAACATAAACCAACTAGGGTTTGATGATTGGCTAGCTACCACAAAGGAGAGTCGATATGCTAGGGTTTGGTTATTTTATATTGCAAAGAGGAGAAATTTTATGTGCATATTAATAAGCCTATTTGACATAAACCCTAGATCTAAAAATGTAATTTATCGCATAGATGAAAACAAAAATTGAAAGAACAATTACACATCTAAAAAATGAGGACATAGAAAAACCTGTACTGGAAAATTGAGCCTTAATCTGAGGGTCAAGGGTGAGGGTTCCATTGACCAGAAATGATACTTTTTGGGATATTCAAACTTTAGATGACATGCCACAATCTGCTTTGTGTTTTCCTAAAGATTTCTATTGAAAAATTTGGATGCTACCTACACACATAGAAAGAGAGGAAAATGTTGTGTTGTATAGGGGATTGTCTAAATCAAGCCCCATTTTGGTGTTTCCACCTCCACAAATAAAAAATTATGATGGTAAAGAGGGCTTACCCTATGTCAAGAAGAGACCATTTAATAAACAATATATGAATGTAATAACCAATGATAATTGGTAATGTTATCTTAGGTATGAAATCTATGTCTAAGTGATATCCACACTATAACTTGCCACGAGAAGTTGCTTGATGGGTGATTGAATTTCTTGAAGACCTGCAATAGGTTAGTCCACATAACATAATAGATTGTTATAGCTATGATGTAGATAATAAATCATATACATCTTCATACTAAGAGCATGATTGATCATAAAAATGCCTTGTAAATAATGCTTCCTCATGTTCAAATGAGAAGGAAACTTGTTTAAATATGTATCTAAATTGATCTTTTTGGACATAGGTTGACCTAGAATCCTTTTTGGCCCAATTTTTTGTGATCTCAGGGATTTTAATTTATTTTTCCAATCTGGTCCCAAAATAAATAAATTATTAATATATTTAATGTTATAGGAAAAATAGGGTGTCTATATACTGTGACATTTATTGAAGTTGAGAAATACAACCTAGCAGAACTTAGTGAACACCTACAAGCAAATAACCTATCACTTAGAAGAGATAACGAAACACAACAATGGTGCTCTACAAGTCGTGAAGCTAAAAATGCATAAAATAAGAAGTGAATAATTACAATAAGATCAATCCTTATGAAAGGAGATCAAAACCCTAAAGGTGAGTAATTAATAATTAATTAATTATTAATGGGCCTAAGTTTAGCTTAAGTGAAAAATAGAGTAAAGGTGACTTAATTAATTAATAAACATGATTAAATTAATTAATTAATTAACCTATTACTCTAACACCCACAACTCCATGAATCACCTCCAATAATAAACCTATCGTGCACTATGAAGAAATAAGCAAGATATGACTTCCCAATAACTCAGATATAATAAAAACACCAATTTGTATTATGTGAACAACTATCGCATTGAATATGTTATCGTAGAGAATGAACATATAATTACAATGAATCAATCCTTATGAAAAGGATGAAAGCTAACCATAGATTAGGGTTAGATTAGAACATGACAAGTGTCCTCAGAGGAATGAATGAGACAACATGTTCTAATATTAGAAGCTTTAATCATGCAAAAAACAACTAATTAATAAAATCAAATAATGAAATAAAAGCACTCCTAAGTTTAGCTTAAGAGTAATAAAGCATAAATTGACCCAATAAATTAATGATTAATTAATTAGGTTATGAATTTATTACTCTAACACCCCCCCTTAAGATGAACTAGGGAGAAACTAAACTATGATAAATAAATACATGAATGGATGCATGAATGGGTCCCACCCTAACGACTGATGAGGTACCCATGTACAACATATTGATCTCTTGTAAAAGAGGAGAAAGGGAGAAAAACTCAAGGGAATAAAACTCCCCTCCAAAAAGAGAGAAAATAATAGAATGTAATGCACTAATGAGAGTGAGAGAAGAATATAAGGTGGGTTACATGATACCCCCCAAAGACAACTTCTATCACATAAGTACATACACAATGGTCTCCATAGGAGAGATAGAAAGAGACTAGAAGGCTCCCCCACAGTGAAGAAACTCAAGTTGCAATGGTGGATGCTTGATGTAGAATCCTGAAGCAGAAAATAAAATTCCTCCCCTTGGGAAGAAATAGATCCAAAGGATGATGTCGAAGAAACCATGTGAAGAATGATGAACCAATATGTCTCAAGATATGTTCCATGATAGGATGATGAAGAATCTCTATGTTTGAACTGAAATAAATGATGCCAAATCCAAACTGATGTGAATACTATTGAAATATAACCTTTGAATGCACTAATAATGGTGGGTGTACAGTGATAATCTGACTGTCAAGATAGAGGAGATGTATGCCAATATAAAACTCAAGATATGTAGTGTGAGACTCAACAAATAATGATGTGTCTGTAAGATAAGAATCCCATGATGCAGTAGAAAATGAATGACCAAGATGGTCATGATGTTGAACTAAATCCATAGGGGCCAATGTAGCAATATTGATGTCATAAGGACAATGAATGATGCATGTGTAATCTCAGTCTGAAGAGTAGGAACTAGGAGACACGCCTTTGATCCATTAGAATGTGCAAGACCTGCTAGATACTCTAGGTCCTCTAATGTAGCATCATCAATGGGTATACAGTCTTTAGTAGCCATGGGTAAGAGACAATCTGAAGCAGGATCCTCTAGTTATGGAAAGTGATTGAGGTCTCCATGGATTTCCCAAAGATGAGTCCAAAGTGTGTGGGGATAATCTATGTTCAATACAACACATAGTGTCAAAATCAACACTAGAACATATATGTCCTACTAAATGATCTCTAATGATATCCCAAGCTATTTTTCTCCCTGGTGTGTTTGGTTTAGGAATGAGGTCATATAAATGAGGCAAAATATTAAGCCACCTATAATGTGTAAGTATGCCCTTTGCCCATGACTCATAATTATCCCATTCTAGGATTACAACTGAAGGATGAGTAGAAAAACCCATGATTTTTCTTCAAATGAAAAAATATGAGAAAACTAACTTTACTATATGAAAATCATGTGAAATAGAGCCAAATGACGCAAATAGAGCATTCCTAAGTGCCAAAATATCCAATTAATTAAGAAAATTGTGAAAACACCAAAAGTTGAATAAAATGTACCCAGGGCATAATCTAGGAAAATAAGTTTCATCACTATGTAGAGCATTGAACTAGCTTTCTGATGCCTCAAGAATCATGAAAAACCAATACCCAAGTCAAAAGATATGCCCCTAGAAGCAAAAACTAATGATTTAACTTCAAGAGCTGATAAATTGATCAAAATAGAAAAATCAAGAAAAATACTTACACCACTGGATGAAGCTCGGAACTAGCTTTTCGACGATATCTCATTTGCGAAAAACGGACTCTGTATGCTCAGGATATGACCGTTTTACTAAAAGTGCTCATTTAGGCTTTAAACCAAATATTTTATTAATTTAAAGATTAAAAAAATAATAAAATATTCAATTGTACCTTCATGGCACAAAAATTGAGGTAGCAAATAAATCGAGAGTGCACGAGAATCAAGGAAAATGGCACAAAATTTGAGGTAGCTTAAAATGATCTAGCTACCAAAAAATCCGTACGACTGTATGGATCTATATGGATGCATCAATTTTTGTGCCATATTTTTTGGGTGTCAAGGGTAACAAGTTTAGGATGCTACCTAAATCTCAACAAATATCTCTAAAGAGAATCCCAATCTCACCCCACTCTTCAAGTATTCATGAGCACCTCTAACTGTCTAATCCATGCTAAAATCCAAAGACAACATTACACTATCATGAAGCCCCCAAGAAAAATACTAATTTACTTCGTGTGAAAACAAAGAATACATGCATTTTAATGATATACTTTTTAGAATAGCTTATTATATTAATCTATAAAAAAAGAGTTACAAAATTTCATGTATTATGAACATCATTCCCTCCCCGAATAAAAAGGCCCACTAAAGTTGAGGGGCAGTAAGGAGATGTTAGAGTAAAGGTTTTAATTTAATTGTGTTAATTAAGTTGCCTTTATTCCTCTCTTAAGATTTCACTTAGTTTGCATAATGTGACATTTAATAATTATATTAATTATTAAATGTCTACCTATTAGGGTTTCTTTTAGGTTTTGCATGATCTCCTTTCTTAAGGATTGATCTCATTGTATTCTCTTGCTCTGATTAATACAATTCTGAGCTTTCAAAGCACCCTTGCTTTTTGTCTCCAATTTCTTCTTCTGTGACAGGTTATTTGCATGCAGGTGATCTTCGGGGTCTGTGAAGTTGGATTTTCACAACTTCTACAGGAGATCCTTGTTGTTGTTGATGAATTCTCAAAAATTGGAGAGGTTTCTCTTCTCAATCCCTTCCCTATATATTTGCAAGGCCTTCACAACCACACCTTTCCTATTCATAGTGGTAGCATCAAAGATGACTGTAATAGAACCACTAGCCGATAACATATGGGTCAAATCCATATCACATTTGACCATAGCAACAATGTCATGAGAAACTAGGTGATGGACATAGGATGACCCCACTGTTAAGCTCCCCATCACTTGGCTCATTTTTTAAGATTTTTTTAGTGAACTAAAGAAGAACAATGCCATCATGAGTGTGCTCATCCACCCAACAAGAACTATAAACAATTTTTATAATCACCTCCTCAGTACCCTCCTCTCTGATCTTGAAGAGCCTTTTGATCTAATAATAAAACATCTCCATATTTTTAGTGATGTTGAACCATGTTTGAAAAGCTCGGGGTAGTCAAAAATTTATATATACAAATTTGAATTATTACTAGTGCAATCGATGAATGTAAAACCTGAAACGTGATCAAAATATTATTGGTGCAATCAAATGTTACATCATCAAAAGTACATGAACATCTCCACCACCCACTAGATGATATTGCCATAATTTGAGCATTTAATGGACACTTGATTGTCACACCATCAATAGACCATATATGTGTTGGATTCTTGAAGACATGGATATTGACAATTTGATTCCATATTCACTTGGAAAGATCAAGTCAATCCTATTATATAGATTCAACCAGGCCAAGGCCACATCAAATATCTATTGTCATCTATCAACAGTGTTTCTCTCCACCTCAATGTTTCTCTCCTCACACAAGACAACAATTTTAACTTCACAAAATGTGTACATTTTTAACTTAACAAACATGTATGTGTTTTATTTTGCATTGAGTTTTCATGATGCATTTACCTTTACAAAACACATACATGATTTTAACTTAAAAAAACACATACATGTTTTATTTAGTTTTGAGTTATTTACCATTACAATATAGGTACATGCTTTTAAATTAACAAAATGCATGTGTTTTTCTTAGTTTTGGCCAATAGGTTAAACCCTTAACCATATACTCGACCCTAAACCCTATACCCTCAACCCTAAACCTTATACCATATGTACCTTAAACCTTATCCCTCAACCCTAGGCCCCAAAGCCTATAGGCTAAACTCTCAACCCTATACCATATACCCTCTTGAACTTAAACCCTATCCCTCAACCTTGGGCCCTAAGGCTTATATGATAAACCATCAACCATATACACTCAATCCTAAATTCTATATCATATACCCTCAACCCTAAACCATATCCCTCAACCCTAGGCCCTAAAGCCTATAGGATAAACCCTCAATCCCCCATACACTCAATCCTAAATGTTATACCCTCAACCCTATACCTTATATCATATATCCTCAACCCTAAACCCTACACTTAGCCCTAGGACATAAATCCTATACACTCAACCCTAAACTATGTACCTTCAAAACTCAAGTTTCCTATACCTTGTATATTTTGGTCATTAGGTTATTTTCCTTGTGTTCGTGTGTCACCAAGCTAGTGCCTACAACAAAATTTATTAGCCCCCTAAAATTCCAATTATCTTGAGGAATCCTAGGATCTATCCCATATATCTTTTGGTCTTCACAGGATATATCATTCCTCATATCAGACCACATCAACCCACCTATCATCCTTATGGAAAAGGATATCATGTTGTGCTTTGATTGAGAGAAATAGGGGAATGTCTTGGATTTTGGTGGTCATGTTTTCTTGGATGTTTAGTGTTGTAACCACCAATATTCATTGTGAGCTTGTGTTACACTAGGGCATCCTCTTCTAATCTAGGTTTGCCAACATCGACCCCTCCAAAGCCCTTTGTGAATTTGTATAATGTTAGAACAACTTGTGTGTGTGTGTTGTGTTAGTCTTAAGCATGTGATACACAGTCACCTTGGTTCCTCATACCCTGGTGCATAATATTGCATGCATTATCAACTTAAGTGATCTCTACATTGCAGTTCAATTATTGTATTCCAAATACACCTAATCCCATCCCATCCCTTATTTCTCATCACCATAATTTTTCTCTTTCCTAATCATTGATTTTATGTGCATATTCATTCTCTATTTCTTCCATATGTCTCTACACTCAATGTATTAAGATGGTCGCCTAGTCCTCATGTCCATCCAACTTATCTCATCATTGAATTTTCATCTTAAGTATTTATATTTTTTATTCTAAGCATCTTCTCATCATTGTGTTTTCATCTTAAGTGTAAATATATTGGTTATTCTAAGGAAGAGAAAGAGAGATAGAGAGAGGCGAGATAAAGAGAGGAGAGATCTACATAGGGAGGGAGGGAGAGGAAGATAAGGAGGGATGAGGGGAGAGGTAGAAAGGGGAGATAGATAGAAAGATAAGATAGAGAGATCTAGGTAGATAGTGGAGAGAGAGAGAGGTTAGATAGGCTAGGCCTTATACCCTATTAGATGAACCCTCGACCATATATAGTCCTAAACAATATACCCTAAACCATATACATTATATCATATACCCTATATTCTAAACCCTACACTCAACCCTAGGTCATAAAAACTATACACTCTACCATAAACCTTATACCTTCAACCCTCAAGGTTCTTATTCCCTCAAACCTAAACCTTATAACTCAATTTTATACTCTCAACCCTAAACCATATACTCAACCCTAAACCCTATACTAGATATCCCTCAACCCTAGGCCTTAAAGCCTATAGGCTAAACCCTCAACCCTATACCCTATACCCTATTGACCCTAAACCCTATCCCTCAACCTTAGACCCTAAGGCCTATATAATAAACCCTCAACCATATACAATCAACCCTCAACCCTCAACCCTTAACCCTCAACTCTCAACCCTCAACCCTCAACCCTAAACCCTATCCCTCAACCCTAGGCCCTAAAGCCTACTGGATGAACCCTCAACCTTATACACTCCTAATAATAAACCCTATACACTATATCATATACCCTATACTCTAAACCCTACACTAAGCCCTAGGTCATAGAACCTATACACTCTAGACCCTAAACCTTATACCTTCAACTCTTAAGGTTCCTATACCCTCAAACATAAACCTTATAACTCAATCTTATACTCTCAACCCTAAACCATATGTATACTCAACCCTATATGCTATACCCTCAACCCTAAACCCTAAACCCTAAACCCTAAAGCCTAAACCCTAAACCCTAAACCCCATACCCTAAACCCTAAACCCTAAACCATCAACCCTATACCATATACCCTCTTAACCTTAAAACCTATCCCTTGACCTTAGAAACTAAGCCCTATATAATAAAACCTCAACTATATACAATCAACCCTATACCCTATATCCTCAATTCTAAACCCTAAACCCTATCCCTCAACCCTAAGCTCTAAAGCCTATTGGATGAAACCTTGACCCTACACACTCCTAAATGATATACCCTAAACCCTATAAATTATATCATATATCTTATACTCTAAACCCTACACTCAACCCTAGGTCATATAACTTATACACTCTACCCTAAGCCTTATACCTTCAACCCTCAAGGTTCCTACACCCTCAAACCTAATCCTTATAAATCAATCTCATACTCTCAACCCTAAACCATCTACTCAACCCTAAACCATATACCCTAAATTCTAAACCCTATAACTTATCCCTCAACCCCAAGCCTTAAAGCTTATAGGCTAAACCCTCAACCCTATACCATGTACCCTCTTGAACCTAAACCATATCCCTCAACCTTAGATCTTAAAGCATATATAATAAACCCTCAACCATATATAGTCAACCCTAAACCCTATATCATATAGAATCAACCCTAAACTATATCCCTTAACCCTAGGCCCTATATCATCAATCATATACCCTACACCCTACAACCTAAACCCTAACACATAAACCTTATACCTTATATGTTAAACACTAAAACATAACATAGAGAATTTAACATGTTGAAATCTACATATAATTAAATTTAGTCCCTAAACCCTAAACCCTCGACTCTCAACTCTCCATCATAAATCATCAACCCTAAAAAATGAATAATTTAGAGAGATGTGAGATAGAGAGAAGAGATGATCTACATAGAGAGGGAGGGATAGGTGAGAGAGAACAATAGAGATGGGGAGGAGAGTAGAGAGGGGGATATGTGAGAAGTTTAACCTTAAACTATATACCCATTTAACCCAAAACCTTATACCATATACCATCAATTCTCTAAACCTTATCCATCAACTTTAGCAACTAAAGCCAATAAGTAAAACCCTTAACCATATACTTAACCCTATACCCTCAACCCATAAACCATAGGCCCTACACCCTAAATAATGAATAATTTAGAGAGATGTGAGATAGATCTACATAGGGAGGGAGGGAGAGATGAGACAAAATAATAGAGATGGAAAGGCGAGTAGAGAGGGCAGATGTGAGACTTAACCTTAAAATATATACCCATTTAGCATGAAACCCTATAGAGATAGTGGAGAGAGAGGTTAGATAGAGAGGGGAAGATCTAGAGGAGAGAGATAGAGAACAATAGAGATGGGGAGGAGAGTAGAGAGGAGGATATGTGAGACTTAACCTTAAACTCTATACCCATTTAACCTGAAACCCTATACCATGAGTTCCCTAAACCTTATCCATTAGCATTACCAACTAAAGCCAATAGGTTAAAGCATTAACCATATACTCAACCCTATACCCTCAACCCTACACCCTATACCATAAACCCATAAACCATAGGCCCTACACCCTAAATAATGAATAATTTAGAGATATTAAAGGGAGAGAGGAGAGAGACACATGGGAGAGAGATAGAGAGAGGTGATATATAGAGAAAAGAGGTAGAGAAATAGATATATGAGTTATTATATAGAAGAGAGACCTACATAGGGAGGGAGGGAGAGGTATATAAGGATGAATGAGGGGAGAGATAGGAAGAGGGGGTAGATAGTGGAGAGAGAGAGGGAAATATAGAGGATAGAGAGAGAAGTGAGATAGAGAATAATAGAGATGGAGAGGAGAGTAGAGAGGGGGAGATGTGAGACTTAACCTAAACTAGTTATACCCATTTAACCTAAAACCCTATACCCTATACCCTCAGTTCCCTAAACCTTATCCCTTAACCTTAGGAGCTAAAATAAAATACACCTAATCCCATCCCATCTCTTCTTTCTAGTCACCATAATTTTTATCTTTCCTAATCAAGGATTGTATGTGCACATTCATTCTCTATTTCTTCCATATGTACCTACACTCAATTTATTAAGATGGTCACTTGATATTGATCTCTATCCAACACATCTCATCATTGTATTTTCATCTTAATTATTTAGATTTGTTATTGTAAGCATCTTCTAATCATAAAATTTTCATCTTAAGTGTTTAGATTTGTTATTCTAAGCATCTTGTCATTATTGCATTTTCATCTAAAGTGTTTATATTTGAACTATTTGTGGCATCTTATCATCATTGCATTTTTATCTAAAGTGTTTAGATTTTTTATTCTAAGCATCTTATCATCATTTCATTTTTTTATCTTAGGTGTAGATTTTTTATTCTAAGCATCTTAACATCATTTCATTTTTTCATCTTAAGTATTTAGATGTGTTATTCTAAGAACCTTATCATCTTACATGTTATTACATTTCATATTGACAACATACATATACATTCTTCATTAGATACACTCTAGATTCATTTTAAACCAGATACATATATCTATATTAACATTCACCTACATATGTAATAAATTACATATACCTGTACAAACATCATTATTAATACATTGATATCATAATCATCACTAAAGAATAATCCATTCTTGATCATCATACAATGGATATCCTTGTTCTTATTGATCTAGTTGATCTCCTTGACCTCCTTGATCTAGCTGAACTAAATGTCAAGTGATCTATATAGCTTTACAAAACATTCATGTGCTTTTAACTTAACAAAACACATATGTTTTTTTCTATATTTGGGCTTACACTGGATTTACCTTACCAAAACCATATGCACATAGCCCTAATTCCTATACACTTACTCTAAACTATATACCCATAGTCCTAAGCTCTATACCCACAACCCACAACCCTATATACCCTATATAATCAACCCTAAACCCTATCCATTAATCCTAAAATGTAGAGAGAGAGAGAGAGAGGTTAGATAGAGAGAGTTAATTTTAGGGAACTAAAGTCTATACCATATACCCTATATTGTTAGTTCCATAAACCTTATCCCTCAACCCTAGGAACTCAATTCAATATGTTAAACCCTTAACCATATACTCAACCTTATACCCTATACCATTAACCCTAAAACCTATACCATATACCCTCAACCCTAAATCCTATCTCTCAACCCTAGCCCTTTAAACCTATAGGCTAAACCCTCAATCCTCAACCCTATACTGTATACCATCATGGACCTAAACCCTATCCCTATTGACCTTGGACTCTAAGGCCTATATAATAAACCATCAACCATATAATTTTGACCCTAAACCCAATATCATATACAATCAACCCTAAACCATATCCCTTAACTCTAGGCCCTAAAGCCTAGGGGATGAACCCTCAACCCTATACACTATATATCATATACCACTCTCAACTCTAAACCCTATACTCAGCCCTAGGTCATAAAACCTATACACTCTACCCTAAGCCTTATACTTTCAACACTCAAGGTTCCTATACCCTCAAACATAAAACTTATAACTCCTAGATTTCAAAAATGAAAGCTAATTGAGTGCACACTTACAAACTTATAATAACCGATTACTATCTTGTTTGATTTATGATTTAATGTTTGCAATATATATTATCGAAGTGAGAAAGTAACAATATATTTTAGATAGTAATAGTGGTACTTAAACATGAAATTGAGATTGTGTTGATCTACCTTTGCATACATAAATATATAATTTCCTAATTTTAAATTTTAAATATATATATATTGTAATGTTGACTATACTAATTTCCTCTAAAATAAGATACTCGATGATTTTAGTTTTATCCACTCTTCAATAATTTCATTTTCTTTACATGATTCATGAACCAACAATTTATTTATTTTCTTTATTTGGTTACCTATAATTTTACAAAACATGTACGTGTTTTGGCCTGCACAAAACATGTATGTGTTTTGGCCTGCACAAAACATGTATGTGTTTTGGCCTGCACAAAACATGTATGTGTTTTGGCCTACACAAAACATGTACGCATTTTGGCTTGCACAAAACATGTATGCATTTTGGCTTGCACAAAACATGTACACATTTTGTATTTTACAAAAAACATTCACGTTTTGGCTTGACAAAAACACATATACATTTTTTCTTGCACAAAACACGTATGTGTTTTGTCTTGCACAAAGAACATACATGTTTTGGCTTGTACTTAGGCTTAGATGGTTCATTTTCCTCATTTTCATGTCATGATTTTCTCATCCATTCTCATTTTTCAATTTTCTCATCATTAGGTTTACACCTTATAAATCAAATCTTAGTAAAATTACCACCATAATTTCATACATCTTCTAAGCTTTGTAACCATATAATATTTTTAGATTTGAACTACATTAACATGTTTAATTTTAATTTCTTTCACTAATGTTTCCATAGTTATCAGAGACATATGTATTGAATTTTTTAATAACTTTTGACCTACTTGTCCAAATTTGAAAAAAAAATATAATAGTGTTTTACACTTCATTCTTTAGACATTGGAAAAAAATTGTATTTTCAATTATTTTGGTGCAAGTTATGTAGCATGCATGCTTGTTGATGCAATTTTTAGGATGCATCCACTCTAAAATATCATACAAAAATACTCAATAAATAATTACAAAAAAATACAAATTTTAGTACTCACTCTTAACTATATTTGTACCAATGGGTTTTTGAAAATACTAAATGCAACTAAAAAAAGTGAGGGGAACATGCCAGACACTGTGTTATGTTTTTCTAAAAAAATAGGAACACTTTTGTGTGTGTGAAGCATTTGTTCCTCTTAATCTTATCCATTTAAAAGAAACTTTACTAGTTTATAAACTAGATTCAAAGTACTACCGTTCTTATTCTTTTGGTATCTTCAAACGTTGAGTGCATGAATCTCAAATTACTCCTCCAAGTTTAGGTTTAGCTGATTTTAAAAAAAACTGGCCACTTTTAACCCCCTTTTTGTGCACCATCTTGGTGCACTTACCTCCATCAAAGTTCCAACCATATAATTAGGAAATACACATGATATCATGATCTAACATCTCCTCCTATAAAATCACATGCTCTAATGAAAATATCCTACTCCTAAGAGAACTTGTATTATTCTTACTCAAATACACAATCAAGATTATACTATGGCGAAATACAAATCATCCTCTAAACCAAGCATCACTTGTCAAACTAACAATTCATAAACTAACCTCTCACTAAAGAATCCAATATTCCTCCATGGTAAACTGAGATTTCAACATCTCCAAATTACATGAAGATAACTCTCTTATCAATATAACTCAAATTATCATGAAACCTTAACCACATACAAGAATCATAGACCAAGAGCTTTTAGATGTCATCAACAACCACTACAAAAGATCATCCATCACCAAGTGATAAACCCATGTCATTTCCAAAGCTCCCATTAAACCATGACATTGAGCTATCCATGGAATTGTGATAACCATCTTCTAAATGAATATCACCCATGGTCCACACACACTCAACTACAATTCCATTTTCTCTAGAGAGTAAAATAGAACTAAGATCTCCAAGCCAAGAAGATAAACTTCCAAATCTCATTGTCAAAAGCTCCCACCAAACTAAGTAACCAATCTATCCATGACATCATGATAAAGAACCAATCTACTAGTCTTATAATCGACTATCTAGACACACTGATTATCCATCCTCTCATCCCAATGCAACATCAATGCATAAATAACCATAGATAAGATTGAATACCAGATCTTGCATGAACACTGAAAGATATGTGGATATATGTCATGTCCCATTTCCAATCAATCTAAGTCTGTACATATTATGTATGTACTTGTGTCTTCCCTATTTCTATTTATTATGTGTTTTCCATTCCTAAGTATGCTTTTTCTTCCAACTATGATTTATCCTTCTTGTTAGAATTTCAAATTTCCCCTTATCAACATTTCCCATTGCTCAACCCTTGATGCCTCATCCTATAGTTTTAGTCTTATGATATGGATGAACCCCAATTCTTGATATTTCTGCCTATATCTTTTCCCTCCTAATTTCCCAACACATGTATTCTTTCTCGTAGTCTATTTTTTGTTCCATCACTTTCAAAGTGGAATCTTTCTCATCCATTATTACTATTAAATTTTAAAACTTTGTAGGTGTACATGGTGGGTAGCCTATTTTATTTGTGGAGGGTACAAAAGGTATCTAGACATAATAACCTGGCCAAAATAACCATGGACAGAATAACCCAGTCACAATAACCCAAGGACAAAATAACCCAAGGTCATAATAACCCAAGCCAAAATAACCTGTGGTCAGAATAACCCATGGACATAATATCCCCATAAGAATATAGAGAAAGGAAAATAAAATTTAGTAGCTTGATCTAAAATGACCACGGGTTATTTTGTTCATGGGTTATTTTGAACACGGGTTATTCTATCCATGGGTTATTATGACCTTGGGTTATTTTGTCCTTGGGTTATTGTGACCAGGTTATTTTGTCTAGGGTAATTTTGGCGGGGTTATTATATCCTACAACTGATACAAAAGAGTGAATATATTCATCTAGGATGACCATCTACATGTAACCAAATTCCTTTCAAAATCCATTTTGAGCACTTATGTTCAATCATGGGAATCCTATGACAAAAACCCTAGTGCTTTTAGAGGTCTATCTCATATAGAGTTTACATTTGAGCTTCATTAGATGTAAAATCCAATCACATTGTATTAATCCAGTTCATAATTACTATTGGAATGAATTATTGTTAAAAAATAATCTAAATATAATATAATAATCATTGCAATAGGAAATAGAACAAGAATTATATATGTGTTTTTTGTTCATTAGAATAAGAAGATCAAGTGTTACGTTGCCAATATTAATCAAAGTGTAATGAAATTTTTAATGTATTTGTAGTAGTTTAAATTTGAGATGTCTAAGATTTTATTAAATAATATGGCCCAATATTTTTATTATTAAACTAAAATATTTTTGGAAGGTTAATAATTATATTTATTATTGTTTGGTTTGGGAAATTACAATACTATCAGAGTGGGTGATCTTGTTAGCTTATATGTTTAGAGTTCAATTTTGCATTTTTTAATTTTATGTAGTTCAATGAAACAACAACCAAGTATCACTTGAGGGAGATCAAGAAAAAAAAATTATTTATAGAGTTTTGAGATTCAATTTTCTCATACAAAACTTGGTATAGATAATAACAATATGACAAAATGAGAGTGGAGAATAAATATAGATGACAACCCAAAGGGTCAAACTAAAAAAAAGTTTGATTTGATGATTAATATGATGGAATAATTACTTCATAAAATGGATAGTAATATCAATATGATTAGATAGTTGATGGGTGAAGCAAGTGATTCTAAGGATAATTATTTGGATGCCACTTAAATCGACACACAAAGTACTATTCTTGTTTTAGCTATAAGACCAACTTGGCCTACCTTTCTAAATAAGGAGGAGAAGGCTACAAAACTTGAAGCCCAAAACTTGTTATTTGATGATATTAGGGCTTGTCATGCATAATACAAAACATTCTTGATGAGATTTAAAATGAAATTCCATTCACCAATTATATGAACATTAAGAATTCCTAGAATGGTTATAGACCTGAGCCTAGGCTGCAAGTATTTCAAAGAGATGTATAGAAATCTTTGGGGAATTTGACAATCTCTCCCTATTATGGACCTAATATATGATCATCTCATATGTGGTTACATAAGCTAGAAACATACATGTACCTCAAACTAATGATTCAAGATGAAGCAATAAGTCTTCCACCTTTCATTTGGATGGTACAACACATGAGCAATGATACCATGGTTTAATTACTCTAGGTCATGGTTTCCATCACCTCATATGATGAATTCTATAAAAAATGATTTATAGGTTTGATTAGAAGAATATTGAATTTTATTTCAAAGATTTGACTCAACTCAAATAGTGTGGTTTAGCGGAAAATTCATTGAAGGTTTAATTGAATATCTCAAGGGGCTCGTCAAGGCCTTTGAATCACCTACCCTACAAGAGGCCATCAAGTGGGACTTGGCACAAGAGACCTCCATGAAAAAGAAAAATATTTAGAACAAAACTTTCATTCCAAAGAAGTCCTTTCAAAAAAATGTATAATATACCATGAGTTTTTTGCCAAGACCAAACATCGAGGTGAGGAATGAACCAAGAAGGAAGAAGTTGTTTTTCAATTGCAAGGATACATGGTCACTTAGACATAGGTGTATTAGGAAAAAACACATGAATTAGATTAAGGTAAGGTCTAAAAATTAATCAAAATTTGAGGAACCTAAACCATATAGTGAAGAAGAACCTAAATAAGAGTTTGGAGAAAAAGAATATCAACCAAATGAGGAAGATGTCATCTTGAGATGCACTCTTTCCATGCTCTTTAGTACTTTGGGGTAAAAACCCTTTTGCATTCATGGGTTCTTGCAAGGTTGAAGGGTGGCTATACTCATTGACATTAGTGGCACCCATAACTTCATTGATAAGGGACTAGTGGCCAAGAAAGGCCTCAAGACAAAATAATTAAAGGATTCAGTGTTATGCTAGAATATGGTTTCACCATCCAATATAATAGAAATATCTCCTAAATGAATTTTGATTTAGGAGGATATGATATGAAGGATGGATTTTATGTTTTATACATAGGAGAGATGAATATGGTCCTAGATATCCAGTGGTTGTAGTCATTAGGATAGATC
>CM021102.1:643581403-643703511 GCA_007115665.2 Sequoiadendron giganteum
TTAAATCAATGGTAGGCGTACCTTAGAACTTAGATTTTCATCTCAGAATAAGGCTGCAAAGCAAACAAAAGTTTATAGTATCAGTGCACTATGGGTAACTGGATTAGGGTGCATGATGTTACATGAAGTTTTCCCTTGCCCATAATTTATCATGGTCTGTGCCGAAAATTATGATGATAAGAAAAGAGCAATTGTTAATAAAGATAACCAAGAGAATTGTTATCCATTAATACAGAAGAGCTTGGAAAAGTGTTGGGGTTTACAACCGAAGAATTTGGAAACCACCACATTGACCTAGAAAAGCTTGCTAGTGATTATGAAGCAGTGCAAGAAAGGCTGAAAAATGATTTCTTAAATCAAATAGTTAAGGATAGAAATAAATTGAAAGGTGATCATAAGCCTCCTTATAATTTGGATTTGTTTAAACCATGGGTTCAGGATACTATTTCCATGCTTGCATTTTGCCTCGATCTGGATAGCAATTTGGAAGTGGGTGCAAGCCTCCTTGAAATGGTATATAATATCCATTATACTAAAGAACATGTCAAATATAATTATACACAACACATTGTAGAATCCATGCATAAACAATTTTTAATGATTAAAGCAGGTTCCACGAAAACATTTAGGTTCACAACCTACTTGTGCTATCTTTTTCTATTCAAATTTAGAGGAATGTTTCAGACCAACAAGCTTCAGATTTAGCCCTACAGTAATGCTGAGGAAAAAAAATGGCTCTAGTATATGAATGGACCAATGAGATAAGGATGCATGATTCTCGAAGGAACTACAGTCATTTTGTAGAATACTTTTTGGCTCCATTGCATCAAGTAATTACGAATAATCTAATGCCTAGATTTCCTATGTCATGTAGAAACTGCATGCAACTAGGAAAAGAAATACAATTGGTTGATTGGTACTTAATGGAAGAATATACTGTGGTAAGATTTTATGGATCGGGAGTACAACCATACAAACTTCCAATACATGTGACAGAAAGGGTTTTTGCATTGGAATATGTAAGGCAGGTGCAAAGTGTTAGAGTAATTGGACATTTACTTTATTAATTAAACAATATTTGTTTAATTACGTAAAGTTCTCTTTTACCTCTTTTCACTTAAGCTAACATTAGGTGCATAATAATTAATTACTTTATTAATTATTATTGTGCAAGCCTAGGGTTTTCCTTTTTAGGGTTTTCATCTATATGTAGTTGAAAACTATCTTTTGTATCATTAATTCATTTTATATTTTATGTGAATTCATGGCTCCACATTCTTGAGCATTTCCTTTGTTGCTTCTCTTTGTTTCTCCTTGTAACAGGTTATTTACTTGCAAAGATCTTTTGGGCTTCTGTGGTGTTGTATCTTCTCAACTCCAACACAAAGTGTTGATGAACTACACTTTTTCAGTCAACAAAAGAAGACCTTATTTCCTTCTTTAACTTTTTCATGTGGAGGGTTCACATTCGAGAGAAAAGAATTTAGTGTGGCACATAATCTTTTGATTTTTTTTTACTTTGATCCTATTCGTCACTTGCAGTATGATCCATATGAAATCATTAAATCAATGATTGTGGCTAATAGGAATGTTGCAAATAGAATTCAACATCAAAGTAAACCCTTGCTTGAAAACTTGAGAAACAAGGATTCTTGGGATGAGGTCAAAATAGCAATGGAGAAAAGTGTTGTTGAGAATGGTATTTCTTTTGAACAATTGTCAGCAGAAATTATGGCATTGCACTAAAAGACAATCGGGACATACAAAATTTTTTATGTAAAAAGTGATAAACCATCTAGTAGAGTAAAAATTCTAGGCTCTCTAGAGATGAAACTTATAGATAAAAAATGTTCATGATAAAAAATTACTTTCTTTTGGTCTATGAGGAAGGACTTAGGTGATCCAAGAGCTCTTGAAGAGTATGATAATAATGAAGAAGATGAAGAATTTAGCAAATTGTGGAATATAGAGCATGGGCATCCTGATGGACGCGATGAATCTGATGATGATATTGATATGGAAGAAGAAGAACAAAGCCATGCCAATTACAAACTTGGTTTAAGTGAGGCCGCAAAAGCAGAATATGCTTCAACATATACTTCAGGAGCAACCATACTTGAAAAAATTGGTTATGAAGGTGGTCCTTTGGGGTCCAAAGGACAAGGCGGAGGCCCTTGGACAGTACAAAGTGTTGAGCATAGAAAAAAAATTGATAAATCTGGCCTTGGGCTTGGAGGTGAAAAAGTAGACGAAGGGGATACAAGAAAAAATCAATTTTTTAGAGCTTCTAGTCCTCATTCTCATGATTAGATACAATCACAACTAGGACATGCCCTTGGTGGACAACTTAGTGCAACTGGGAGTGCCATTGGTGGTGATGGTATGGGTAGTAGTACTAGTAGTGGTCAATATGTGCAACAATGACAAATTACACACACTACTAAGAGGAAAACAAAAAAGGGTACCACAAAAACACCAGGTGATCAAGGCAATCAAAAGAGGCAAAGGATTTTGACATGTCAAAGTCACACTATTAGTGGATCCACCAATACCACAAAGGAGTTATTTCCAAAAACTCCCACAAATCAAGTTAGTGTGGGTGTGACATCATTAGCAACTGCAAGTACTCCTATTCCTTTGCCATTCAAGCATTCCATTGTTCCTGCCTCCCCAGGTTATGATTTCATTGAAGATTTTAAAAAGAAATCAGACTTGAATAAAAAAGAAAAGAAGCAACTGATGGAGAGTGTGTCTGTTGTAACTTTAGAGACTGCAAGAACCATGGTATTGCCCACATTTGAAACAAATAAAGAAATCATGGAGTACACAATTGTTGTTCCCACAGTTCAAAACAAACCAACAAATCAGATGGATTGATCTGAATACCAAGTAACCAATTTTCAATTGGTTTTTTTGGCCTGAAAAATACTGACAAAATTAATGTATCAAAGAAGAACAATGAATTGGTGTACACATCATTGCTAAAGCAAAATAGAGAGAAGAAAAGGTTGCAGATCCAAATAGAAAAGTTACAGGCAGACCTAGCAAGTGAGAAAGAAAATAGGAAAGCAACAGATAACAAGAGCAATGAATTAGAAAAAAGAATAATAAAATCTGCCTCTACATTAGCAAGCAATGAGGATAAATCAAATGAGAGAGAAGTGAATGACCTGAAGTGAAGGCTAGATGAGAGCAACAAGAAATATGATGAGGAAAAATCCACTTCAGAAAAATTAAGAGTAAACATTGCGAATGGAAATGCACAGTGGGAACAAAAATTGGAGAAATCGAGAAAAACAAATGAAAGCTTGGAGACAGAGTTGACGGAAGCAAAAGAAGAAATTAAGTATTCTCAAAATAAGTTATCTGCATTTTGTAGAGATACAGTGAGGCATATGAAACAAAAGATTTGGGATGAAATAATGCAGAGGTTTGATCATTTGTGTGACATGTTTCAATTGATTGATGCTACCAGACAACATTATAAGAAGCTCAACAAATATTTAGTGGACAACAAAAAGGTGCTAGAATTAGAGAAATCTACAAATGAAGTTCTACAAACAGTCTACAAAGCCAGTGACAATGATCTGAAATCAAAAGGGATTACTAATCGGATTGAAACCTCAATGAAATTGTCATCTATCATTGAAAAGTGTTCGAGAATGTCTGGAACAAAGGAATATTTGCATTTGGTTGCAGACAAGATGAAGGTGGTGGATGAAAAGGTAAGGAACTTCACAGAGCTTGGTTTTCAAGAGCCTTTTGACACAAATGAGCGATTCATTGGAAAGAAGATGGAAGGTGCAAGGAAGATTGATTTGGACCAATTTCCTCATAACCAAGATGTGAACTATTTGGATTCCATCAGAACACTGATAACTTTGAATGCAAAATTGCCTGAAGAATTCAAGACAGGTTCCATTTCCAATTACAATCAAGAAATGTTAACAAAACGTCAAGTCAAACAACATAAGTTAGAGAAAATGGCAATTCCACCACCTAAAGAGTGGAAGTTGCTAGAAAAGTTGATACAGTGACTTGATTTATTATTTTCAATCTTTGATAATATGAGTTTCAAAGTTCCAACTCAGCTCTGTGCAAACTTGTCTTTGGGCATTGGCAAGATTTTGCATTGCCAATGCCAATATGTACTCCTTGATGTGAAATTCAATTAAAAAACTCAAATTCAAACTTCAGTAATGTGATGATGTTCAATTATCTGGACTTTGTATTATTTATTTTATCATTTGAACTAGTGATGAACTGCTAGCTCATTATATTTACTTCTTGGTAGAGCTTCCATTTCCAAGTTATAGATGTTGAACTATTAGCTCATTATATTTACTTCTTGGTAGAGCTAAAGATTATAGGTTATGGATGTTCAACTGTTAGCTTCTGTTATGTTTTGACTAAAAATCCATATCAGTATCCACCAACTTACACCTCACCCACATCCCACATACTACAAAAATACACTACATTTGATTTTATGATTAGCACAAATTGCAAGGATTTGTGTGACAAGATCCATTTTGTGGCCCACATTACTACTTGATCAATGATCATGTCCATAAATAAATCTAAAACCCCATGGTCATAGCCCCTATTCCTAAAGAATTCAAATTCAATGTACTGACAAATTGAATAACATAAACAATTTGACTAACATAAACAACCACTTTGGAGACAGCCAAATAAGTTAATAACTTATAAGCATATGAATCCACAACAGTTGAACAATCGAAATCAAATCAGCAAATATGTGTAACCTTCTCCATTGTATTGATCTTCAAAGTTCAAATGATATGCATTATAAAAATAGTTTATGATATGAGATGGATGGGCAAATTGGTGCAATCTATTATATATCTTCTTACTATTTTCTACTCTAAAGTCTAATTAAAAATGATGTGATGATCCATTGATCTCCTATTGGGGTCTTGATCTCTCTTATATATGAGAGGCAATAAGCTACAAACCCCTTGCAAAAATTATGACGTTTTGACAACTAAACATAACTCAAATTATAAATAAAACAATGTCGCAGGTGAATGTACCGATCCGTTAATCTCCAAGCAGAAGCCCGTGACCACTGACCACCTAAGATCTGTTCAAGGCTTCTACTCCATGATAGGGCACTCATCATGTTGTCGGCTGGCGTCCTTCCTCTAAATTTGATGGTTGTCCCATTGGATCTGATTTTGACAAATCTACAGTTTGGCTAATAAACATATTGACTGCAGAGAGGTGATGGATGTACTCTTGTTTAGCATAGGTGTCCATGTTAGAGATCGCCTCTTTCATATCATATTCCAAAGACATTATTTTTTTCAGTTGCTTATGACTGTTTTGTAAAACCATATCCTCGTCATTTATTTCTTGCAACGTAGCAATCAAAATCCCATCAAGCTCATCCTTCCAATCATCATATTCTCGCAGGTTTCTAGTGCCAAAATGAAGTGTCAGGAGTGGGACTGAATCAAAGTAGTCAAAATCTTCCCTAAGCATGTTATGATATCCATTATGTGATTCTACCAACTTGTTATATGTCAGCAATATTTGTCCTTTCATGGTATTCTTATCTACGAGCTCCTTTTTTTTCTCCATCATTCTAGGCTGCAATCATTCATTCTCCACCAATGCAATGTGTGTCTGATTGAATACTTCCCAATATTCAATAGCACATTTCATCATTTTATTGAACCTTTCTTTTATCATTTCAGATACAGTGTTATATTTGATGGTTTTCACTTCTTTCTCCAATTCTTTGCATTTCCCCTGGGATTTTAGATGACAATTCTTCCAGTAGGCTGCATCAGCCAATGCATCAAGCACTCTCTTATCATTTTCAAGCCATGGGGAGTACAACTCTAATGTGGAGGAGGAAGATGTTTTTTCTCACTGATTTTCTAGCTCCTTCTTCAGTTTGTCATTTTCCTTAATCAGTTTATCAATCTGTGCTTTGGTAAATTTTTGCACATTTATGTTCAATTTCGTTGTCTCCATAGGGTTGGTATCGACTACTCATTGAACCAAGAGATGATCAAACACTTGGTTTGGATTACTAATTATAGTAGGTCTTTTATCATGGGGATACAATGACCAAACAAGCAAGGTGGCTTCGTTTGTGTTGTACCCAGATCCTGAATATATTTTGTCACTTGCTTCTTCTGTTAAGTTCATTGTCGTATCCCCTCTTTTTTTGAAGCTATCAAATAAAATTGAAGAGCTAATATCCCACCCTGGTAGGAGCAATCCTCTAGCTTCTTGAAGCAATTCCCTACCTCTTTCAGGAGTGATGGACTCCATTTCTTTCTACCTCCCTTTTCAATTCCTCCAGAGCAGTTGCCTCATGTTTAGGAGTGATATCCTGTATCTGTTGTCTCATTTTTCTACCTTTATATTCATAAACAAATGATTTAAATTCAGAAGATTTAACAAAATCACAATCATAAATAAACTGTTGTCCAACCTTGAGCCTCATATCATCAGATAGTTCATTTGATGCCTCAAATCTTACAATATTCTGCTCTTGAGGGGGATCGTACTGTGCAATCACAAGAGCACTGATTTCTTTGACCTACTCACCCTCTTCATCACTCTGCTCTCCTTCACTTATATTAGTATCTACAGAAAAACATACCTCAGAAGTAGGCTGTGAAGGTATGTAATCCAAGGGCTCTATGTCTTCAGCTTGTACTCCTAAATAGGTTGCATGAGGTGCATAAAAAACAACTGGGGGAACATCCTTTACCAGTTCATTGACATGAGCGATGACTTGCTCAGTTCTTGTTAAAGAATCCTGTATCTCACCAAATGCCTTTGAATAAGATGGGACATTTTTCCTCTTCCATTCATCTGCAAGCATAATCTTGTTATAGGCGGCCATTCTTTCCATGGTGGAAGCCTCATCATGGTTTCTTATGACATCTTCAATTGAGAACAAATGTTCATAACCTGATAGCCCCTACGATAATCTCACCTTGTGAATAAACCCTTTTGCATCAAATTATTTCCTTACATCACCTAGAGGTAGGTTGTACTGTGCTAATTTACCATCAATTTCTCCATATCCTTCATTGGCAACCACTATAAAGTCTCCAAAACATAAGGTGCTAGGCATAATTGATTGTTTGCTATGTCCTTTGAGGTGTTTGGAATTAGATTTTGCCAATTGCCTCACAATTTCTAAAAAATCAATTCGGTTAGGAACTACTCGTGCATCAAGTGTGGAGCCCCTTCAAACCCATAAACCCTTATCACTGTACAATCAAGGAAAGCATACCAGTCTCCCCAGTTATGATTCACTTTATTTCTCTGGTCATTTTCCTTTGGTCTTAGAAACCTTTGTACTTTTGGGGATAGGTTATAGTTGCATGGATACCCCAACAACTTCATCAATGGTTTTACAAAAAAATCTTGAAAATAAAGGTAATGAGGCCTACCAAATCGGTTGTCCCAAAATGAAGTCCACATTTGTACAAGTTTGAAATCTCCATTTTCATCTGTATCTTTTATCCTTAATTCTTCACTCCAGACCCCTCTGACTTGTCCTTCATACAATAGCAAATGCATAAGCAAAGAATAGTGTTCAAAATTAATATTATCACTATTATTTTTAATCTTTTCGAGCCCTCGATATAGGGCGTTGGCCAAGTAGCTAGCATAATCAAATGGGTTGGCATCCTTGCTCTGTATGTGTGCAGCTAAGACCATTGGGGCAATCAACATGAGAGGCGAAACCTGTACTCCCAAAATTTGACCAGCTAAATAATAGGTGTATCGGAAACACTCTTTGAACAAATCTTCATGGAAAGGAGGGTTTTCACTGCTAGAGAACCTCCTGAGTTGGCATCCTTCATCCTTGGGCCTATGCAAAGGTAATTTCCACCTCTTATAGCTGGTATTCATGTGGCAATACTCTGCCAAGAGATCTTTGAGCGTGAATGATAAATTCAGTGAACACTCTAATTGAAAGACATTAGAAATGAGATCCCTAGAAATAACAAGCATGTCACCCCCGCCATGTGACTCAATAGTTCTTTTCTCGGGGTCATATCTGATAGCAAGAGATTTAATTAGCTCTACGTTCACAAACACATTGGGCACCACAAGTCTTCCCAGGTTCAACCTCCATGGATTGTAGACTGGTTGGAACCTAAATTATTTTTTGTAATGGTACATGAAGAGGTCGTACCCTCGTTGCGGTGTCCAAATATACCCTAAGCCCTTATGTTTGTCCCATAATCGATCCATGGAAGGATTCATTTGAGCACTCCTCTTGGGTCTCAGCCCTAACCTAGGACAAAAATCTATCAGGTCTTCATCTAGGAGTCTCCTAGGCTTTTCTGTTTTCTATTTTTTAGCTTTAGGTTTGTCTGTACTCTCTTCCATTATTTAAATCTTAAGCTTTTGAGTAAAATAGCTTCTCAGCTAGGTCTAAAAGTGAAGTACTTGCGTGAGTCTCACCAAGTCGCCTCCACAGTCCACCGGTCTTTTCTGCGTTAGAACTCCAAGTTTTTTCCTTTTTGCTTCTGCCCTAAGCGAAATCTTCCAAGATTTTGTAACAACTATGTGATCAACTTGTGATATAATTCACTTCAATTCTGGTTCATAAATGCACCGCAACACAATGCCATAGGATGTCACATTAGTCTTTCACCGATAGCCACCCTCTCCACCAATGGACACCCATCCTTCATTCTATCGGTGGGATGCCAGATAATGTTTCCCTGATGCACCATAGTTCCCCCGATATACTTTATGCATTTGATAATTCGTGTCCATGACCATGGGCCATGGTTATAATTCATGGTTACTTTTGTTGACAACTTGACTCTAACGGTATATCGGGAGAGCACCTTAGGAGTCAGCCCGATAGAGTATTGTTACACCGATACTAGGTTGTGAGCTATTTTTATCGGGCCATCGGCGAGATTGTGATGGGGTTCCGCCGATGAAGCATTGTTAGGCCCATGGTATTGAATTTTGTTAGGAATGGGGGAAGGACTACGTCACTACGAAATTTCAAATTTTGTTTAATTACGCTAAAAACGTTATACAGTGAAAGCAACAAAGGAATATTCGTAAACTTTTTGAAGCTTCATTGAAAATGACAAGCAAGTAGAAGTATGTGCTGCTTAAAATAAAAAGCACATAAAATGTTTTTTTTCTTTTCTATTTTTTGAATTTTTTTAAATTAAAAGCTTCCCAATAAATAGTTGTTAATTTAAATACTTTTGGATTAAAATTATAAACTAAGATATGTATGCTTAAATAGTTTTATATATATATATATATATATATATAAATAGTAGAAATAGCTTTTTATATATATTATTAGTTTTTCATATATTTTATTAATTAATATTATAATAAACAATGTTAGTATTGATAACTTTCAGCATTCTTTATATATATTATTAATTAATATATGTATACTAGTATTTATGGATGCAATGTGAATGTAGGCTATAATATGGATCTTGTCACACAAATTTTTACAATTTGCATTGTTCATAAAATCAAAGTGTGGTATATTTTTGTGATTATTGATAAAATAAGATAATTCATGTCCATGGTCATAAATTATAATTCATGGTTACTTTTGTTGACAACTTAACTCTATCGGTATATCGGGAGAGCACCTTAGGAGTCAGCTTGATAGAGTATTGTTACACCGATACTAGGTTGTGAGCTATTTTTATTGGGCCATCGATGGGATTGTGATGGGGGTTTCGCCGATGAAGCATTGTTAGGCCGATGCTCGATGGTATTGAATCTTATATAATTTATAAAATATCATCAAATACGTTACTACAGTTTGACTTTGGCATATGTATTATGATTCATGAAGTGCAATATAAAATAAAATATTCTGAACTTGAAGTGCAATGATACATAATTTATTTGAATACAATATACAAAACCATCAACTACAGTTTGGAATATGATTCAAGCTGACATGCAGTGCTTGAGTGCAATATAAAATAAGATATCATGAAGTGCAATGATTTACAATTTCAATGTTCATTGAATACAATATAAAATATCATCAGACATCAACTACAGTTTGGACTTTCGAACAATGGAAACTGATTCATGAAGTGCAGAAAAAATACCTAAAACCTGCTAATTATCTCCCATTTCCCAAACGGAGTCAGGGTCCTCAAACCGATCCTCATCTTCAAATAAAGTAAAAGAGTCAGCTTGATTCTGAGACTACTCTGTAGTTTCTTCGGCCTGTGTCTCAAATTCAACATTCATTGTTTGATTTGTGTCAATTTCAATATCATTGTCGTCTGTCCCAGGCCCAGTCCCACTGCCACTACCACTAGTACCGACGACTGTTGGAATTGGAGAGTCTGTGTTGCACAACCCGGTCCCTCTTCTTTCACATGTGGACCTCCAGATTGCGAGTGCCCTTTCAAAAGGAATTTTTTTGACATTATACGCAGTTCCTTTCATCCTCAAGCAATTTTCCAAATTCTTGTCCAGTTTATTTCTTAACTTTGATATCAAAAACCTCAATGTACTGAAAACTCTCTCATCCTCCACCGACCTCAATATCATTGTTTGACATAAATCAACAAGTTTGAAATATTCTGACATCGAACCACGCAACATTTCACTCTAACCTAAACTTATCCAAACCTTTTTTATTGATCCTGGTTCAAAGGCCTTCTCCTTGCCCATGGATTTATACTGCTCCCTCATAGCTGTTGCAAAAATCCGACATTGGTTTCTAAGACTATTTTCATCTAAAATTCCTTCTATTATTTGTTCATTGTATGTTACCTTTTTTGAAAACTGTTCGATCAAGATTTTTACTTGATCATGAAAATATTTTGGGTTATCTCGGTTTACCCAAAATTGAGGATACACAATACCCATGGCTTCAAGTATTTCATGTCGAGGGAATCTTTCACAAATCTATGAGGAAAGAGATTTTGCAATTTTCTTCAAATTATCACTAACATATTTAACAATGCCGTTAAAATCTTCCTCGTTAACAGGTACTTCTTTTTTAGAGCGCCTAGCAGTGCCTGTCTTACAATGGTACATTGGTATCTCATATCCACGTACACAAATACATAAGTGCCCGCTTGCATTAAACTGTAAATAATTATCATGATTATTCAAATCAGTAATTTTCTGCCACATGAAATAATTTGCGCCTTCTTGTGTTAGATCTAGATATAGATGATCGAGGGCCAAGCATGTAAGTTTACGTAGATTGGCATATTCATAAATATACATAGTTCTGTCTTGGGCTTTCTTCACAAGATTGTTCATTTCATCCAGCATGGGGAGAAGACTAGCTAAAGTCAATAGTGTCTCTATATCGCTTAACCTATGTAAGAGGTCAGGAGCTTTGTCTACTAGGCTGCAATGCTCGTACATCACTCCAATCAAGGATTGGTATTCTGAAAGAACTCGCTGCGCTGGTCCATGCATGGAGATCCATCTGGTATCGAAATCCTTGAGAAGCTTGTTTCCAAGTGTTATTCCCTCAACAAAATGTTGAAATTCAAGGAAACGTTTGGGACTTCGGCAGAAGTATGCGTAGATCTTGCGAACTAGATTTTCAACTTTTGATACTGTAGGAAACTTGCTTACAATTTTGAATGCTAAATTCATTCTGTGGGCCATGCAGTGAATGCCAAGCATGTATGGTGCACAAGTAGTTTGTAACTTGTGCAAAGACCGCTCCTTTGACCTTGCATCACTGCAACTCCATCAACTCCTACACACATCAATTTTTTGGCAATTGTCAACTCATCCATACCTGCAAATTCATTCAAATATTTCTTGACTAGTTCAAATAGATTTTAACATGTTGAATTGTCCTTCATTTTACAAACACAAAGAAGATGAGTTTGGCGAACATGTTTTTCTACAGTATACGAATGCATACAAACCCAAGAAGTATTGTCTACCGCAGTAACTTCATCTAAAGATAATGCAATGAAATTTGACTCTTTTAATTTCTCATTTAAATCTTGCTTTTCCACTACAACAAGACAGTTCGCCCATTCCCATCCAATGTTTATTGACCAATGTGAGAAGGGAAAGTGGGGAACAGTCAAATAAGATAATAAATCAAAATATTCTAGGTAGTCTATCATAGGACGCCCCCTGGACAAAATATGAAAAACAACTCATCTGAACAGTTTTTGACAGATTTGCTGCTGCCATGACTTTTCCAAAATGAGCCTCAAGTGTACCTTCACATTTTTTAATCTTCGACATTCTATAGTTATGCTCTCCATAATCTGCGACATACTTAACATGAAGACATTCTTCCTTTGATTTCCATCGTACGACTGATTGTTCCTTTCCGTCTATGATTTGTTTTTCGTAAACTTTGTCGGTATGTTTTTCTATAGTGTCAAGCTTTAGCTACATCGTCTTGTCTCTTCCACATTTCCAACTACAAATCTTATATCTGACCTTTGTTGCCCTTTCACTATCGTTTTTGTTTGATACCCCCACTGGTTCAAGGAATGGGTACTTCGACAACCAACCAATTTGAAAATTCCTTTTCATTTCCCACTCACGCCCCAAATTTTCTTTGCCTTTTTTTTTCTTGCTACCAACATCATCCTCATCCAAGTCGATTATTTCATTCTGGCTATCGAGGGTATCCCTTGGAACATCTTTTGTGGTATTGCCATCCTCATTTGATACATTTTTATTTAACACAATGACAATCTCACCTTGACCTTCCTGTGGTGGAAGAGTTGATGATGTATCTCCATCTTCAATAATATTTGGTGGAAGAGTTGATGGTGTAGCTCCACCTTGATATGATGGATTAGAAGCTTTTCCAATTCCAAAGTAAGACTGTATGGTACCTCCCCATTTTGGGAATTTTGATGGCCTCCCAGTCTCTTCATTACCCGCCTGCTCAGGAGTCTTACCCTTGCTGCTCGACATATTGATCTCACTTCGAATAAAAGCTGGAAAAAAATGTCTTCTTATTTAAGAAGGAGAGACCGACAGAGAATATAGATCCCATTCCCTACTTAAAATTATGTTTAAGACTGAAGCAGGAATGGAAAACTAATAACTAATAACAGTATGAAGAAATGATCACTCACCTTTGAGTCTACGTTTTCGGGTTTCGCTGACTTCTGAATTGAGAAGTAGAACCTCATAACTAAACAAAATGTGTAAAACCGAACAAAATGTGTAATAACAAATAACAATTTCAATTGTATTTATATCAATCCATATTTGGCGAATTTCGTAGGATTTTGAAATGGTATGTTAAAAATTTGGCGAATCCCGCATGCTTATACAATGATACCTTGAAATTTTTAAGGCGAAATAGGTCCTCACAAGCAACTATTTATAAATTTTAATTGGTGAAATGGGTCTTCACAAGCAACTATTTGTAAATTTTAATTGGCAAAATGGGTCTTCATTTAATGTTGTTTTAATAGTATTGGCAAATATGTAGGTGACTTTGACATGCTCCCCAGGATTCCAGGCGAAAATATTGATCAGTGCATTGGAAACGCATAGTCTGTTATGGCGAATTTATTGCCTAAACATGCCTCGTAAAAAAAAATTGTTGGCGAATGGACATGCATTGGACCGATAGTCCATGAATTCCTGGCGATTTGAACACCCTACAGATACGGTAGATTCGCCAAATTCCTAGAATTCGCTAATTGGCGAAGATTCGCCACTAAAGTTATCCCTGCTTGGAAGTAGGTGATTGCTATTCAACTTGGTCATTTTCTCCAATCAAGCTCAATTTTTAATAGAATGTGCATTTAATGAGGTTGTCTAGAGTGAGCTAGTTTCCCTCCTTGAATTTCCTCCAAAATTTTAATAAAACAAGATTCCTTTCGCTCATTTTTAAATAGTAGATACCAATTTTTCAATTAAGAGCATTAGTTGAGCACTATTTTCTAAATAAGTGAGCCCATATTAGTGTTTACTATATTTCTATTGTATAGGACTAGGCTATTACCTTGGCTATGACCTCTTGCACAAATATCCTAAGCTCTAATCTAGCTAAAATTGAGTTGATAGATCAATGATAGCCTCTACATTCCAAATATAGTGTACATATGCAAAAATATTAGATGTGCCCCTCTAACTTATATGATTTTATCTCATTTATAGTACATTTTAGCAACTTATTTTTCTATTTTACTACTCTTTAGTATTTTCCT
Source organism: Sequoiadendron giganteum (assembly GCA_007115665.2). NCBI lineage: Eukaryota > Viridiplantae > Streptophyta > Pinopsida > Cupressales > Cupressaceae > Sequoiadendron > Sequoiadendron giganteum. The sequence goes on from CM021102.1 coordinate 643,595,593, forward strand.
TGATAAGTTTCCATACAAACATTTGCTAAGGAGGATGTTTCCAAGTATCCTTGAAAATTTTAGAAGTTTTTTAGGTATACGACTTGGTTGTTACCTCATTTTACCTCAATTGCAACTCGTTACACAAACACCCTAAACTTAGAATTTAAAAAAAATTGGTTTGAAAGATCCATGAGAGGTATTGCTTACATATTTGATGATAAGACTTAGATATAGGTACATATGTTTTGATGTCATACTTGGAGAAAATTTGAACCACTTACACATATAATCTTAAGAAAGTTCAATAATGTGAAATATAAGATTTTAAGTCTAGCTTTCAAATATATAATTTATTCTAATACCCAGATGATACAAATTAATTTTGTATAGGATGTACAAAAATCACTTTTTAAGGGCCATAACATGCATGTGTATGATGAGCATAATTTGAACTAAACAAAATTATTTTCTAATTATTTTTGGGGAAAGATGTGTATTATAATGAAGTTTGATGAGGATACATTTATATATATTTTTGTTTTCTTTAAATAATTTTTATTAGCCCTAATTGTTACTTTTGAAAACCCCTCATGTATGAAAAACATAATTTGAGTTAAACTAATCCTTTTTTTTATTGTGTAAAGAATGATGTCTAGATTGATGACATGATATAAAAAAAACTTTAAAAATTAAAAAATTAAAAAAATATGAATACCTGACATTTCAAGTTTATAAACCAGTATCTTGATAAATTAATTAATAAGAAAGAAGAAAATCTAATCATTAACAAAATTACATAAAGTTGAAAAATATACATCGCCATCTATAATGGGTTTTGATTTCATCAATTTTTTTGAAAAAATCATCAACCATATTGTTAAAGTCAATTATTCTCTTGTTTTCAAAGAATTGTACTTATAAATCCACATACGGCGATTGGATTTCCAAGCTTAAAACAAAATAAAAAATACAGGGTTTTAAATTTCAATTTTTATGAAACATGTATCCTCTCCAAAACACTTACCTGATCTAAAAAGGAGCACACATATGATATAAATAGAAACGAGTACCTGTTTAATGAAATGAGTACCCATTTAATGAAGCGAGTATCCATTTTAAAAATCAAAATGGGTACCCATTTCATACAAGTAGAGATTTAGGTTTGGGAGCCCAGTCCTAAATAGGTACCGATTTTTTTATGAAACAGGTACCCTATCATGTAATTTTTTTTCAAGCTCAACACTTCCACCAAAAGTGGATCCAACTTATTGCACTTACCCTATAGATATATAATCACACCTTAAAAATAACCTATTAAATTGCACCTTTTTTATTACACTTCCTTCTCTCCTTACATTCCTTTTTCCTTAGTTTCCCAAATGGATTTTAACAATCTCTATTAATTGAATGTGAGCTTCTTAGATCCACATTGTTTCTCCACTTCTTAGCCACCTATCCACATTTCCATAACCATATCTTAAACTCTCTCAATTTCCCCTTGCTCTATTATCTTTCCTATTCAACCATTCTTAATCATTTTACCCATTTCTTGATATTTGACTATTTCTTTTCCTTTCATCCTTGTGATCTTGAACATCTAGCCTCATTTATCCTTACCACCCTTGGCCTTCCCAATGCCCCTATCCTTGATATTTATAATTTTCCCTCTCTTATTTGCACACTTCTTCTAATCCAACCCATACTTTAATTTCATTTTATCACCCTTCTTCTAATGGATCATTCCCTTGTTCCCCACCCCTTCCCTTTAATCTAACCTCTCCTTATAATTATAGCTCAACCTTTTGTACCATTCTCACCATCTCATTCCATCATTCCCTAGTTTTCCTTCTTTACCTAATGCACCCTACTTATCTTTACTCATTCCACCCAATTCCCTTCTTTAATTCCCACCTAACTTTTCATCTCTATTTCATTTACCCTCTTTATCCAATATGTCTTTATTCATACCCCTTGACTATCTTTCCCCTTCTCCACTGTTATCCATTTCTTAGTCTCCCCTTTAACCACCTTCTAGCTATTTCTCTATCCCTATAATATCATCACCACCTTATTCACCTCTCCCTCTTCTTCTTAAACCTACTTCATCTTACCAATTTCTTCTCTACCTCTCTTTTTTCACATTCAATCTTATATCTCTATCCTATTATCATATTTCCATACCAATTTATGATGGTAATTCTCTACCACAACCATTTATATTTCCACCTTCTCCCCATTCATCAAAAATTTCCACTCAATTGTTTTATATTTTGGATGATAAAATATATGATAAAAAATGCACTTAGTTCAAATGATCCTCAAGAATGTTATGATAGTAATGGTGATCCTAGAAGAAACTTAGATATATTTTTTGAATATTAATTATATAGATAAAAATGAGTTAAATTTGATTGCTCTATTTTCTAAAATTAAAAGGCTATGTTAGTACTTGGTTTAATGTTCATGAAGTAGATTAGACATATTTTGAACAATTAATATTTTTCTTTCTTAATTTCGTTGTTCCTTGTCACTACTTTTGATAATATTTGTTGTTTGTCTAATAAGTCTTGTATTATTACACAAGTCTTAGGACAACCAAATGCTACATACCTAGACCTATCAAAGTTGACCTCCATATTTATCCCCAACCATGATATTCAATCTAACATTAATTTAAATTTTGTTAGTCCTATACCATTCATTATAGTTAAGGGGGTCTCTTAAGACCCCACTCCAATCAAGGTATGGGGGATCCCCATTTAACAATGAAAATTTCTATGATGGGTCACACATATTGTTGAGAAACAAGGTGAAACTACTGCAATAAAATCTCTTATAGGTGTATACAAATACAAAATTTAATTATTTATTCAAGGACTACCATATGATTATTATGTGATTGCAAAAATTCAACAAACCATTAGAACACATGATTTATGTGAAGGAACCCTTTAGAGAAAAAACTCAATATGAGAAAGAGGACAAATATGTATTAGTATTCAATGAAGAGATACAACCAACATAGTAACACTCTTTTCACTTTGACAATATTCTAACAACACTTATGTACCTATAAAATAAACTTATGAAATAACTATCTTATGATTTCAATACAAAGGAATAGAGAGGATGAAATCATAAATAGTTTACCAAAACAATGGATACCAAAGCCATCGTATCATGCAAAAATCCAATGGCCACCTTGGAGAAAATATTCCAAAAATAATAAAAAGATAAATGGCTTCACATGGGTGCACTCAATGAGTCCCAAATTATAAAACATAATTGTGAAGGCATCTTTGAGTTCATAACTCCCAATAACTCACATTCTCAAGTCTAGCACTCGATTGTAGAGTCCACTAAATTATGTGGGTCCCATCCATCATACAAACATTTTCCACTTTTCCCTCTAACACCTAGGAAATATATTTTTCCTGTTATGTTCCCAAAGTTGAAAATTTAATTGTCACCGCTATGCTCAACCTCCTTCATGAATTCATATAATAACTAAAGCCAGTATTCTTGGAAAATCTTAATTACAAATTATTTTTCAGTTACACCCTCATAATCCAAACACACTTGAATCAAAGAGTGTTGGAGATACATAAAATAAACATAGGATTGCAAGCTAAATGGTACTTTAATCCGAACATTCTCCCATTGGAGATTATATATTACAAATGCATCCTTAGGAAATTCAAATGAGATTAAGTACAAGAACCCAAGGCCCATGTCCTTCCTACACCAAGATAACTTATTCATGGCCAATGGTTTTTTTTCAAAAATTTACAACATTATTGAGTTTCAACCTTCTATAACATGACCTTACCATTCTCAATAACTTCTCACACAAAATGATAGCGACCATCAACATGCATAATAGGAACATGATACATAAGATTCTTGCCCAAACAAATAGCAATATGATTGTCACATCCAATTCTAACAATTTTCTAATAAAAAGCAATACTTGTACCATCCATGGTGGACAAAGAAAAAAGTGGTCTACCTCTTACTCATTTGACTCATTACACCTCAAAATAGATAAAACATAGTCATTAGTGGACCTTAAATTATCCAAGTGATATATCCAGTCTACATAAAAATCCCAATATGTCTAATGACTTGTCTACATCATCAATGCCATGATAAAAAATAGTAATACTTTCCATGGAAATATCTAAATACCCTCTTAATGAAAGTTCAATGCTCTTTACTAGGGTTCAACATAAACCTATTAAAAGCTCCTATTTCTTGGGAAATAGTCAATCTATTACAAAATTTTACATACATCATACTACCAATGACAATAACATAAGGAATACTATAAATCCCACTAAAATCATCATTATATTTAGGACACATGTCTAAAGTAAGTTTAATACTAACAAGAAATAAAATACTCACTAGTTTATGACCATGCATACTAAATCATCACAAAATGGTATCCACATACTCCAACTCAACCAAAGCTTTATGTACACCCAATCCATACCAATCTCCATGCCAAGAGATACTTCATAAGTCTCAAGTTTATATCAAATGTGCTAGAAATGTGACTTTTTAGCTCCCTAATCACCACCTTGCTATTACCAATAAATAACATATCATCCACATACAAGACAATTATTAGAATATGGTCATCGATAATATTAACATAAACAATTTTTTTTCACTCCTAACAAAACCTAAGCTTAATGTGAAAGCATAAAAAATTTGATACCACATCTTGGGTGATTATTTTAGACCATACAATACCTATTTCAACATGCAAACCGAATGTTCCTTCTCCTTCGCAACAAAACCATTAGATTGTCACATATGAATAATCTCCTCTAGATCCCCATTAAAGAAAAAAACTTGACACAAATTTTCTCAAGTTCAAAATCACAAGCTACAGTAATAGCCAAAAATAATCTAACAAAAGATAACTTAGCAAAAAAGAGAAAATATTATTGAAATCAACTCGCTCTCTCCAGACTAGCCCTTGTCCACCAATTTAACATTGTGCCACTCTAACCAACCATCTACATTTTTTTTTTACACCCACTTGTAACCAATGTAATTTATTCCCTTGGGAAAACTAACAAGATCCCAAGTGCCACGATTGTCTAATACCATCATCTCCTTCTACATGGCCTGCATCCAAGAATCACTATCCTCTAAAGATAGACCCTCCTTAAAAGATTTCGTTTCATCATAAATACTCAAATAACAAAATAGACAACATAAAAATCTTGTGGGCTATTCTTGTCAATTAGATTTTTTCGTCTTGTAGATCTCTAAAAGGTACAAGTAATGGGATTTGAGTATTCTATGTACTTATCTTGCACATCCTCATCTAAACTCTCATGTGAACCCTCTTCTTCTTCTCCATCATTTGATCCATTTAACTATTCATCCACATGTGCATCTTCCTTATTTTCTATTTTTTCCTCGAAGTGCACTATTTTTCTCTTTCCTTTCTTTTGGATGTTCTTCACTTGAATAAACTCTAAATTCCATGAAAATCACATCAATAAACATTTTTTTCAGTTAGAGGATTTTGAAGCTTATAAACTTTATTTCCCACCATTACCAAATTGAATATGTATTTCTAAGATTTTGATCTAATTTAGGTCACTTGTTTAGAGGCACATAAACATAGTACTCATAACCAAATACCCTTAAATGTGAAATTGAAGTACTCCTCCCTTTCCACACTTCATAAGGAGTTTTATCAACAAGAATTGAATAAGGAGAGTTAAATAGCATGTAGTTATTATAGCCTCTACCCAAGAGTATTGATCTATCTACATACCATTTAGCCCACTTCTAGGTCTTTTCATGAAGGTTAGGTTCTTTCTTTCTACTACCCCATTTTGTTGGGGGTGTGTAAGGTGTAGTATTTTATTGAATAATACTTGCATGGTTACAAAATTCATCAAGTTCCTTGAAAATAACAAATTAAAAAGAGAAATAGCATAAAGATTCTAAGCAATATGGAACCGTGTACCTCATTTACTCTTTTCTCCTCAGATTGAGCTAGAAGAAGAGTTGTACCCAATACTCTCTTGATTTTCTCTCTTGATGCATGTAATGCGATTGCTTATGAAACCAAAAATATGATAGTAGGATTGAAATGATGAGAGATCAAATGGATATCATAAGGAAGTGATGAGGATGAAGTAGATAGAAAATGAAATAACATAAGGCTATAGAAGAAATAGATTCAATATGAAAAATGGATAGCATAACAATTTGATGATGGAAGATGCTCAAATGGGATGAGAGGCCTCTCACTTATAGAATTCCCCAGGGATAAATCAAGGGTCGAAATGCATTGGTTGATGGATGACTAAGATTGATTGAGAGATTAGGGTTTAGATTAAGGATTATCCTTGTAAAAAGTATCACAAGAGGGATAGAGGTGTAAAAGGTAGGCTTGACTTTTGCATCCTCTCACATGTGAGAGATAAAGATTTGAGGGATACTTGTCACATGATGACAAGTTTAGATTATGATTATGGGAATGGATTCAATGGCTAGGATTGAATGGATTTAAATATTGGAGGAAAAAGAGATGAATATTAATTATCTTAAATCAATGAATTAAGTGGGTATTAATTAATTGATTTAGCTGGAGGATTTTGTGGATAAGGATAGGCTCAATTAAATAAATATAAAATTATTTAATTTAAGGTGAGGGATATAGAGTAAAAGTTAAACTTAATTAATTTAATTAATTAAGGGTGAGAGATAAAGGGGAAGGATGGATTAAATAAATAAATAATAATTAATTAATTAATGTCTAAAACAAGGTAAAGTCAAATGTGGTTGGGTATGGATAAATTTAGATGTCTACATTTTGTCCCTCTTTGACATGACATTGTGACTATAAAAGGTGGTTTTGTATCAAAGAAGAATAAATATAATGGTTAAATAAGAGATGAGGACTAGTGACATGATGCCCCTATCACTATCAAGGATGAGGAAGGATGAAAAGGTAGTAACTTGGTACTCCCCCTTAAAAGGATAGACAACTTGCAAGAACCTGAGTGTGCTCTCAAAATGGATAGGAGAACTAGAGGATGGAATATGAAAGGATGGATGTGAAAGAGATAGTGATGATGAAGAGTTGGATAAGAGGAAGGATGGTTGAGAATCAAGTTGAAATGATATAAATAACCTATATTTTGATATTGTACTTGATGTTATTCACCAAAGTATAAGGAACCAGGGTCACAATGTGTCAAGTACATGATAAAAAAGGTCAAATGAAAACATATGTGCCTTATGACACCTTGATATGGAAAACCATGTGCCCTTGTAGAAAAATGGTACAAAGACTATGATAGATGCAAAAAATGATAACCTACAAAGGAAACAAGAAAGAATGCACAACAATAAAAAAAAAACCAAGATTGTGCCCCTGGTCAAGCTGAAAATTGATTGATTGATGATAAGGATAGAAAAGTTAACAACAAGAACAATGCATACCCCAAGGATTGTGTTGTTAAAAATAAGGAAAACACTAGGATTGGGAAGGATACATCCCTATGATGATAATTGGATTAAAGTGGAGCAATGGATTATGAACTGATTTGGATTAAAAATGATGGATTCTTTGGGATGATATGCTAGATTGCAAAATTGTATTGCATGGATTAGGACCGAGTGCATTGGATGGATTGGATTGGGATTTTTCAGATTGCATGTATAGAGGGAGGATAAATGGATTGGATAAGATGGGATTGCATAAAGGATAGCATGGTTAGGATAAAATAATGAATGGGAAGCAATGAGAAGGGAGAACCAAGGATTGGTAAAAGATGGAAGGATAGAGGGATTGCTTGGATAAGATATAGAGGGATGGATTAGATAAAATGTAATAGGAAATAGGAGGATGAGAGCTCCAAGGAACATTTTTCAAATAAATAATATGTCCCACATTAGATGTAGTGTCATGGAGAATGGAAGATGAAAAAGGATGCATGAGATGGGAGGATAGTGTGAAAGGGGTGGAGGTGGATGAGAGAGGAAGTGAGGTTCATATTGTCCAAAGAATGCATTGATATTTTCTCTTATCATTATCAAGATCAAATGTAGGAAGGGGAGTAGAGGACTATTTAGATAAAATAGGGGGAAGGAGATAAGATGAGGGATATGGGATGAGGATATATGCATGGATATTTTCCCCTAGCATTATCAAGATAAAATATGGGAAGGGAGGATGCATTTGGATAGGATAGGAGGAAGGAGATAGGATGGGGAATATGTGATGAAGGATATTGGAGGATGCAAATAGGATATGGAAGGCAGAATAGAATGGATATTTACCCTAGGATCCTTATTAAGATCAAAATTAAGAAGGGAGGATGGAGTTGGCTAGGATGGGGAGAAAGGAGATAGGATGAGGGATATTGGATGAAGGATATTGGAGGATGTAGATAAGATATGGTAGGTAGGATAGAGTGAATATGAATATATGAAGCTTTCCCTCAAGTGTAGAGTGAAAGAGGATGGGTGATTACATATGGAACCTATTTGATAGGTTTTCATAATGGTAGTTGCATAAATCAACATGTAAAGTGGTGTTCACCATTGAACAATTTATTTCTCTTTATTTTTTTCAAATTTTTTAATTTTTTACTTTTTTTTTAAGATTTTTGGAATAAAATGGATGGAGAAGGACGAGGATAAGCAGATTTGGAAGATAATGGATGGGTGATAGGGAGATGGAGGAATGAATCAATCATATATTTCCATGAATTTTATCCCCTAAAGGTGTGTTATAATGGAACATGAAAATTGGAGGTATGTTGATTGACATTGGTAGAATGATGGTAAGTGTGATGAAATGGATAGGGAGATGTAGAGGGATAAGGATCTATAAAAATGATTAGATAAGAGGGAGGGAAAATTTATTTTGAATAATGGATGGGTGTTGGAAGATTTGTGGATGAGTGGAAGGAAATGTTTTGAAGACCAACATTGGCACACACCTTGAGGGGTAGTGGAGTTGTGGAAGAGAAGTGGATTTTAAATTTGGAGATTTAGATGGATGAATGAGGATGGATTTTGGGATACAGGGGTACAAAATGGATGAAGGAGATGATGAAGGACTTAGGATAGGGGATTTTGGGACATAAGGGCCCAAAATAGATTTGGAAGATGGGAGATTTTTAGATGGAGCATTGAAGGGATTAGGAGTGGAAGATACTTGTGAAGGAGTAGATTTGGATGTCAATTTGGCTAGTGCTTTAGGATACATTTCTTTTTTTATTTTCTTAGGAATCCACATGATTTTTTTCTTTGATTTTTTCTTCATGGGCCTTTGCGGCCTTTTGGATTGAGATTTCCTTTGGATCTTTTTTTTTGGATTTAGCATGTCCTTTGGATGGGACATGGTGATTCTTAGATTTTTTTGGATTTTTAGCTTCATGCATTTTACATCCAAATTGTTTCCAATATAATTGATATGGGTGTATGAAGATGAATTATTTAGAGATATGATAGATGGGTTGATGTAGGGATTATGTTGGAAGGAATCAAAGTATGTGTACCTTACTGAGTGGACCTCTGTTATGACTGAGGTGTAGGTTCTATCTCTTCTTTAGAACTATTTGAGCTCTCTTCCTCTTCAAGTCCTTCTTGGGATTTTGGTTCAACATTCTTAACTTTTGGGAACTTAATTGAATCAAATCTTTCTTTCCATCCTTCTTCGGCTACAATGTTATGGAAGAATAATTAACTTCTCTAAAGATAAAACTTTTGATAAAAAATAAAACTTTTGGGAACTTAATTGAATCACATCTTTCTTTCCATCCTTCTTCAGCTACAATGTTATGGAAGAATAATTAACTTCCTAAAGATAAAACTTTTGATAAAGAAATCTCTTAGCCACAAGGTCCCAAAGCTTGCATCCTTCCACACCAACACCATAACCATTGAAAATACATTTTACAAACTTGTTCTCCAACTTTGGTTGCTTGTTGCTAGGCACATGTGCATGTGCCTCACAAGCAAAAGTCTTGAAGATGTATTAACAAGGGAGTTTTTCAACCACGCCTCCACAGGTGTCGTATGAATAAAATTTTATGTAGGAGACATTAACCAAGTAACAATGTATGGAAACTGCTTACAACCAAAAAAACCCAAACCAACCCCACTCAACATAGCCCTAACCCTCTCCATCAACATCCTATTCATTCTTTATGCAACTCAATTTTTTGTAGGGGTGTACAAATTTGTCTTATGTCTTTCTATTCCATTTTCCTTATAGAATATATCAATATCTACTAAACAAAACTCACCACCATTAGTAGTCCTCAAGATATTAATCTTCCTACCAATATAATTCTCTACAAGAGCCTCCAAATCTTTAAAATGATTGAATAATTTGTATTTACTTCTAAGAAAATATACCCATGTCCTATTCTAATGATAAATGAAAGAAACATAATATATAGATTTATAAATTAAAGGAACATTAATAGAACCAAATACATAAGAATGGATTAAATTCAAAACCTTAGACGATTTATGAGAATTGGAGTAAATTTGAATATAGTTTATTATCTATATACACAATGTTCTTAGAAACCAAATTCATGATTACAACCATTTAACCCATCAACAAGGTTTTTATTTTTCGGGGTCCTTAAACCTTTCTCACCTACATACATAGCCTATTATTTGGTTCCATAACATTGTTTTCTCTATTGGAAGATTACTCTCCAAAGCATGAGCACCCTTAGGTACCCAGAAAGCATGACCATCAAAAGTAGACACAACACACCTTTTTGTTGTTGGTTCGAATAGTGAAGGTGAATATTCTAAAAATCTATTTATTGCAAAAACTAAAGAACTATTACAATGAATTGTGCATGCATCTAACTAAAATAGAGTTCCAATCAAAACACCCCCAGCAAGAAACATAACCTCTTTGACCATCTTGCATCCTCCATTTGAGAAAACAACCTACACACCTACATAATTCAGTTTACTTATAGAAAGTAGGTTTTATACCAAAATAGGGATATGCCATACACATTTGATCCCATTTACTCATTCATCAAGAAATAAAATAAGGACTCTACCATGGCCAAATATCTTTAGATACGAATGATCTCCCAGGTACACCTTCCTACCATCATATTCTTCATATTTTAAAACCAACCTCAATGAGAGGTCATGTGAAAAGAGGCAGTGGATTCAATCTGTTGGAGTAAATAGGTCATCCCCTAATAATTAATTAATTATTAAACACCTTTTTACTTTAATTATTTAAGATAAATTTATGAGTTTATATTTTTATTATTAGATCAAGCTATATTTAACACATGTCTCATTGTATTAGATGATGACACTTGTCCCAATCTAATCAAACCCTCATTTAGGGTTTAATTTTTTAATTTTATAAGAGTTCATCTTTTATTGTAAAATTTCTTAGGTTGTTGATCACATCATCTTGATTTGATCTTTCTTTTGTGATAGGATAATTGGTTGAAGGTGACTTCTAGGAGTTGTGGGCTTCAATCATCAACTTATTCAAAATTTGAGAAAGATGGCCTTGATAAAAAAATTGATGTATTCTGGAGAAAAATGGACCATACCATTATGTTTGGAGCAACTGAATACCTAAGAATCAATAATCGTTTCATGAAAATTTGAATGCAATTTTTTTTGGACACAAGAATCTATAAATCAAAATTCCATACATTCAAACAAAATCTATATGGTTTATGGATTCATATGTTGTGTACTATACTACATAGGTTCATTCACCATTAAAGCCTAAGTCTGCACATAGAAAATTAAATAAATACGACAGAAAAATATTTTACAGCGACGATTTTTTTGCAGGAGGTGACATCAATTTTTTGGCCAACATATTCTAGTGATTCTTCTTCAAGTGGCTACTTCACCACCTATCACCCACATTTTAAGCGGTGTTGTTGCTCACAACGGTTTCCGTTGACCTCAGCTCCGCTTGCAGTTTGATTGCTGCCAATGGGGTAGCCCCTGATACGGTCCTATTAGCTTCCAAGGGCTAGCAGACCAGGCTAGAACTTAGCTCTCGGTCACAGACGTGATTGAGGGCTTCTTTTTAAGCCCCCCATTTTCCCTAGGGGCCAAATTGTGTAACTTTTAGTAAATTGGGTATAATCAGGCGTCCGATCTCTATTTTTTGAAAGCTATATATCATTGGAAATCTAGTTTTGAGCCCAATCCAATGGTGTAAGTTATTTTTCTTTATTTTTATCTTGATAAATTATATAGGTATTTGAAGTCAGATAAAAAAAATTGCTTATAAGGTCATAATATTTGACTGGGTTATTGAATTTTCACAATTCTTGTGGAATCAGAAAGATGATTTAGCCTTCTTCATAGATCTTAGGACTATTTTTGCAAAAAATTAACTAAGCATTTGTTATTTTAATCAAATATCATATTTCCCTTTTTTGGTTATTTTCTTGGAAAACATATAAACAGGTCAATTTTTTGGGATCAAAGGGGAATTTTATTGCATTGAGGGGGTATGTACTATTGTATCAATTCAATTCTATAATTTTTCATCAAGGATCCAACATATATTTCTTTTCACTCCATACAACTAATATGGTTGGAAGAAACAAATGGAGACACATATGAAGAAATCAGGGTTATATAGAGTGACCATGGGTATAAAACTTGAACCTATAGGTGATATAGAGAAGAGAAAGTGGTTTAATAGATGTGATGAGGCTTTGCAAAATTATGCATGTCTATCTATCTTGATTTTTTATTTCATGTTAAATATTATCATATCTAGACTCAATTAGAGTCCTTGTTTAGGAAAATTAGGATGATTTAAGAGGATTTCAATTGGAGGATGAGCTTATTGAATTGACTCATCGAGATTTTTATAGCATCCAATACTTTTTTGTTGGAGTAGCCAATATTTTCTTGCAAACTCAAAGTAATTCACAAATGAGCATATGCAATATGAGAAAATATCCTAAGCATGTAATATATTATAAAATGTATAAATGATCCTTTCTTATAAAGGCAATGATGAAGAGGTGAGAAGGTAGGAGTCAAACTATGACTACCCCTACTTGTATGAAACAAGTGTAGGACTCTATGGACAAGTGTTGAGACACTTGGTGAGTCTACATAAGGTGAGACAAAATTCTAGATAACCTCTAAGTGAGCTTAAGCGTAGTGTGAATATGACTCTACTAAGTAGGCTAAAAGCTAACTAGTTTGATAATACCTCTTTTCACACAAAAATTCTTCACCAAACTCAAGTCTATTAGATTGCAGTTGACATAGAGTGGTATTTAAAAAGATGACACTTAGTTGATTGTTTCCATCCTTGCCAAACTTGGTCCTGAGTATTCTATTTTTGTTTCTTCCTTTCATGCTATTAGAGATGCACTTGGTAGCAACTTCATAATGCCTTCACTTGATGTTTTTGCTACATCACTCACTTGAGAGTGGGAAAAGTTGGTACAAATGGACTCATTGAATTCTTCCAAATCATAGGCTCTTATTGCATCACTAGGTACTAGAGATCTAAAGACTTCAAATAGAAAAGGCAAGAAACAAAAATAAAAGGATTCCAAGTCACATGAGCAAGCCAAGGAATCAAATTCACAAGATACCTTAGATTCTTCTTCCTCTTCTAAGGGGAAATCATTTAATAAGGATTGACCAAAATGTGCATATTGCACAAAAACATGATATGATGAGCATCAGTGTTATGCAAAGCATATTGATGAGCTAAAACATCTACTACAAAGGAAAAATATTCAATTATCTTCATCCTCTTCTTCCATTTTAGAACCTTCAAATTCAAGGTCAACAACCATGGCATGTGGAGTACACAAGATGAAAGGAAATTTTCTCTTTTCATCCACCAATATATAGTACAACAAATGGCTTCTTGATTCAGGAGCCTCAAATCACATGGCTTCATCTTCGGGTTTGTTCTCTTCATATGAGCGTTGCACATTACCACATATTTTGATGGAGAATAAAATTTATATGAGTGTTACTAGGAAATGATCCATAGATTTTGATGATGACACATTTCATGATGTACTTTGTTTCCCTTCATTACCTTCCAATCTACTTTCCATCTATCAAATTGCACATAGTGGGGTAGGCAAGATAGTAGAGTTCACACCTGATTTAGTGCTTATCAAAGATCTGAACAATAGAGATATTCTTGCAATTGGGACAATAGATCATGACTCTCGATTGTATTCCTTCTCTCATTTTTCTCCATATGAGGTTGCACTATCATTGATTGGTCTTCACTCTCATGCATCTACAGTGGATCAAATATCTAAGGAGAAATTTGGTCACTTGAACCTATGTGTACTTCCATTGTCCACCTTGGTTCATGAGACTTGTACTGAGATTCCACCTCCATCACCTCCTACATCTTCAGATATTAGTTCACTTTAGTGGGATGTTTATATAGTCTTTTAATTTTAGCTTTGTGGGATGACTACTTGTCAAACATTGCAGATTTATTTGTTGAGTCACATAATGCAAATATTGAGGACACACTTGAGGATATTCACTTCCTCTTTGAAGATAGCTATGAACCACCTGTCATCACTTCAAAATTTCCTTTGGAGGTTGTTCTACATATCTTTACAATTGTTTGGATTTGCTTCATCTGATTTGGCTTCATTTGATTCAGACATGTGGACCCTTGAGCATTTTTCCATGGAATCCATTATGAAACCTCTTCTCCTAAGAGAGTTTCTTCTACATTTTCTATTGGATGTGTTTCTTCCTAAGGGGAGGAACAATGTGTCATTTTCATATCATCATCAACATTCTTCTTCAAGCATTCACTTTTGGTAGAGGAGCTACTTCCTTTTGAGGGGGATTCATTGTCTCATATTTTATCTTCTATGTGGGGGGATCTTGATTGTACATATGTGACTGAAGCAATACTTGGGGGGACATGTCGAGTCCTACATTTCTTTGTCCCATGTAAAATTTCATTTTTTATCTCTTTTGGAGAGGATTTTTTCCCATGAAGTTTTCCCCTTTTCTCTGATTACGAGTGATTTAAGTTGCTTGTTCAAGGGTACCTCATCAGGCCTTGTATCCAGGACCCATTATACATCCAACTTTGATTCCTTTGTTAGTTTTTTAGTTTCTACCTAAGTTGATCTTACAGGGGAGTATTGGAGTAAATAGGTCATCATCCGATAATTAATTAATCATTAATCAATTATTAGACACCTTTTTACTTTAATTACTTAATCTAAACTTAGTACTTTATTTTTTATTATTGATTGAGCTATATTTAACACATGTTATCTCATTGCATTAGATGATGACACTTGTCTCAATCTAATCAAACCCTCATCTAGGGTTTGATTTTTTCTTTTATAAGCATTCACCTTTCAGTGTAATCATTCATTCAAGTTATTGCATCAATATAATTTCTTAGGTTGTTGAGCACATCATCTTGATTTGATCTCTCTTTTGTGATAGGATAATTGCTTGTAGGTGACTTATGGGAGCTATGGGGTTCAATCATCAACTCCAACACAATAAACCATGCACCCCATGGGAATTGGATCTAGAGTTATCTTGCTTCTTGTCCTTCCTATTTATTTTTTATTTGAATCTTCCATGAACTAACATGACATCCTTAGCCGACTTTAAACTCTTCCTTCTCATTATTTCTTCTAAAAGAAAATATGCAACCACTTAATCCATCTTGAACTTAGTAGCGGTGATCCCAATGACCATAATAAGGTGGCCACAAGTCTTGCAAATAACACAACAAAGTCATACACTGATCTCCCTCCTCCATTTTCACTCCCATAGAGTACAACTGGGTAACTATCACATCAAATCCATTTAGATGTTTTACCACAAACCCATCATCATCCAGCCTAAGGGTATACAATTTTTTCTAAAGAAAAGATTATTCACCAAGAATTTAACCTTATAATTTTCTCCAAGCTTTATCCAAGGATTTTCTACAATAGTCTCTCCATGCACATTCAACAACATTGAATCAACCGAATTGATTCTAATAGAACCATTTTATTTTCTATCCATCTTGTCCTAATATTCTTGTGATCTATCTATAGGTTTGAATTTAGATACTATAGCCCATAGATCTTGGTCTACGAGCACATCCCCCAGCTTGAGCTTCCACAACTCAAATTTTGTTCCTAATAACTTCTCTATCTCTATCCTTAATGTGATTTCCATCACTTCTTGTAATAATGTCTAAATCCTCTCTATGCAAGATCCGACTCAAATGAATATTAGTACAAAAGACACTCTACCCAACACCTATAATTTGAGGTGATCAAGCTCTGATATGAAATGGAAGGAAGAAGGGTACACGGGAATGCTTCCTATGCTAGTATTAGAAGGAGAGTTGTGCAAATTTTAATATTTTAACAATTAAAAAAATAGAAACACATTTAAATATAAAATAAATATTAAAAACCATAACACATGTGTATGTTGTGAAAACCATTTTGGAATAAAACCCAACATTCCAAAGAAGCTTAATGTAGTATACAGTAAATCACAATTACAATACACTTATAGAGAAAGACTTCATAAGAGTATCACCAACCAAATAAATAGAGGGACTTTTATAGCTTAGCAATATCTATAAAAATTCTACACACAACCTCTATCTCAAGAACCTAATATATAGGAAATATAAAACCTTAAACTATCAAATGGTAATTATAAATCCATGAGCTAAAACCACCCAAAATTGGTACCCAAATTATCCCCCAATCAAATATGCATTATGACGTGTAATAATACACATCATAAGTTCTTCAACAAGTGTAACTCCCCTTTACATTCTTTTATGCATCTAACAACTTCTTACATTTCCCAAGAAAACATTTGGATGACATAAATTTTGATTTGGTGCATTGATTGAGCCTATTTTTTTTGTAAACTGAAGTAATCAAAGAGATATATGCAACAAGCACCCCATAGGTGATTTAAATTAAACATAAATTTTTATTTTAGCCAAAAAATAAGCCTATAGCCTTGAAATTGTGTTTTTCATTTTTATCCAAAAATCTTACCTTTTGTACTTTTAACATTAGGAGCAAGATTGAGACACCTTTCCCAACATGGAGTAAGTGGCAATAGAGGAGTATGATTCCTTGGCCACTAATATATTGTGGATGTTTGATATATTTCTTTATTTTCTTAGTTTTTTTTACATGTGCTTGAATCCTCCCTTATATAGGGAGTTTTTTTATAGATTTTATCAATGACCACTTTTGCAATTTTGATGTGACATATGATGAAGCCCTTTATACTTAGATTTCAATTGAAATATATAGAGATTCACCTTTGACACATGTTTTTCCTTGATGGAATTGATGAACACTAATTTTCACTTGTATATTTGGATTAGTTAGGTTTATATATTATTATATATTTATTTTATATGTGGATGTGTACATGTAGAGAAGATTGTACATAGTTAAAAAATTTACAAACATGGTTTTTACCTTGTGGTAATTTATTTACTTGACAAAACACATCCACATATATGATATTGAAGCAAAATGATAACTCTTTTCTAATTTTTTCCCTAGTGGAATTATAGGTTAGCTAAGGCATTATCTATTTTCTATACTTCTAAGATGTAGGATTGTAGGATTTGAAATGAAAGAAAAAGGGGGGAAGCAAAGTGTGGAATGATCTAAGGGTTTAAACACACTCACCCTTTCCTTAATTTCATTAGAAAAATAGATCTCCCAAGGATAGGATTGACTTTCAAGCTTGAGGTGAGTCAACCCTATTAGAAAGGTCTATTGTTTTATTATGACAAAAATGATTGATTGGTACTTTTGGGAGATAAATTAAAATGCATTAACTAGCTAACTTACATGACCTAACACTTGAAATGTAGAGTATTATGATAGTAGAAACGAAAATAGTAATTTGTAGGAAAATCTAATAAGGGAAGAATGGTATGTACCTGGCCTAAAAAGTAGGTTTTGAGCTCTGTAGCAGGACTATTTTTCCCTAGGGCGAATGGGTCCTAGTGCACTTGGGTCCAAAATCTAATTTTGCAATCCTCAAATTTCGGATCTAAGCTTCTAATTTCTCTAGGTTTGACTGGCGGAAAACCGAAAATAAAATTTGTAGGTGAGTTTCCTTAGCTTGACAACAATGATGACAATTTTGAAAATTTTGCAAAGTTTCTCTTTTGATCAATGTTCAACCCTTCTTCACTTGTAAATCTTTACATGCAAATATAGAAGAATTTTTTTTTTTTTTTGGGATGAATGGGGGTTTACCTTAGTCAAACCCCATGTTGGTAATTAAACCTTGATTACTAACACCAATGTGATCTTAGGACTATAAAGAAGGATATGGGTATGAATGATGCATAGTCCTTGTATTGTCGTAAATTGTCACCTTATGTTTTTCCCCCCTTAAATTATTAGACCTAATTGAGTATTTAATTTCCTAAATTATGCATTCTATGGCCCATTTTTAACAATTTTTGATGAATTGCAAACGAGAAATAATTGCATTTATGTAAGACCTTCCCCTCGATACTTAAAAACCTAAAAAATAGGGCAAGGACACTCACTACTTGGGTGTGAGTATCCCCTATTTTAGCTCCAAATTCAAATATGTTGGTTGTGGTAGTTTAATATTTGCAATTCAAGTGTGTATGTTGGCCATCAAGATTTTAATTTTTGGGAAATTGAATAAATGCTTATAAATACTTAGTTATTGGATCATTTTGGGATCCATCTAGCATTAAGTGAAATCATATTAGCAAACTTTTGATCAAGAGAATTCAAGAGCAAGTCAAGAGCAACATTTTTAGAGATTAAATGTAGAAATTCAACATCCTAAAATCATGCCAAATTCTATGTGAGTTTATGTGTGTTCATGTTGTCATTGTTTTATAAAGGCTAACACTTTTGTAGGTCTCCAAGAAATTCAAGAATTCAAGCAATACAGAAAAGAAAGATCCAAGTCCTTGAGGTGATGTGCATGACTTTAGTCCTTCAAGGAAGTCATTGAAGGGTGGTGAGTTGCAACATTTTGTGATTTCATCATTCCTTCCCTTTCAATTATCTGTTTATCATTGACATTACCATTGTGGAAGTGGAAACACTTACACATGGTTTGATTGAGGCAGGCCCCTAAATGGCCCAACATCTCTTCTCTTTGTGAATGTGCAGATCTTAGGTTTGAAGAGGATTGAAAGGATCTTGAAGGAAATTTATTCATTGTTGTATTCAAAACTCTACATCTCGTCAACTCGCAAAAACTCAGTTACATAAATATATGGCAGTGTTCCAATAGATTTGCAAGCATGAATCCAAAGCTTAGATCTAACATCAGAAGACCCTGAAAACATATCTAAAAAATCTATACAAGGACACTTATACCTTGGGCATTTGTGTCCTCCATTTTTAGCCTCATATTTGAACCACATGTGCACAATTTCCTTCTCTACTCATTTCTATTGTCTAAATTTTTTTGTGAACTTCTTTGTTTTATGTATTTATATTAGAATAGTAAATCACACTATTACCCTACTTAGATAATTGCATTTCATCATTAAGACATTTACAGATTTGGTTAAGGTTTGGTTGACTCACCTATCAAGTTTTAATTCAAGCACATACCTTGTCCAAATCCATCAAAACCCTCATCCCACCTTTGTGTTCCATTGAAAATAAACCCATTTCCTCTATCCACATATATATGTTGCACAGGCGGCTATAATTGCATGAAAAGATCGACTTGTTAATGCCCGATATAGCCGTTGGATTTATACAAGATCCAAGATCCACATGAGGTGGCTAAACCATGTCATGAAGCCTAAGCACCACGTTGTCCCATGTTGAGGAGACCAAGGGTGACACCTTGCAACAATCCCCCAGTGCAAGCAAGGGGTTCAAACCTGTGACCTCGACTCTGATACCAATTGTTGCACAAGCAATTATCGTTGCACCAAAAGATTGACCTATTAATGCCTAATACAACCGCTAGATTTATACAAGATCCAAGATCCACAAGAGGTGGTTAAAACATTTCACAAAGCCTGAGCGTCACATCGGCCCATGCCGAGGAGACCAAGGGCAACACCTTGCAATAATATACATATCAAAAACATTTGGGAAAGGTGTCAGACCCTAAGGTGAAAACTCAAAGGTTTCCATTTCCTATTGTTTCATTTTGGTGAACCCGACTTTATTAAATTATATACCTTCTAAAATTTACCATAATTCACCCTAGATCTAAGTTTTGCATATCATTGTTTTGCATTTCTCACTTAGGTTTTAATTTTTGCATCATAAAAATATAAAAAATATTGCATTAAAGGTTAAAATAGGATTTGTTTCAGTTATCTTAGATTAGATTTAATTTCAAATTGTATTTCATTAAAATAAAAAAAAAATCATTACATTCAAATTGCATCTTTCATTTAGGTCAAAAAAGTAAAAACATTGCATATTATTGTTTCAAAATTACATCAAAACATCATTTTTAGAACATTGCATCTTGGAATTAGTCAATCATTGCATCTTACATCTAAAAATTTGCATTCAAAATTTATCATTCATTTTTCACACATTTGCACACTTGCATTGTCCATTTCAATAGTCATAAAATCAATAAAAATTGGAAAATTATATATTGTCAAAACTATTTGTGCACATAATTGGGAACCTTTAATAGTAACAAGTGCAATCAAACTTTGAATTTCTAGACACCTTGTCTAGGACACAGATGCCCTGGGGGCCTCTATCTTGCATTTTGTGGCTAAAATTTGAATCTAATCTTTATTTTTGCGTTCTCTGTAGGATTCTATTGTTTGAATTTTGTTTATGCATTTCAAAATTGTCATTTACTTTCAATATTGTTGCATGTTTGCATTCTTAATTTCATAATCATAAGATCAACAAAATTTGGAAAACAATTCACTGTTTGACCTATTTTTATACAAATCTAGGAAACCTAAACAACACACTAAAAAATTAAACTTTGAAGTTTCTAAAACCCTACCTAGGACATAGATGCCCTGGGCACCTCTATCCTACCTTTTGGGACCCAGATTTTGTGAGAAAATTCTCTCAAGAGCCTCTATTCAAATCTGTAGTCTATTTTATAGTCACTTGTTGCATAACAGTCTAAACCTTAGTACAAACATTATATCATCATGATGGCTCAATATTTTGGTAAGATAATGACTTCTTTGAAATCCTTGGTTGATGTTTCAAGTTGCATGTTTGGTGATGACCCTAATTCAAATGAGGATATCCATGATATCTCACCTCACAATGCATGTCCTCGTATTGTGGATATCTTGGGACAAGATGAGGAAAGAATGCATGAATTCAAACAAAATTCCTTACGTAACCTTGAGAATAATGCAACATTTTATCCCTCAATGCAATGGCTTAATAATTCACATCAACAATCCACACCTCATACCATATAACCACGTGAAATATTCACTCTTTTACATCCCAAAAGTGAATCACAAAGTATACCTCAACCAATGCACATGGAAGCACCTATAACTAACAATCATACGGAGTTCTTGGTGCATCGACCAATCCCCCATCATATGAGCATAGGTTTACAAACACGCTCGTTAAATTGGAACAAGGATATAGACAAGGCATTAGGATTTTGAGAGAACGAGGATGTGAAATTAATCATGAACATGAATTCCATTCCCTCTTGGAGCAAACACCATCAAAAGATACCAAAGGACTCGATTACCAAGATCTTGAGCCTCTACAACAAATACTTATTCTACCAACCAATAAATATAGTCTGCGGTCCTCTTAAGAAGTTACCTTTCTTGCATCCTATAACCAATATTGAACAAACCTTAGACACACTTCTCAAAATAGGACACATTACATTGCCACAAATCCATCACAGAGAAGATAAGAAAGGAAAGAGTACTAATATATCTTACTATGCATATCACTAGAACACTTGGACATCTTATTGATGAATGTTGTGCTTTAAAGAATAAATTAAGAGAATTTTGTCCTTATGGGGATCAAGTCGAGCATATGATAGATTCACATTCATTTTTTTTTCTCCTTGTCATGTGGTGGTTATAGTATTACAACATGCTCACTACCATACATGAATATAAAATTAGCTTTTTGCATTCATATTTTATTTTGCAAGGAGTAGCATATCATAATCCATTGGGACATATAGTCCCCAGCTCATTGGTGGCATAAGGAATAGTCATTTCTTAGTGATGATAGCATACATATCCTAAGAAGTGTGACCTTTTCAATCAAAGTGTGGCCTTCTTGATCTATGTGAACTTATCTCTTTGGTGGTGATAATGGGTTTGATATTTCTCAAGAGTGTGACCTTTCTTGGAATATGGTGTTCCCCTTCGTGGTAATGCTATAGCTAGTATTCCCTAAGGTGTGAATTTATTTTTCCATGCATTGTCCTCTCTTGGAGGCACTGTCATGTCTGATATCCCCTAAGGTGTGACCTTTCATGTATTGAGAAAAGCCCCTTTGTTTTTGTGAATCATCTCTTGTGGTGATGTTACTATAACATCCTTGGAGTTTTTGGCCTTATTCTATTATTATTTATGCACCCCCTGAGGTGAGTTTTGTTCATCCCCAAGATGTTAAAATTTATGCACCCCCTGAAATGATATTTTTCGTCCCCCAAGATGTTAAAATTTATGCACCCCTTGAGGCAAGTTTGCCATTTTTGCTCCACTTTGTTCATGGGAGTTGAACTTAGTGTGGCATTGGCATTGCATTTTGATCATTTTATAGCACCTTATTAGGGTTATTGAGGAGTATAACTCTTGGTATGGTTGTCATGGGTATACACCTAGTGAAAAATGATCCTCACTAGACCTAGTGTGTTTCTCATTTTTTTACCTTGTCTTGGGGGCTCCCCTAGTGAAAAATGGTCCTCACTAGCTTGTGTGCCTTACAATTTGTGATTCACCTAGAAAATATTAGACTTTGCTATGGTGTGCATCATGAATTCCTTTTAACATGGCCACCTAGCATAACACACCTTGCTTGCTAGTGTATCCATGTGTTTCATGAGTGATGCGACATAACATAGCTTGCTAGTCCTCATGGGAGATAACATTTATTCGATGGATGACATTTGGTATTTGAGACAATTTAAGATTTATGTCTGTTTGCCTTACCGACTTAAATATTTAGTACTAAACTTTTGTTTTCGTTGTGTGATTTTGTGTGTTTTCTTTGTTCTTACATTGTTTTTATATCGTGTTTGTGTTCATTTTGTTATTGTCTATATGTTATGTTATGTCATGTTTTTTCATTGTGTATGCTTCATATTTTTTGACATTGTATTTTGGTGTATGTTGTCTTGTTGCATATCATACATGTGTGTGTTCCTTTGTGCTTATGTTGGTTTGCCATGAGATCTTGGATCTTGGGGGCTTGATCACCTCCCTTGATCCTTAGTCATCCTATCTCTTCAACATTTAGACAATCAAACCCCTCTTGACATAGATTTTCTACTTTAGTGTGAGTCTAAGTGTAAGTTCACACTCTCACTAAAGCGGGGGCTAAATGTACAATTGTAAATTGTCACCCTTGACAATTTCACCTTATGTTCCCCCCCTTAAATTATTGGAGTTGAGTATTTAATTTCCTAAATTATGCATTCTATGGCCCATTTTTAGCAATTTCTAATGAATTGCAAGTGAGAAATAATTGCATTTATCTAAGACCTTGCCCCGATACTTAAAAACTAAAAAATAGGGCAAGGACACTCACGCCCTAAGTGTGAGCATCCCCCTATTTTGGCTCCAAATTCAAATATGTCAGTTGTGGAAATTTAATATTTCCAATTCAAGTGTCTAAGTTGGCCATCAGGATTTTAATTTTCGGGAAATTGAATAAATGCCTATAAATACCTAGTTATTGCATCGTTTTGGGATCCATCTAATATTAAGTGAAACTATATTGGAAAAATTACAATCAAGAGCATTCAAGAGCAAGTCAAGAGAAAATTTTTTAGAGCTTTATTGTAGCAATTTAAGATCCTAACATCATGTCAAATTCTATGCGAGTTTATGTGTGTTCATGTTGTCATTATTTTGTGAAGGCTAACAATTTTGTAGGTCTCCAAGCAATTCAAGAATTCAAACAATCAAGAAAATCAAGATCCAAGTCCTTGAGGTGATGTGCATGACTTCAGTCCTTCAAGGAAGCTATTGAAGGGCGGTGAGTTGCAACATTTTATGATTTCATCATTCTTTCCCTTTCAGTGATTCATTTATCGTTGACATTGCCATTGTGAAAGTGGAAAAACTTACATGGGGTTTGAATGAGGCAAGCCCATAAAGGTCCCAACATCTCTTCTCTTTGTGAATGTGCATATCTTAGGTTTGAAGAGGATTGAAAGGATCTTGAAAACAATTTATTCATTGTTGCATTTGAAACCCTACATCTTGTCAACCCACAAAAACTTAGATACAAAAATATTTGGTAGTGTTCTAACAAATTTATAGGAAGGAATCCTAAGCTCAAACCTGACATCAGAAGACCCCAAAAATAGATCCAAAAAATCTATACAAGGACACTCATGCCCTGGGTGTCGTTGTCCTCCATTTTTAGCCCTAGATTTGAACCACAACTGCATAGTGTCCTGCTTTGCTCATTTCTGTTGTCCGAATTTGTCTGTGAACTTCTATGTTTTTTGTATTTACACCAGAACAATAAATTACACTATTACTCTAGTTAGATCATTATGTTTCAGCATTAATACATTTCCAGATTTGGTTAAGGGTTGGTTGATTCACCTATCAGGTTGTAAGTCAATCACATACCTTATCCAAATCCATCAAAACCCTCATCCCACCTTTGCATTCCATTCAAAATCAACCCATTACACAAAAATATCCACTAAAGGGCCTTTTGGAAAAAAAGACACTATATAGTCAATTAACAAAAAATCCACTAAAGGGCCTTTTGGAAAAAAAAAATATGTAATAGGAAATTGGAGGAACTTTGAAACAAAAAGGACCTCACTATCATAGTCATAAAAAAAGGACCTCACTATCATAGTCATAAGATGTCAAAACCCACAAATCCATATAAAGAATGTGAAATTTGGACTCAAGAGATTCTAGGGAAATTTTATTTTTGTGTCATGTGACCTTGCACAAGTGTATGATTTTATAAAAAATAATCAATAAAAAAAATAGTGGTTTGTGGTACTATTAAAACTACATAATTAAGACTTAACTATGTGGATTACACATATACCATCAATGGACTATGTATTTATTGCAGCTAACAATCACCTAGCTCAAGTGCCTCCAAGTGCCCCACTTTACAACACAACCCCCATCGACACCTCTAGACCAGTACACCATCCTATCATCAATCCTCTACCTCTACCTAGCCTAAAATGAGCATCACTTTCCATCACTTAGACTAGAAAGGCCACCAACTGCAGTACCCACAAACCACTAGGGCCTATTTCTATTTGCTAAAGGAGGCACTTTTCTTTTGAAAGACATATCTCAAAAATATGGAGTTGGATTTTAAAAAAAAAGGTGTCAAAAACTAGTTCTATGAGTTATGCAACCATCCACCTATTATTTCCAAATTTTACCCCAAGTACTTATAAATTCAATTTAAAGCCATTTTTTATTTTAAAACTTCTACTAGACATAACTTTTTCCCACAATATTGAAATTAAGAAAAAAATCAAATTGCTCAGAATTTCACAAGGGTTCCAAATTTGTAGTTTATTTTTTCTCTTAGAATTCATATTTTTATAGAAATTATGAAAACTTTGTAACTTATAAACAAGATTCTCTACGATTTCTCTATTGCAAATCACACTAAAATAAAGTACGAAATAATATATTTCGGGGTGGGGGATTCTAATTTAGTGACTAACATAATTTGTGAATGTATTTTTTCCCTATTATTATCTTATTTATTCCTTCTACATGGTCCAACATGGTTAATTCCACACTAATTTTCATGTCTTTTAATTACTTTGATAGACAAAGTAAAATATAAATAATCATGTAAAGTAAAGAATACTAGTGAATAATTATTAGGGTAGGAATAGAACTAGTTAATATAGTAGCTAAATTTAAATTCTTTATGAAAATATATGAAGCATGTAGCTTGCTTTGTTTAGCCATCTCACATAATCTTTTATTTTATGTTCAATCTCTCAAGAATTCTTGATGAAATTTGGACAAAGTTTAAAAATTTATACGGTAAAAATAATAAAATTCATGGTCATCAATTAGATAATGAGTTAAAAGGCTTAAATCCTACTAATTGTATAAGGATTCAATACTTTATGTCAAAATTGGAGTCCCTTTTATGCCACTAGAGATGCCTTAGGACTAATTTTACCATTCCTTTAAATCATTTATATAATTTCTCACTCATGAGTAGGATATGATAATTTACATGGAATATTATCTAATAAATCTTCAAAAACTACTACCTTAATTATCAACAAAACTAAAAAGGATTAGAAAGGACAAGACTTCAAATACATAGGACAAGAAGACAAAGACATCAAATCAACCATATAAGTGCAAATTTTTCTACTCTGAAAAATATTAAAAAAAAGGGGGCACTAAGTGTAGTTACTACAAAAATGGGGCATGATGAGTCTTCATGTATAAGGAAAAAAAATGACTCTCACATATATCTTCTTAAAGATAATAACTTCAAGGTTCCTAAGTAATTTAGTGGACCCAAATCATCAACCTCCTCCAACACAAGGAAAGGAAAAGGAAAATATCACTACTATTTCCTCTTCATGATCTTCTACAACATCAATACTTGATTTGGGTGCTACAAACCACATGGTCGTTAATTGAATTTTTTTCACTTAAGTCATGATCTACTCCGACTATTTACATGAGTGATGGTTCTACAACTAATGTTATAGGGATTGGTTTAGTTGAGATGGTTGTATGACACTTTAACAATGTTCCATGTGTTCCTTCATTATCATCCAAACTTCTCTCCATCTATTAGCTTACTCATATAGGGTCGGGGAAGCAATTTGAGTTTACTCTAGAGATAGTTGCTATAAGGGATCTTGAAGATGATTCCAAAGTTTATGATTTACCATAAGGTATCCATCAGATACTTGAAGGACTTAGTTGTAATATTATTATTTACCTCATGCATATATAGTTAGATCCTTTGATCCAAAAACATTTGAGGAATCAAAGAGTATAATTGAATGGGACCTAGTTATGGAGGAAGAATACA
This sequence comes from Sequoiadendron giganteum, assembly GCA_007115665.2. Classification (NCBI taxonomy): domain Eukaryota; kingdom Viridiplantae; phylum Streptophyta; class Pinopsida; order Cupressales; family Cupressaceae; genus Sequoiadendron; species Sequoiadendron giganteum. Next base: position 643,622,850 of record CM021102.1, read on the forward strand.
CTTCCTTGATCATTAATCTCACTTGGGATCTAGTCCCACTCCCTAAGAGAAGAAAATTGATTTGACACAAATGAATCTTTTGAACCAATTATGTAGTAGATGGAAGAATTGATAGATACAAATAATGACTTGTTACTAAATGATTCTCACAAGTATCTTGCATATATTATTCTAGGACCTATTCATCTATCACCAAAATTATTTTTTTTTGCCTAACTCTCACCATTATTCTTGTTCACCACTAACTTGTAAATAAGATGGATGTAAAGATTATATTTATTTATGGTGATCTATAAGAGGGAATATGTATGACACAAACATATGGGTTCATTCATGATTATTCCTTGGCATGTATACTTTAGAAGTTCCTCTATGACTCCAAACAACCCCCCAAGGCTTGGTATGCCATGATGGATGCATTCCTTCTTTCTCTTGGTTTCACCCAATGCCACTTTGACCTTATAGTCTACATTCTATGCCAATATGAACAAATTTTCCTATTAATATTATACTTTGATGATTTTATCATCAACAAAAGCTCTTCATCCATATCTGGTTTCATACTACCTACTCTACATGACATACTCTCTATGGTAGACTTGGGATTATACATTACTTCCTTGAGATTGAGATCACTTAGATTAATTCTAGGATAAGTATTTATCAACACAAATATTCTCTTGATCTACTCTCATGGTTCCAAATGGATTCTTATAATCCCACCCCAACACTCTTTCTATTAGGCATAAAATCATAGGCTCATTTTTTGACTCCTCTTTTTAATGCTACCTTGTATCAATAACTTGTGGGGAGTCTCATATACCTCACACATACTCATCCTGATATTTCTTATGCTATTGGCATGGTCTCTCACTTTATGCAAGAGAATCATAAGATTCATTGGAAAGATACCAAATGTATACCACATTGTGTACAAGAGACACACTTATTTGGGATACACTATACAATAATTCAAGATATAGACTTAGTAGGATACATAGATTTTGATTGGGTTGGTGATTTTGGGGATCACAAGTCCACATATAGCTAAAAAAATCACCTTGGATGTGATATTTTATGTTGACTAAGCAAAAACAACATGATATTTATATCTCATCTATATATGAATTAATGCTACTACATAGGCCATTTGGCTTCATCGCATCCTAACAAAGTTTGACATCACCTATCAACTACCATCCATCAATTTTTTTGACAACCAAAATCCTATTGTAATCTCAAGAAATCTATTTCATCATTAATGATAAAAAAATATTAATATTTATATACACTACATTAGAGATCTTATATAATGTCAAATTATCAATCTTTAGTAATATCTTATATTATATTAGATTATAAATATTTTTCGAAAACCTTTCTAAAGAGCACATATGTTAATCTTTGAGGTCTTCTAGGGTTATGAGACACTATCACTTCTAGGGGGATATCTATATCTTCCACTTCCCTTCTTGGGATAGAGTTCCTTTCCTACACATTTTCTCTTTCTCTTCTTTTGGGGGGTAGCAATGTAGAGCTCCTTAATACCTTTCCAACGCTGCAAAGATAGTGAAAATCGGAGACCGTGGCAAAAAGTTATGAGCTCAGAAGCGAAAAAAGAACATTTGACTTCAAATAGAAATAAATTCAGTTGAACAAAAAAATACTGAAAAAAAACTGCACCACAGGATAGTGCTCAGAACCAGCTTTCTGGCGATATCTCGCTTGCCTGATTTCGATACCGTATGCCCAAGTTATGCCAAAAAGAAGAAAACTACTCCTTTAGGGAAAACTTGGGTTAGGAGGGGGCAAAGAGGGCCATACGACCACTAACATCATCTAATTATGAGCTTAAATTTGACGGCCATCTGGTTGTCGCTGGAAAAAATGCCCCTCTACTAGAAATTTTTTGGCGGTTGCCAGATTCTGCAAACGTGGCTGGAAAATTCTGGTGGAGATGTTGAAGGCGGCCAGGGGCTGGGCGCATAGCGCCTGATCCCCCATATGACCGGGTCAGGTGCTGAAGGAGCCCGCGGGGGCTGGGTCGACTAGCAGCAGATGGTGGGTCACCACTGCTCCTGGTGGCCATCGGGTGGCATGATAGTTGTGCCCAACTTTTAAACTGGTAGCACAAGATTTATGCATAGTTTTTGATTTTTTTTCACAATTTCTTGCCTCAAATTGCGTGCCCTGGGGCCATACGACTTTGGGGAAAAAAATTTTTTGCCTCTTCGATCGACTGTGTCCAAAATGGACAATTTTTATATGAAAATAGGGGTTTTTGGGCGTTGCGAACTCAATGGTGAAATTTGTTTTGTCCAAAAATGCCTAGATAAATAGGCTACCCCCAGATTTGTTGGATGTTGTGGTTGTGTTGCTGATATATTGTTGTCATTGATGTCAAAACTATTAGAATTTTAATCTGCTTAAGGTTGTATATGTCGAGGAGATTGAGAAAATTATAAAAAATATAGTATAGGCAACCAATGGAGCTGAGAATGTCAGAATGTTGGAAAGCTCTGTGTGTTGAAGATCTGAAGGTGTGCTTCAAAGGGTTTGTTGTTGAACCTTTCTAGTATGATGTTCGAAAGTTTCAGAGGTGCGCATGAAGCTTTGTGGAAGTTATGAGGATCTATGTGCCTACAGTTATTCAATTTCTGTAGATGGTGTTCTTGGTCAAAGTAGATGAAATTATGGTAATCTCATGTGTTACGCATGTACCTATGACATTCATGGATGAGTCTAGACCATACTCTATCCTTGATGTACGTCTACAGTGATTTGAGTGTTCATGATCAAAGATTTTTCCGATATGTGCCCGAGTGTTCATGTTCTTGGCCGGCATTGTGGTGTTAGCATGTTGCAAATCCATAAGGATTAATATTTTATTGTTTGGCATGTTTGGAGATGTTTGTTTGGGTCCTCACTATGTTGTGACCTACTTGTGTTGGTACACATTGAAATTTATTCATGTATCAAGGCCGATAGTTGTAATTTATTCTTTATTTGTTGCCGACTGATTAGTGGATGCAAATCCGTGTAGCGGATATATATACAAGATTGGTTTCCTCATTTATAACAAGTGCTCAAGTGATGTACAAGTGCGAATAAAGGTCAGATCATTCAGAGCAGAGTGTAGAAGAGTTTGAAGAAGTTTTGTGTGCCTAACTGGAACTATAATTAGGCTTTTGCAGAAGCTATTTTCTCATTTCAAATTGATCAGATGGATTTAATTTGATTACTGTATGTAAGGAAATGAGCCTTCCCTTTGAGCAGTGTGCTCTAGGCAGTGTGCCTGAATGCAAGTGCAGTCTCTTTTTATTCTTCATTATACTTCTAACAGAGTATAATCTTGTGGGCTAACATCCATCGTGGTTTTTCCCCTAACAAGGTTTCCAAGTATAAAATATTGGTGTCCATGTGTCTCTGATGTGTTGTTCATATGCTTGCACTGTTAATTATCAGATCTATGATTTAAGGATTGGTTAATGTTGTATAATTTTAATTTTGGTAACAACTGATTCACCCCCCCCTCTCAATTGTCTATCCTTGTTTTGCCTACAATTGGTATCAGAGCTAGTTCCTTTGAAAGAAGCTTAACAAATTAAAGTGATTCAAGATGGCATCATTTAAGAAGGATAGTCCTAGATTTGATGGTACAAACTACTCTCTATGGAAATTCAAGATGGAATGTTATTTGAGGTGCATTGGTGAACCTTTCTGGCAGATGACGCAAATTGCATATAATATTCCTCGGAATGGTCCCTCCTCTGAAGATGAGATCAAGAAAGAAGAAATTAATACCAGGTCAGTAGAAACATTGGTGAGTGTGTTGACAAATTCAGAAATGACAAATGTGATGGGATTGAAGATTGCATACCAAATTTGGAAAAAATTGGAAACATTGTATGAAGGAGATGCACTAGTGAAAAGTGCCAAGCTACAAAGTCTAGAAGGCAAGATGAGAACATATTTTCCTTCTCGCATAAGATAAATGGATTGGTGATGGACATTAGATGTGCCAGTGGAACTATGATTGATGATGAAATTGTGGCTAAGATACTTAAATCTGTGCCCCCTTCCTACAAGACAAAACCTCATGCTATTGATGAACTCAAATAGTGACAAATATTACAAAAGACATGTTCATTGGAAAATTTGTTGTATTTGAATTAAGTGAATTTGGTGAGTCTGCTCCTAAGAATGAATGTGCTTTCAAGGCCACTATATCCAAGAAAAAGAGATATGATTTAGGAGAGAGTTCCCAGAGAACATCCAGATATGAAGATGAGATGAAGCGGATTGAAGATGAAGAAAGGGAATTGGAAGAACTGGAAGAATTGATTATGAAAAGAGAATCAAGAGGTGATGGTAAGTACAAAGGAAAGTTACCTATTAAATGCGTTTATTGCAATAAGATAGGTCATTTTTCTTCTAGATGTCCTGAAAGAGTTTCAAAATATAAGCCTGAGAATACTAGATTTCAAAGAAAGTACTATTATGCTAAAGAAGTTGTAACTGATGAAGAATTTGATAAAGAAACTAGAAATGAAGATGAATGGGTATTTATTGCTATCAAAGAAAATGGTCAGGTGTCCACTGAATTTGCTAGTAATGCAAATGTTGAGAAATCTCTTGCAGCCAAATTTGAAGAGAAAGATGAGTGGGTAATTGATAGCGGATGCTCACATCATATGACTGGTGACAAAAGAAAATTTGTAAGCTTGGAAAAATATGATGGTGGTGTAGTGAGGTTCGATGACAACACTTCTGGTGTGATTCATGGCAGAGGCACTATTTATTTTGGTGGTAAGAACAATATTGATGATGTTCTTTATGTAGAAGGCCTAAAGCATAACTTGTTGAGTGTTGGACAAATGGTAGACAAAGGCTACAATCTACAGTTCAAGAATGGTAAATGCAGAATAACAGGAAGTTCAGGAAATATAATTGCTAAAGGAACAAAGACAAAAGGTAATATATTTCATTTAAGTACTGCTAGTCAAAGTTGTTTGATTGCTCAAATTGATGTAAGTTGGTTATGGCATAGGAGGTTATGTCATGTGAAATTTGATAACATTGTCAAGATAAGTTCTACTCAAGCAGCCAGAGATTTATCTAAGTTAGTGAAGCCTACTAACACTAAGTGCAAGGAATGTCAGATGGGAAAGAAAAAAAGAAATTCCTTCTGGAGAGAATAGTACAGCTCTAATGGAGTACTGGATTTGATACATACTAATCTATGTGGTCCTTCCAGAATCAGAAGCCTACAAGGTGAAAGGTACTTTATGTTACTTATTGATGATTATTCTAGAATGATATGGGTCGCTTTCTTGAGAGAAAAACATGAAGCATTAGAAAATTTCAAAAGTTTCAAAGCTATGGCAGAGAATGAGACAGGTCAAAAGATCAAATTTCTAAGGTCAGACAGAGGTGGTGAATTTACTTAATGAGAATTTAATTATTTTTGTGAAGAGCATGGAATTCAAAGACAACTATCTGCTCCTCAGACTCCTCAACATAATGGAGTTGTTGAAAGAAAGAACAAAACTATTCTAGACACTGCTAGAACCATGATGCTGGAAGAAAATGTTCCTCATTTCTACTGGAGAGAAGCTATAAGTACTGTTGTGTATACTATTAATAGGGTGAATGTCAACAATAATTCTGGTAAGACACTTTTTGAGCTATGGTTTGGTAATAAGCCTGCTGTCAAATACTTCAAAAATTTGGGAAGCAAATGCTACATCAAGAAAGATGATGATATAGGTAAGTTTGATGCTAGAAGTGATGGAGGAATCTTCCTAGGATACTCTACTAAAAGAAAAGCTTACTGGTGCTTTAATAAAAGGTTGAAAAAATTGGTTGAAAGTGAAAATGTTAAGGTTGATGAAGATATTGGTAAATCATCCAGAGTTAGTGATTATGATTCAAATGATCAACATGATGATGCTGAAAATGATGTTGAGACACATAACCAACTTCAAATTGTTTCGGTGAATCAAGGAAATCAAGAAGCAGAAGAAAGCAAAAGTGCAGAAGAAAGATCACAAGAACAAGAGGTAAGAGAAAAATTCAAAACTCCTAAGTATGTGAGAAGAAATCATTCTGATAGTCAGATCATAGGAGACAAAACCAAAGGTGTGCAAACTAGAAGAAGAATTCTAGAAGAATATTGTCTAATTTCTAAAGTTGAACCTAGAAATATAAGTGAAGCATGCAAGGATGAACATTGGATGGAAGCCATGAAAGAAGAACTATTGCAGATACAGAAGAATAATACATGGGATCTTGTTCCTAGACCTCAAATCAAAAATGTGATTGGAACCAAGTGGGTGTTCCAGAATAAGCTGAATGAACAAGGTGATGTGGTTAGAAACAAAGCAAGATTGGTTTGCAAAGGTTACTCACAAATGGAAGGTATTGATTTTGAAGAAATTTTTTCTCATGTTGCTAGAATTGAGTCTGTTAGACTATTTCTTGCATATGCTACTTTCAAGAACTACAAAGTTTATTGGATGGATGTGAAGTCAGCATTTCTGAATGGTGAACTAGAAGAAGAAGTTTATGTTGAACAACCAGATGGATTTCAATTGACTGATGAAAAGGACATGGTATGCTAATTGAAGAAAGCTCTTTATGGACTAAAGCAAGCCCCTAGAGCTTGGTATGCTAGATTGGACAAATACATGTTGAAACTTGGATTCAATAAAGGTACTGCTAACAACAATTTGTATTTCAAATTGGATCAGAGCAAAGAATTGATCATTTAAGTCTTTGTTGATGATATTATCTTTGAAGGTGATGATGATTTGTGTATGAAGATTGTTGATGAAATGAAAAGTGAATTTGAAATTTCAATGATAAGAGAGCTAAAATTCTTTCTGGGATTGAAAATTACTCAGTTAGATGATGGAATGTTTGTATCTCAATCTAAGTATGTGAAAGAATTACTGAAGAAGTTTGGCATGGAAGATTCGAAACCAGTTGGTACACCTATGGTGATTGGATGCAAACTTACACATAAAGATGATACTCCCAAAGCAAATCAGACAAGATATAGGTCAATGATTGGCAGACTACTCTACTTGACTCAAACCAAGCCAAACATAATGAATGTTGTGTGCATGGTTGCTAGATTTCAAGCTGATCCTAAAGAGTCCCATGTGACTACTGTGAAAAGAATATTCAAATATCTGAAAGGGACAGTTGATCTTGGTCTTTGGTATCCTAAGAATGATGATCTTACTCTAAGTGCTTTTACTGATGCTGATTGGGCAGGAGATGTAGATGGCAAGAAGAGTACCAGTGGTGGTGCATTCTTCTTAGGTAAGAAGTTGGTATCTTGGTTAAGCAAAAAGAAAAACTTAGTTTCATTATCTACTGCTGAGGTAGAGTACATTGTTGCTGCAAATAGTTGTACCCAAGTATTATGGATGAAGCAAATGTTGAGAGATGTCATAATTGAGTATGAAGAACCCATTGCTATATTCTGTGACAATTCAAGCACCATTAACATTTCTAAGAATCCAGTATTGCATTCAAATATAAAGCATATATCCATCAAGTATCACTTCTTGAGAGACAAAGTAAGTGACAAAGAAGTCAGATTGGAGTACGTACCTACCAAAGAGTAGATTATAGATATATTTACAAATCCATTGCCTAAGGATACTTTTGAGTACCTTAGAGGCAAGTTAGGGGTAATTTCCCCTCCTAATCCGAACTAAGATGTAGGTATTTGCATCAGTTCGTGAATTCATTGCTATATCATATTCTGGATTGATGTTGTGGTGACTGCTACTCAGGGGGAGTAGTTAGATGTTTTCAAAATTGAAATTAGAGCATATGTACCTTTTCCATTGATGTCAAAGGGGGAGAGAAGCAATGTGAAAAAAATGGGAAAGAAGAGCAATGAAGGAAACAAGAAAAAAGTGCACAATCTTAGGGGGAGATTGTTGAAGAAGAGTTAGTTGGGTTGATGGTATTATTTTCACATCATGTGTTTCCATCAATGCCAAGGGGGGAGATTGTTGGATGTTGTGTTGTCGATATACTATTGTCATTGATGTCAACGCTATTATCATTTTAATTTGCTTAAGGCTATATATGTCGAGGAGATTGAGAAAATTATAAAAAATATAGTACAGGCAGCTAGTGGAGCTGAGAAGGTTAGAATGTTGGAAAGCTCTGTGTGTTGAAGGTATGAAGGTTCACTTCAAAGGGTTTGTTGTTGAACCTTTCTAGTATGATGTCTGAAAGTTTTAGATGTGTGCATGAAGCTTTGTGGAATTTATGAAGATCTGTGTGCCTACAGTTATTCAGTTTCTGTAGATGGTGTTCTTGGTCAAAGCGGATGAAATTATGGTAATCTCATGTGTTGTGCATGTACCTATGATGTTCATGGATGAGTCTAGACCATACTCTATCCTTGTTGTATGTCCGTACTGATTTGAGTGTTTGTGATCGAAAATTTTTCCAATATGTGCCCGAGTGTTCATGTTCTTGACCGACATTGTGGTGTTAGCGTGTTGCGAATCCATGAGGATTAATATTTTATTGTTTGGCATGTTTGGAGATGTTTGTTTACGTCTTCACTATGTTGTGACTGACTTATGTTGGTACGTGTTGAGATTTATTCATGTATCAAGGCTGATAGTTGTAATTTATTCTTTATTTGTTGTCGACTGATTAGTGGATGCAAATCTGTGTAGCGGATATATATACAAGATTGTTTTCCTCATTTATAACAAGTGCTCAAGTGATGTACAAGTGCGAATAAAGTTTAGATCATTCAAAGCAGAGTGTGGAAAAGTTTGAAGAAGTTTTGTGTGCCTAACTGGAACTGTAATCAAGCTTTTGCAGAAGCTATTTTCTCAGTTCAAATTCATCAGATGGATTTAATTTGATTACTGTATGTAAGGTAGTGAGCCTTCCCTTTGAGCAGTGTGCTCTATGTAGTGTTCCTGAATGCAAGTGCATTCTCTTTTTATTCTTCATTATACTTCTAACAGGGTATAATCTTGTGGACTAACATCCACCGTGGTTTTTCCCCTAACAGGGTTTCCACGTATAAAATCTTGGTGTTCATGTGTCTCTGATGTGTTGTTCTTATGATTGCACTATTAATTATCAGATCTGTGATTTAAGGATTGGTTAATGTTGTATAAGTTTGTTTTTGGTAACAATTGATTCAACCCCCCTCTCAGTTGTTTATCCTTGTTTTGCCAACAAGATCCACAAAAAAATAGCCTGGCTTGAAACCCTTGCACAGATAAAATCACTGTGAGGAAATATCTTCAAAAGATGAATAGGCAGCTATAGGTCTGGTGCTTTGATACCATGTAGAAGTTGAGAAACCCAACCTCACAAGCCCCAAGAATCACCTGCATGCAATAACCTGTTACAAAGAAAAGATATTCAGAACCAAAGAAGATGTTCTACAAGCCTCAAAGTAAAAATGCATTAAGAGTCTCAATTATTACAAAGAGATCAATCCTTATGAAGGAGATCAATAAAGCCTAAAAGGGAAACCCTAGTGTGCACACATAATAATAAATAATTATTAATGTGCCTAAGTTTAGCTTAAGCAACTAAAGTGATAAGTGACTTAATTAATTAACCAATATGATATAATTAATTAGGTGAAATAACTTATTACTCTAATAGGGTTTTGGTGTAATAATTTACTTATTACACCTCATATTAAGTTTTCTTAAGTAATATTTATTTTCTTATGTAAATTAGTAAATAGTTGAGCACATTTATCATATCCTTGATTGATGGAAGCACATGCCACCTCTACCTCATTCAACTCCTTGGGTGAAAATAGTTAGGTTCCACCTCTCTCTTATCAATTTGAGTCTTCTTGAAACCAAAAATATTGAATGTATATTATATTCTCTAGATCACTAAGGATTTCTAGGACACTTGTCATCTTGTCTCATTGATTCCAAAGCCTATATATGTAGTTGTTTCCTCCATGTTATCATCAAGAGAAATATAGATATTAGAATTATACCACTTTATCTTTTGAATGTTATTAGATTTATTTTATTATAATTCTATTTTAATTTAGGGATATTTAATTTTTTCAATAGTCCTTATTATCAAATCTAGAACACTTTCCACAATTTCACACTTTACTTTGCTCTTAAGTGGGGTTCTATAATGTCCTTTAAATTTTGCTATATCTTTCTTCTTATACCATTTAGATCCTCATTTTTATTTGGATTTTTCCCATATATCCAAAGAATCCTTTTTTTCTTCACTCATAGATTTCTTTCTCATCTCATCTCATCTAAACAAAGAGTATACATAACATTTTCTATTTTTGGCTTTGTACCACTACCACTAAAATTAGGTTTTCCCATTGTACAATAGATATCAAAGTAACAATATTAATTTATATACTCTTCTTCTAGCTTAACATCTACAAAATCAAGCTAACTTCAAATTAAATAAAATATATTTAAATGGTCTACAACAAAATTAACATATTTCAAGATTTTAGTTTGATGAATTTGGGTGAGGTTTTAGTATTGTCATTAATGAGCACAAACCAAAGGCCAAATTCCATTAGTTCCATCAAGGGTATACTAATCCTCCCATCTAAAGGATTAGTTTTTGGATTATTCGAAGATAGTGTTGTAAAACATAAGAAAATCACCAGTGAAGCGATGGATCCATACATAGAAGGATTGAACCAAAGGAATATGGAGAATTTTTTCTTTTATATCAACGAATATGGGGATTTACTCTCCCCCACCCAAGTTTCTCATTCTACTGAGTTGGATGAGGGAATGTGCCCTTTAATTTCCTTAAGAACTCCTATATATTTGTAAAATGGCTCTTTCGAGCTGACATATTTTTCAAAATTTTCATTAATGAAAGTGTGCTACCACCTTGGCATTACTTACCAATAATTTTTTTACCATATTTCATTTTTAATGAATACAACCATCTTTTAGATACAACTTGTTAGTAATAATTTGAGTTTGAAAAATATCACCTATCCTCTTGCACAACTTGAATGCAATGGACTCTTCAAAAATATTCAAGATGATAAAATATGTAAGATAGAACTGAATGGTTCCTCATGCATTCTTTTCTAGTTTCAACCAAGATTCAACATACACACCAAATGGATTCTTCTCTTTTGAAGGAAACTGTTGATATCTTTCTTAAATTAGATCTTTCATTTTCAACTTCCACATCTTGTAGCTATCATTATTAAATTTATCAATATTCATATAGGAAGTAGAAGCCATGGTTTTTAATTATTTTCATAAATATGCAAAACCAAACAATACAAAAGCTCCCACTTTAGAAAAAAAAATTCAACACTTAATTGAAAGGTTTCCCTCTCCATGCAAAAATATTAGCTTTGATAACATATATTGAGAAACAAGGTTCAACTATTATAATAAAATCTCTTACAAGTGTATGAAAATTTAAAATTTAATTATTTATCCATGGATTATTGTATGATGACTATGTGATTGTATAAAATATATAGACCATTTGAATACAATATTTATGTGGCTAAACCTTTTTGAGAAAAAAATCCACATAATAAACAAGAAAAGTATGTATTGATATTTAGGAAATAGATACAACTAACATATTACTAATTTTTCCACTTTCAATACACTTGTGTACCTATAAAAAATGGGATGGAACTATTGTCTCATACCCTCAATAGATAAGAAAGGAGAGAGGAAAATAATAAGTGGTTTACCAAAACCATGGTACAATAGAAAAACACCGCACCCACCTTGGAGAGAATCTTCTAAGAATAGTAAAAATATAGATGAATTCGCATGGATATCACATGGGTTTAGTCAATTAGCCCCTTGAATAGTTAACATAACAATAAAGACATATTTGATTCCATAACTCCCAACAACTCACATTGCTAAGTGTAGTGCTCAATTTTGGAGTGGCCAACTCATGTGGGTCCAAAATCAACCATAACTACAACCATTGTGCTACACCTCCTTCTTTAATATATGCAACAACCAATTCCAATATGAAACCTGGAAATGTGTAGCCTCTCAAGGAAATTTCCACATAACCCAAATAGAGAAATCCATGCAAAAAATTACTCAAGATCTATATGCAAAAGAATAGAAAACATACCATCAAAGATGACACAAGATATACCTTAGAAAAGACCTTAAGAGGGAAAAACCTAGCCTCCAAAAATATCCACTACTCATGTACTACTCAGAAATGAAACCATTACAATACATCTTTAGAGCTCTCCATGAACACTTTTGAAACACAAAATCTCTACAAGCACTGCATGTGAACAAGTGTGTAACCACATATCCCATTCCATACTTCAAACCTCATAAATGCAAACAAGAGATGCTCTCAACCTCCTTAGCCAAAATGGTTAACTAGCCAACATTAGACAACTACCCATGTACTTTCTTTTACAGACATAAGCTTGCTCAAAACCAGCAAGTGGTATTACAGAAAACCATGTGACTAATGCCATGCGCTTACAAAACCATTAACCCCCACATTTACTTTTTGGTACTAAGTTTTCCCGATATTAAATATTTCCCCAATACTCTCTCATCCTCCATCACGCCAATGCACAAAGATAAGAAGCCATTTAAAGATATGCCAAACTAATTTACAAATAGAATTGCATGTATTTCCTCCAAATGATATCCCAAAAAATAAACACTCAATCCAAAGTTAACAAATATACATCAGTAACTTCCAAGAATAATCACCATAGCTAAAATAGCACCTAAAAAAATTCTAACACATCCAACTATTCATACCTCTAAGGTATACAAATATCATAACAAGTGAACCTTGTGCCATCAACATATACAACCCATAACTTGCAATCACAAGATCCATGTGCCAAACCTGTCATATGATGAACATACACGTCCAAGAACTCCCATTGAATAGGTAATGAAAAATTTGGAAATGATCAAGGCATCCAAAGATCCACCAATAGCATCACATAGAAGGTGTTACAAATATCATGTAGTACCAAGGAACATCCACAAAGATATGCAAAACCTACAAGAAAAAATGTTGCAATACAACTCTCACCACAAGTCTCCATAACTTTCCCAAGTTCTTTACACTCAACAAAGGAAAGAGATAATGGACCTCCATGTTGTCACCAAAAACCAAAGAAGTAAAAGTAACAACACATGAACACAAACATAGTGACCATAATAGCTCCACACAAATCTAAACCCCAATGTCATGTGAATAAAAATATTTAGGAAGAATAACAAGACGAAAGAGAAAACCTACAAATCAAAACTTGTAGCATGTGCTTTTACACACAATTTTAATTGCTAAGATGTGATAAGTATAATATCCTTCGTAAAACCCCAAAGAGAATAGAATTATCCATATCTAACCATGACCAATATGTATGCATCTCAAACCAAAGGAATATGAAACCAAATCTATTACCAAACCAAGGGAATAAACCCAACATCTCATAAACTCAACATCGATGAATGAATTCACAATGCATTAGGAGATAAATATGCCAACACTCCTCAAATGAACCCTCAAGAACTAGAAAACCATAGCTCAAGATCCATATGTATGAGAAGACAAAGCATAAAACATAATGCATCTAAAAACAATAATTGGAAATACCTCTCAAATGATTATCCATTGAGTAGACCAAGAGTGGGGAATGAGAATATTACTCCAAGATATCTAAGTCATCATGAATCATCTAAGAACAATCTACTCATATGTCCATGTTGAACTCACATATGGAACCAAGGTGTAGGCTCCTCAGACTTTCCTATTGAAACCTTGCCAAAGAGTATCCATCTTCAACAAATGTCTTGAATCCCAAGATATATCCTAGCCTCACCTATCTATCTAAGTATCCATGAGCACTTGTAATTGATCAATCCATGCTAAAATACAAATATAACATAGTCCTATCATGAAGCTCCCAAGTAAATGACCAATGTACTCAATACCAAGAGAACCAATCAAGATTAATGTCAAAGCTCTAATCTCGAGAATCAGGAACTCATCATGACATCATGACCTCACATCTCCTCAAAATGAGATGATATTCTCCAATGAATATATCATGCTCCTAAGAGCACTTGTATCATGCCAAAACTCTAATTTAAACATGATCAAGAGTCCACCATGACACAATAACATACCATCCTATAAACAAGGATTGCCTATCAAAATTGAAAAATAATAACCAACATCTCAACCAAAGACTCCAAGCTTCCTCCATGGTACGAGGATGTCAACATGAAGATAACCATCCTCTGTCAACAAAACCCAAGTTTTCAATGAACTCTCACTACATAAGTAATAGGATCCAAGAGCTCAGGTCCATGATACCAACTACCACTAGAGAAGATATTCCATCATTAAATGATGAATCCACATCACTACTAAAATCTCCCATTGAATAATGATATCAAGCTCTCCATGACATCATGTCAACCATCTCCTAAATGAAGATCATCCATGGCCCCAACACAATCAAAGAAATCAACACCAAGAGATCCTAAAGGGAATAGTAAAACCACAAAACTAAGAAGATACAACACCACCAAAGTGGAGTTTAATATTAATGAGGATTTTGTGGTGGAGGTGACCTGTCTTCCTTCTACTAGAAGGAAATTCTACAGAGATAGAGGCACGACTAAGAAATCCTTTGCTAATTTATTTAAATATGATGAGAAGAAGAAGCTCAGGGAAGTTGGTAGTGGTGGGTATGCCCACAAGTCTCTCAAGTTTCTTTGGAGGGATCTAGTTCTTGCTATTATGCATTATTTTATCTTGGAGGGTAGGTTTTTTGTTATTTATAGCTATCATTTCATGTTTCTGAATCATTTCTGCCACAAGGTGTTTGTTTCATTTCCTTTTTATATTTTGTTGTTGATGGAGAATAGTATTGAGGATCATTAGAAGAATCCCAAGAAGGCTATCCTCCATGAAGGCTATTTTTGTTAAAGGGTGGAGTAGTAGGATTCTATGTTACAAAGGCGTGGAGTTTAATATTAATGAGGATTTTGTGGCAGAGGTGACCAGCCTTCCTTCTACTGGAAGGAAATCCTATAGAGATAGAGGCACAACTAAGAAATCCTTTACTAATTTCTTTAAATATGGTGAGAAGAAGAAGCTCAGGGAAGTTGGTAGTGGTGGGTATGCCCGCAAGTCTCTCAAGCCGCTTTGGAGGGATCTAGTTCTGGCTATTATGCATTATTTCACCTTGGAGGGTAGGTTTTTTGTTATTTATAGCCACCATTTCATGCTTCTGAATCATTTTCACCACAAGGTGTTGGTTTTGTTTCCTTTTTATCTTTTGTTGTTGATGGAGAATAGTATTGAGGATCATCAAAAGAATCCCAAGAAGGCTATTCTCCATGAAGGCCTTATGAATATCATGTTTTTTCACATAAAGATGAAGTTGATCCCTATTTATCCTAAGACTCTGACCCACAAAAAGGGTGTTAAAAATTATAGCTATGAAACTGGTGATTCGATGACGGAATGGGAAGGGAATTATGACGATGAGGATTCGGATTTTGAGGAGATCTCGATGGAGGAAGGTGAGTTTGAGGAGGGTTCAAAATATTTTGAATCTTGGTCCAAGGGCTATGAAATAGATTGTGAGATTAAGGAAGTTGTGGTGTCGTCTGGGAAGAAAAGCACGAAGGGGAAGAAAAAATTCCCCAGGAAAGAGAAGTCTTCTTTCAAGAGGAAGGTGGAGATATCTAAAGTTGTGGAGGATTCCCTTGTTTCTTGTGAAAATCCTTCTCTAGGCCTTGGTAAGGTGGGTGTTGTGGAGAGATCCCTTGCTATGGAGGATAATAATGGCATTGGTAAGGACCTCCCTGGGTCCGTGGGTGTTGGTAAAGACCTCCCTAGGTCCGTACAACCTATGGAGATTAATGTTCAGGAGATTGAGGGTTTTGAGTGTTCAAAGGGGGTTGACCCTAACCAGGTTCCTCTAGACTCTCCTACAAGTACTATGTAGGTTAAAGGGAATGTTGTGAAGGTGAAGTGATTGGAAGTCTTAGCGAATATGCCAGATAAGCATCGATTTAAAGTTGAGGTGATTGAAATGGAGGATTCCCCTATCAAGGAAGAAAAGTAGGATATAGAGGATCCTCGGGAGGACCCTATTCAGAATTTTGATTCTAATTTCGAGCCTCCTATTAATTGGGATGAGGTTAACATGGGCATGTTCTGCAGGATGGAACTTGTAACTTGCTTTTGTTGGTTAAATTTATTTTATCAAAATTTAAGGAGCTCAATGTCCAGGTGAAGAATTGGCAAGATGTTTGTGTGGCCCTGGTGCATAGTAACCAAAAGGAATGGGCAATTAAAGGTAAGGTCAAATCCATGAATTTTATGCTTGATAAACTTGTTGTGGATGTTGTCTGCCTTGGTAATACTCATGAGGAGAGGATTTATTCCTTGGAATTGGTGGTCCATAAGAATTTTGAGGAGAGATTTGTTAACATAGAGGACAAAATTAGCAAGTTGTCTGATGATTTGAAGACTGTGGTGAATATTAGCAATAAGTCCCTGAATTCAACTGCTATGGGCCTCTTTGTTTTAAATGAGAAAGCCTTGAAATGGACTGGTAAACCCTTGGAGCTGGGTGATATTGAGAAGGCTATGGAGGATGTGAATCACTCGAATTTGGTGGAGAAGAATGAGGATCCTACTCCAGTTGTGGAAAAGGATGTGAATGCTAGCCCATGTTTGAGAACGAGGAGAAAGACCAAGAAGCAGGATGCTATTTCATTTGAGGAGATCAAGGATGTTATGGAGATGTATGAGGGGGTCATTGAGGAAAATTTGGCCTCAGTGAATGTTCTATAAAAAATGCAGTAGCTTTGTTGTTTATTTTGCTTGATCGACCTTGTTGTTGATGTTTTGCTTTAGGGTTGCTGATGGGTCTCATTGTTAATTTTTGTTGTCGCCATTTTGGTATATTTTGGCCTCGTGCTCTTTTGGTCTAGTCTTTCTTGCAAATTTTTTCCTCTATAAAGGGTTTTAGGGTCCCTTCAAAACCTATTTTTCCTTATCATAAACACCACCAAACCATCATTGTCACTAGCTCCCACTAAAATATGTAATCAATCTATCCATGACATTGTGATAAAAATATCCTTAATGAAGATCAACCAAAGACCCTCACACAATCAAATAACTCAACTACAATACCAGGAGCTCCTAAAAGGTAAAGTAAAACTACAATCCTCAAACTAAGAAGATGCACTACCATAAACAATCAGGAATCAATCCAACACCACCAACAATGCACCTGCATAAACAATCATGCCATGTCAAAGTTCCAAAGGTATAATAAACATCCATGAAACCATGATCACCACCAAATATACTAGCATCAAACTCCCATTGTGTCACAAATATTTGCATCGCACATAGTCAACAAGCATAGGTCCCACATCGTGACTATACCTAGTAATTCCATCTCTACAAACAAACCAACAAAACAAGTGACTATTTACCAATCCAAACTATGAATTTTTAACAACACTAAAGTGTCTATGGGTATAGATAACCCACATCTGAGTCATATATGTAACATGTAAGTATAGAAAACTTGCAACACTACACAACTTGTAGATCCAATAATGAAACATACAAACTCAATAATATATTGATAACCATGTCAAACAAGGATAGTTAGAGATATACATGTAAGTATACAATGACTCAAACACCAAATCACCAAGATTCAATTTTCCACAAGCTGAAAATTTACCATAGTCAACAAGAACCCATAAGCAACTCAAATAGAAACAAAATAAAATAAATCATGCCAAAAAAATCCAAACTTGATCCAATGTGTAGCTCTTTGAACAAGCTTTGCATTGACTATGCGAAGCCTAAAATCTGACTCTGTATGAACAAGTTATGACCTCTCCAAGTCAAAAAAAGAACATCTAACTTCCAACAATAATTTCTCTATCAAAAATATATGGAAAAGCAACTAATATTAGGGTGATCCCACAATAGTGGGTTACACTTTTTGGCCAAAATTGACATTGCAATGAACATTTTGAACTAAATATTCACTTTTGGACACCTATAGCTGCAAAACCATGAGGAATTTGAAGATGATGCAAACTAGTGATTTGTGAAATTTTGTCCGTAGATTCTAAATATTTATTTTTAAATTTTTTTGGAATCAAATTACATTTCTTTTTCCATCTCCTTGGATAACTAGTTTTTAACAGTAAACACCATTTTTAAAGAGTGATGTTTACTGTATAACACTTTTTTTCTATGAAGAATAAAATTCTAATTTTTTCAAATTTCGATTTGTAACTACGATATCTAGCTCCTTCATTTGGTTTCATAGTGTTTTGTTGATTTTTTTTTCTTAATTAAGTTTTGAAGTCAAACCAATTACAATTTAGACATAGGTTTACTGTATAACACAACCTTTTTTGTAAGTATTGAAATTCAATTTTTTTGTTGTTGGATCAAGGACATCAATACCAAGAGCATATATATTTTTCACATTTTTTGTTTGGTAATATACTATTTTTCCACATGTGTAGAACAAAGAGCTTGATTTTCGGTGAAAATCCTATGTTTAATTAAACGAAAAAAACATAATAAAACCAGAATATATTAAAACTATACTTGATGGAGAGCTCATTTTGAGGACTATAATCTTCCAACTGGGTTTGTCAAGTTGATTCCATTTTGATCCTCAACCTAAGCCTCGAAACCCAAAATTTTGCATAAAATTGTAGATGGAGGGGGGGCAAGGGCAAAAAAGGGGGGTTCTAGCGAACACCCCTTCGTTCGAACCCCTTGGAACCCCTTTGAGCAAAGGGGGGTTATCTAGAATCCCTTAAAAACAACATTAAAAAAATTGAAACCATTATTTTATTCCGAAAAATGGCCAACTAGGGGCTCAAGCGAACCCATTGAAGGAAAGGGGGTTCGATCGAATAGGGGGGTTTGAATGACCCCATAAAGTGGTTCGCTTAAACACCCCAATTTGAGCGAACCCCCCAATTTTTTTTTGAACACCCAAGCAATTTTTGTTCATCAATGTAATTGTAACCCACTTATGTGGGATCACCCAATACCATAGCATAGTGCTCAAAATCACCTTTTCAATGACTATAAGAAGTAAAAAAGTTGACACTTGAGATGAAAGTTATGCCTCTTGGAAAAACATCTACCCAATAAGGTATGTTGGGGTGGCTAGTGAGTGGCTAGTTGGTGACCCCCAAGTGGCCCACTAATAGCGACAACACCCTAGTGGCGAACCTAAAGAGAATATTAAAGTGGGTTAAATTTTTAATTCGACATAATTTAAGGCCCCAAAGGGCATTGGAAAGTTGGCCCCACTAGACCAAGGGCTGGAACCGAGAGGCTTAAAGCCTTGTCGGCCCGAAACCACCAATCGACAACTGACAAGGGCCCTGACGGGGGGGTGTTGACACCACCATACCATTCCCTATGCAAGATGACACAAAGGCATTAAATTTGTGGGTGCAGGGTCTGCGGACCCCCACCCTCCCCCCACAATTATTTTTTAATTTTAATTTTTTTAGTTTAGGATTTTTAAACATTGCACAAGGAATTATTTTATATTTATTTTATTTTCTCTCTGTAAATGTCCATACGACTAGGGTAAGGAGCAATTTTTTTTGCATTTTTTTCTAGTAACCAAAATAGGTCGAATTTTATGTCAATCTTCATCTCTCAATCCTCCTAGATCCAATGATGAGGCCTATTTTATTCCAAGGGCTCATCTATGAATCTTTCCCTACAAAAACCTCATGGTGAACACCTAGAAAAAAAACCCTTTTTCAACAAAGATTCACTACAACCCCAAAACCCAAAATTTGCAAAAATAACGTGCACAAAACCCTCATACCTTGCAATGTCTTCATTCTTTCCTGCAAAACCTTGGATTCATCTATGCACCATATCTATTCCAACAAGGGTTATCCAAACCACAACCATGGCTCTAATACCAAATGAAAGGAAATATTCAACCTCCTAAGACAATTTTCACATAACCTAAATAGAAAAAACATGCAAACAAGTATTCAAAATCCATATATAAAAGAAAATACAACATGCCACCAAAGATGACACACGATATACCTTGGAAAAACCCTCAAGAGGGAAAAACCTAGATTCGAAAATAATCCATCACTCATGTATTATTCAAAAATAAAACCATTACAATACATCTTTAGAGATTCCATGAATCTAATTGACACCTTAATCCTAACATTTAGTTGTGATAATGTTATTTATATTCTTAAAAAAATTAAGCTAGATTTTAAAGCTAAAAAATATAACTTTCATTAGATATGGTAAGAATCTTAAGGATTATAACATTTGGAATCCTCTAACCTTGAAAAGGATTTATTATAGAAAATTTTCATGGAATTTAGATCTTGGACAAAAGAAAAAGAAAAAAGAGAAGATATATCATTTTGAGACCAAGATAGAGAAGTAAGAAGATACAAATGTATAGGAATAACAATATTCTTTTACTATACTCTTAAAGAGGTTCACAAGGTAATAAAATCCAATTAACAAGTGAAGCCCAAAAAAAATCTATTATTTATTTATTTAATCTTATATTAAGAATGAAACTAAATCTATGAAGAAAGCTCTTTTTTAAGGAGTGTGAGTCTTAAATATATGCCATGTAGGAGAATATAATGACCATGGATAACTCTAAGACTTAGTATCTAGTAAATTTGTTTGAGGAAATGAAGCCTATTAGATTAGGTTAGGTGTTTACAAAAATAGAGCATATGGTCTAGGTTGGAAGGGTATAAGACTCAATTAGTGGCAAAAGGTTACTTATAGACGAAGGGGGTGGATTTCGATGAAATATTTTCCCCTATTGCTATTCTAAGATTACTACTATTTATTATTGTTGCTTGTGATTTTGAAGTAGAGCAAATGGACGTTAAAAAAAAAAATTGCATGGAGATTCAAATAAAATTTATATGTAATATAATAGTTTTATGGTGAAAGGAAAGGAAATATTAGCTTGTAGGTCAAAGATTAGTCTTTGTATAGTTTGAATAAGTTACCTTGGATGTCATATCAAAATTTTAATACTTTTGCATTAGAACTTTTATTTGTAAGGAATGCAGCTAACCACTATATTTATTATAAATTAATTGATGTCGGTTCTTAATCATTGTCTTATATGTTTATGATATGTTTTTTGGGAACAACAACTCAATATGATTAGAGGGATACAAATTTATCTTTCTAGTGCCTTCAACATGAAGGATTTGGAGGCTACAAAATACATCTTGGGTACGGATGTTAATATAGATTATGTTGACAAAAATATTTGGTAACTAAATGAAGTATGCTAACACTATTTGGTAGAAATTTTCTATGCAAGTGTATAAGAGAGTGGGTATTTTTCACCTATCACTATAAGGTTATCTTTGGAATAATATCTTAAGTTAGAAGATAGGTTTGACTTGATATGTATAATATTTCATATATTCTAGTGGCATAGGTAGACTAATGTATGACCATTTTTACTAGACCGAATATTTCCCAAGCAATGGAAGTTCTTAAGTAGTGTGTTTATGCCTAACCCTAGTAGAGAGCATTAGAATATGTGAAAATGGTGTTTGGATTTTTGTGTGGGACTTCTAATTATTATATTTTTATAATGGGACTAATGATTTACATTTAAGATGTTGGACACATATGGCTTTGTTGATGAAAATTAAGTAGAAGAATTAGATAGTATAAGGTCAACTAGTGATTATGTATTCACTCTATTTGTAAGTGTAATTAGCTAGATGAGTAAGAGGAAACCAAAGTGATGAAGGGAGAAATAAATACTCACTCACAAACCCTCAACAACATACATGTAACTCATAAAATTCTTGAAAAGACACAAAAAATTGTAAGAAGTGTCTTAGTTTCTCATCCAGATTCTCCAAAAATTACATAATAACAAAGAAAATCTGAAATTAAAATGTTTAGCAGCCATGTGGTCTAGTAAAATCCATTTCAAAACTGATATAAAACTGAATTATAACAACAAAAATCAATTACAAAAATTGTCTCCTTAAATCAATTTTCTTTCACAAGATTCTAGCTTCTGCAACCTACAACCTTCAAAGGAAAAAATTGCTGCCATAAAACTCCGATTCACAAATCAATTTGTTGTTGCACATACATCTACAAACTAGTAAAATCATGGAGTTTATGTCTTCTCCTCCAAGAACTACGCCCAAAACCTCTCCTTCAAATTCTAGAAAATGACAATTTCAAAATAGTCAAGTCTCAACCTTCAAGACAACAACTACCACCTCTATTTGTTGTTACAACTCCATCTTCCATGCCAAAATTGGGAATAATACATTAAAAATCTAATAAAATATATTAAATGCTCCACCAAAAATCAAAAATCAAAAATCAAAACCACTCCCAAGAATTGGCAACAAATTAGATTCCACTCCTAGCAAATAGGCCTGATCTTGGAAAAGTTGCATTCAACAACATGGGCACCTATATTTTTCCATGCTGCATTCTAGGAGAAATTAATGAGTTTTCAAAAAGCTATACCTCCCCAAATACCATGCCCAGAAAGGCATATTTGAATATTTTTCCTTGAATATGCCACCAAAATGCTTCCAAATTACAATAAGGCTGCTACATAAAATATGACCAAAAATATTTAGTAAAATATTTGGCCATTTATTACAAAAGTATTCACCTAGAATATTAAAATCTAAACAATTAAATAAATCATTTTTTTGGGTGATGCAAGATTGCTCTCACAGCCCAAGATGCTCTTGCATCAGACATACGAGGTTGGAAATTTTTTGTGAATATAGATTCACAAAATGGAGTTGTGGTAGTACCATCCTTTTGAATTGCAATCAATCCTCAACAAACTCCATCACTGAATTAGATAGAATAATTTCTTCCTTCGCCTCTTCCAACGCTTAGCCAAGACACTTGCCATCCTCCTCCACCAATTGTGCTCCTTATTCCTCCTTCCTCTTATAGAATCGCATCCACCATAGACCGTTTTCCTCCTCCAAAGACTCTTTCCTCTTTGCTCCTCATACATGGGATCCATCCCACCACTAACCAACCACCTCCACCAATAGCTACTTGTAGCATCCTTTACAAGTTCTATATACAAATATGCATTATCCATGCACCAATCCACAATTACATCTTTCACTTTCATTTTGCAAACGAATCAAAATCTAAATTTACCTCTTTCTTCTCCATAGTTGCAACATCATCCTTCACTATGACATCTCCTGCATTATAATCAGTTGCAACATCTTCAAACTCCATCATTGCAACCACAACTACATCCTCATCCTCTACTAATATATTCTCTTCAGTGTCCACTTCTTCATTTTCCAAGACTTTCAAGTCCTACAAAGGACACTCATCTACTATTGCAACATCATTTTTATTTTCAATTGTTGCACCTTCTTTTTGTCTCTTAACCTCTTTTTCACTTTTCTCTTCTTTCTCACTCTCTTTCTCTATGCCTTCCTCAAAGCATACTTCTACAATATTTTCTCCATCATGTTCACCTGCATCCACAACTATGACAAAATTGTTTCCCTTCTTTGGAATTTCATCAAAAAATTTCCACACACTCAATATGCAACCTCTTAGGTATAGTCTACCTCACATTCGATGATTTGTCTACACACCACACACACTCCACCCCGATGTCCTAGTGCAAACTGCCTCACATCGGCACTTCTACTTGCACACTCAAGAACTGCCACTTTGATACCATTGATGGGATAAATAAATCCTCATTCACAAACCCTCAACAACATACATGTAACTCATAAAATTCTTGAAAAGACACAAAAAATTGCAAGTGTCTTAGTTTCTCATTGAGACTCTGCAAAAGTTACATAATAACAAAGTAAATATGAAATTACAATTTTTAGCAGCCATATGGGCTGGTGAAATCCATTCAAAATTGATTTAAAATTAATTATAACAACAAAAATCAATTACAAAAATTGTCCCTTAAATCAATCTTGTTTCACAAGATTCCAACTTTTGCAACCTACAAACGTCAAAGGAAAATTCTGTTGCCATAAACCTCTGATTTACAAATCAATTTGTTGCTGCACATACATCTGCAAACCTGTAAAATCATGGAGTTTATGTCTTCTCCTCTAGGAACTATGCCCAAAACATCTCATTCAAATTCTAGAAAATGACAATTTCAAAATTGTCAAGTCTCAACCTTCAACATAGAAACTGCCACCTCTATTTGTTGTAACTCCATCTTCCATGCCTAAACTGGGAAGAATACATTGAAAATACAATAAAATATATTCAATTATCCACCAAAAATCAAAAATCAAAACCACTCCCAAGAATTGGCAACAAATTGGATTCCACTCCTAGCAAATAGGCCTAATATTGAAAAAGCTACAATCAACAACATGGACACCTAGATTTTTCCATGCTACATTCTAAGAGAAATTAATGAGTTGTCAAAAAGCTGTAACTCCCCAAATCCCATGCCCAAGAAGGCATATTTGAAGATTTTTCCTTGAATATGCCACCAAAATGCTTCCAAATTACAATAAGGTTGCGACATAAAATATGACCAAAAATATTTAGTAAAATATTTGACCATTTATTACAAAATTATTCACCTAGGATATTAAAATCTAAACAATTGTAAAAATTAAATAAATCATTTTTTTGGGTGATGCAAGATTGCTCTCACAGCCCAGGATGCTCCTCAATCACAAAGGTTGCATTGTCCACTCTAAAATTAGAGTACATGACTACTATAAGTACTTGTAAGGAGGTAATTTTATTACAATATTGTGTTCAAGTATTGGATTTGTGTAAGAATGTAAATAATTTGATATACCATGTCCAAATTAATCATATAGATATTTATTGCCACTTTATCCTTAAGATAGTTGAGAATCGGAAGGTTGTGATACAAAATTTTGACACTTGAGATAATGTTGTAGGTTCTCTCACTAAGCCAATGAACACAAATAAGTCATATTGGTGCAATGAAGCTATGGGCATTGCCTCTTCTAATACTTATTTTATTTATTTATGGTTGCTCCAATGCCTTTGAATATAAATATCAAGTGAGATAATATTAGGATTGTGTATATTATTCACCTTGTGAATCCTATGCATTTATTATAAATTTTTAATTATTTACATAGATGGTATAAAATGTGTCTTTAGGAATCATGAAATGAGAAAAATGGGATGCCATTGTAAGGGTGGAAGATATATTTAATTATTATTTATTCCTTGAAGAATTGGAAATAGGGTCACAAGAAGACATTGAACGAGGAGATTACAAAAAAAAGGTAAAAGTTGAGAGTTATAAATCGCCTTCCAAAAATAGTGGTCATACAATACAATTAGTGCCCTTATGGAGCACTTAGGATTATATTTGGCCAGTAGTTTATGATAGTTATAAAAAATGTATGATGTGCAAGGTGTGTAATGGGTGTAAGAGGAGTTACTATTATGAGATACTTGACCATTGATTATGAGAACTTGAGTGCCTAAGCTGGGCCAATAGTTTTAACTCTTATTTTAGAAAATAATTTATGATTTTCTAGTTTCTAATGTAATGTATATTGTAGGCACATGGGATAGAAGTGCTATCTTTATTTTAGACCCATTATTATGTGGTGAGATTTCTATCATATTAAAGGCATAATGGATTATATTAGTGTACTCTAATCTTTAAGACTAATTATACTTGAGTTCAAGGGTCTCTTTGGTGGTGCACTTTTCCTTAAGTTTTTCTCTAGATAAATCTAGTATTATTCTTATGTGTTATTTTAATTTGTTTCTCCCTATTTCCATCATATAATCTATCACATATATTTAATTGAATAATTGACTATTAAAGATCAATGCTTCTCTTGAACTATTTACTTAGTTTTTTAATATTATTCTATGTCACCCACCTATCAATTACACACATTTTTTTATACATTTACACCTCACCCTATCCATATTATCACATGTCAATATACATGCACCCTATATATACACCTATACAAACACAATTTTTCATCTACATATTATCAATGCTAATCTACCTGTTTTATGCCCAAGGTCATATTTGTGCTCATGGGGCTGACCCTATAGTTGTAGACTTGACCTTCTCAAATTTATTTTTTTAAATTCAATTTTGACTAACTCCCACCTATACCCTTCCTACCTAGAGATGACTAAGCATAAATTTATGTGAAATATTGCTATATATCCTTGTATTTAAATGCATGCTTATATTTGTCTATCATCAAAATATATTTGTAGACATCAAAATATATTGCTATATTTGCTTATATCCTTGTATTTATATGCATGCATGCTTATGCATGATTATAGTTGTAGACATCTTTCATGCTATATTTGTCTATCATTCACATTCCCACACTTCAATTGGTGCACTAAAAAATATAGATATACACAAGTATTCGAAGAGCATATGCTTGTTTGAAGGGAGTAGAAGCATAATAGTAAGTCTCATTTCCAAAAAAAAATGAAAAATGCAATAAAAAATTATGCCCCAAATTTTGAAGGTAAAATTTAAGGGGATTTCAATTGAATCATGCTATATTGAATCTAATTAATAGCCACATGGAATTGCATGACACCCAATGGTGGGAGGAGGTTGAACCCCTTAGATCAAACTCTTCTTAAAAAAATTATATAGGACAAAGTTGTAGCATTTTAAATGTACAAAAGGAGTTAGAATGAAGGGGTTGAATAAAACCTTCTGATGTGGTGCACTTATGGTATATGTTTCCCCTACTGTCTACATGTTACAATTTTAGAGGATGAAACTTTGACAGTTTTTCTTTTGTTGCAAGAGTTAAATAAAGTTATTCAAAGATCAAAATTCACAAGTGCATAATCCTTTAAATTAGATTTTTTAAAAGCACAATACAATATAATTTTTAATATTATATTTATTTATTTATTTTATAAGTATGATAGGCATGTTACAAAAATAAATACCTATATATTTGAGACAATAAAAAAATGATGTAAAGTAGGTAAAAAAAAAATTAATTACTATATTTCACATTGATGTCTTTATTTCAGTAAATGGACAAAGAGAAATATGTTATGATAGAATGTAGGTCTAAATTTTTATACAAATTTAAAAAATTAGAAATAAATAAAATATTCAATTTTTTTTTTTTTTATAAAAAAATATGCACACAAAATATTAGATTAATGATCTATTTCTAATAAAAATTTGTAAGATTTATTTTTATTGAAAGTTATATGTTAGGGTCAAATGTCACTCTTTATAAAATAATAAATAAATGATTGAAAACTAACAAAAAGAAATAAATAAATATATATTTTATTAAAATTCTTAAAAATTATAGATTGAAATTATAGAAAAAATTACCTAAATTATAGTTTACATCATCTTTATATTATTTATAATTTGTTCAATATAATTGAAATAGTATGTCGAATGATTTTTATAACTCAATAATGTTGAAAAGTGAGACACACTATTGTGCAAAATATCTAAGAGTATTATTTCAATTTGTGCATACATTATTGTGAGTTGACCTTCAAGAACACATTTCAATGTCATATAAGGTACCCTTCAAAAGACTTCCTAAATATTTTTAACCTTCAGATAATAAAAAAAAAGAAGCAAAAGGAGCAAAGATGAATTAAGATGAACAAACCTATACTATAGACTCAAACCTATATAGAACAAAAAGAACATTCTAATCCTAAGGCAAACCATAAAGTGTCATTTAAAATTCACAAATTCCAATCTTATAACAAGATGCGTTATGTGGAGATGAGGATTGTCAAATAGTAATTTTTTTTGTTGAAAAAACAATAGAGTTGTTAGAATATGCCCATTTGTGAACTTAAATAGCTCCAAATTAAAGTCATCGTAGTATAATTTTTGGATCAACAATGTGCTTGACCACATTGTATTTGGTTCATATGAGTGATTTCATCATTGAAATTGTAGTTGGAGTGAAGGTTAGTGGCTATTAAATTACATAAATAGTGCATTATTGTGGTAATTATTAGTCATTAATTGTAGATGACTTAAATTCTTGCTAATCATTTTTTGCACCGAAGCAATAAAATGATATTAGATTATAGGACATTACTTCAATAAGTGTAAATGTTTTTTTTACAATTATATAATTGAATATATTTAATGCATAATTATATTTAGTGTAAGTCTTTTTTTCAAAAAATCAATAATTTAGAAATCAAGAGTTTAATTTTATAGAAAAGAATAGCATTGAGATCATAATCATTTTCATATTAATTTACCCTACCACCTCAGAGGATTATTATGATGGCCATAGTAGTTTATTCATACAACAACAAAACATTAATAGAGTTGAAATTTAAGCCTCAAATTGACGTTTGATTAAGACTTACATTATTGATATAGTTCAAATTTGAACCTCAAATTAATATTTGAATAAGACTTACGATATTGATATAATTATGATATTGCTATCAGGATTCAACCGTGTAGTTTTTGAGTCAAACTCATTGACCCATGATTCATGAGTAGTGGTTCACAAGAACCCATCTCTCATGATAATGAATGGTCCACTTAGCACTCATTACATCTAGGTGATGCTCACAGAGGTGAAGCATTGGTCCGTCCCGGGAGGTCACCCATCCCAGTACTGCTCCAGCTCAAGCATGCTTAACCACAAAGTTTCCCCCAAGGTTAAGCCCACTTAGCTTGCTACCCCATTTGCAAAACCTTCAGCAAGTGTTGTGCCTTATGAACCATTCATTATAGAGCCCCTTTAGCTCATCAATACTTATCGATATTGATATAGTTAAAATTTTACTATAAGAATGTAATGCATTGAAAATGTAAAATAAATAAATAATAATTTCATTTATACACTAAATGTTCAATAACATGAATTAAATAAGAAAAGCTAATCATAGACTATGGAATAGTATTAGAATTAGGAAAATCTAGGAGATAAGATAACAAGCACAAATGAACAATGCATAGATTGTATTTCGATGACCCAAATTACAATTAATACAAAGTCTTGCATATATAGGCAAGGAAGATGCAATCCATCTATGAGGTGGATTGACAAGTGCCCCATAATGTGACACAAATGAGTAGACAAGTGTTCTATAGGTGCCAACCTTAGGAACATTTGGAGTGTGCAAACCAACAACCTCTATGACCAAGTCATCAACCTTGATGGCAAGTGTTGAGTGACCTTTGAGGTGAGATAGAAAGACTTCCAACCTCAAAAAGGTATGTGCATGAGGTTAACCAAATAACTTGGTAACATCTAGAGGTCTAAAAGGTTGCACATTCGATTAGACAAGATGTTGTCTAACCTTGTCAACCTAAGTACACTTAAGTATAGTGAATAGATTAAATATTCACACTAACAAATAGTTGTTCAACCATTATTATTAGTATATAAGAACAACTAGATTATATAGATGTTGACATCTTTATCTTTATCTAATGGGTTAAAACAACATAAATAAGTATACATCTAAATTAGAAGTCATCCTTCAACTAAGCAGTCACGTGTAGGGGGATCTTGTCCATGAAAGTTAATTAGAGGTCGAAATTGGCCCAAAACAAAGATCTGAACTAGAAATCATCCTTCAGCTAAGCAGACATGTGTAGGGATATCTCGTCCATGCATCGATTAGAGGTTGATACTAGCCCAAACATGCTTTGAGAAGTTTAAACCTTAATGAATGTCTTTTGTCATCGTCACCAATTACATCCAATAAAAAAATTAATTTTCTATTTCCATTAGATTGACTGACTTAGATTCCACCTTAATGAATAACTTTTTGATCACTGACTATCATCGTCACCAATTGCATTCAATAAAAAAATTATTTTTCTATTTCCATTAGATTGACTGACTTAGATTCCTTTCTTGCATGAAAAATATTCAAGGAATTTATGAACGGAGTTGTTAGATCATATGCTGTGAATTTGGAAAGTTTCTGTTAACAGTCTCATTTACCACTAGTTTTTAATGTCGTGTGTACTTCTACTATTTAGTGAAAGTAGTTGCAGTCATTGTCAGCAAGGAGTAGTTTTACCCACTCTGTGATGATACGGCGAAACTAAATAATCTTCAACATTGCACCACCAATACCTTTGGAAAAGCGAAAAACTAATGTCAGTAGATGTAAGTGTTGAATATAATAAGTACAACAATTACATCTCATTTTTGGCCGTGTTTTTGCCGTTGAGTGGCATGTCAGAATCGCTCAACTGCTCCCTCACCCGTGTTTGACGGTCGCGGTGACAGAAGCTCAAAAATATAAATGTATTTACAGAGCTACATAAATAATGGCGCCTTTATTATTAATTTCATATTTCAGAGACTCCAGCCCAGTTGGAATGCCATGGCATGGAAAATGACGATTCACTTGCTGCAGGCTATTCTTATCTTCGTTGCATGGAAGAGCATTCACATTTTGTAGCAAAAGATTTTAGTCTGAGAAATGTCATGGGCATGTCAATGGGTGAATTCAAGAAAGTGCAGCAGGTTGTAGCAAAGAACAGAATTGCATCTCTGCTGATAGTAGCCACTGCTTTCTCTCTCATCATTTTCTGCTCTTTTCTGCCATCCTCCTCTGATCATGATGATGATTATGGACAGAATTCTAGAGTCAACTTTGGCTTGAGCTTGCCTCCCGCCTCCTACCACCATGATAACTTGACTCCAAATTGCTCTGGTTTAACAGGGGAGAGCAGCAATAGTAACAGAAATATTTCAGTGGAGGTTCATGATGGATCCAAAAATGGAAGCAGTTCCCAAGAGTCTGAGAAAGTGACAGAGTTTGTTAATACCACCCAAAAATTTTCCCCACCGGTGATACAGATTAAAGAAGAAGAAGCTGCTCTGGAAAGTAATCTCCCAAAGGAAGAACCAGAGGATGAACTGGCATTAACAGGGGAGAGCAGCACTATTAACAGAAATATTTCAGTGGAGATTCATGATGGATCCAAAAATGGAAGCAGTTCCCAAGAGTCTGAGAAAGTGACAGAGATTGTTAATACCACCCAAAAACTTTCCCCACCGGTGATACAGATTAAAGAAGAAGAAGCTGCTCTGGAAAGTAATCTCCCAAAGGAAGAACCAGAGGATGGACTGGCATTAACAGGGGAGAGCAGCACTATTAACAGAAATATTTCAGTGGAGGTTCATGATGGATCCAAAAATGGAAGCAGTTCCCAAGAGTCTGAGAAAGTGACAGAGTTTGTTAATACCACCCAGATTTTTTCCCCACCGGTGATACAGATAAAAGAAGAAGAAGCTGCTCTGGAAAGTAATCTTCCAAAGGAAGAAACAGACGATGGAGTGGCAGTTACAGAAACGAAAAGGGCACAAATGACAGAATATTCCCAATGTGACTTGTATTCGGGCAAATGGGTGTATGATGAATCGTACCCTCTTTACCCTGCTGGAGAATGCCCATATATGAGTGCAGATTTTAACTGTCAAGCCAATGGACGTCAGGACTCAGACTATACAAAATGGAGATGGGAGCCTTCACACTGTCACCTTCCAAGGTTTGATATTTGATATGAATTGTTTTCATCTTTGTACTGTGCAGTTTGTTTAATCTTGTTAAAATGTGACATAAATTAGGTTGAATGCCTCGGACTTGCTTGAGAGGGTGAGGGGGAAGAGAGTGATGTTCATTGGGGACTCCATCAATCGCAACCAGTGGGAATCCATGCTCTGTATTCTCAGGACTGTGGTGCCTCAAAACAGAAAATCTTTCGGCCGTTCCAAAGATGGCGGCACCACTTCTTTCGTAGCTCAGGCGTGTAGTTTTTTCATTTCTTTATAAATTAAATTTGTGTATGGCTTTCATAAACAAGCTTTTTTAGTTTCTCCCTTAAAGTGACTTTATAGAAGATTTATAAAGCAGTCATGGCGGTTAAACTATGCAGGATTACAACTGTTCGTTTGAATTTTTCTGGGCACCCTTTTTGGTGGAACAAGGCAGCATCAACAGGGGCAACAGCAACAAGGAAATACTAAAGCTGGATGCTATTGAAAAGCATGCAGCTTATTGGAGAGGTGTCGATATCCTGGTCTTCAATTCAGCTCACTGGTGGACACATGGAAATAAAGTGGAATTGTAAGTTTCAATTAATCGTCTTAATCACATTATATTTTCATTAATGATACAAGATTTTCACAATTCATAATCAGTTTATTGAATTCTATTGTGTCAGAAATTTCTGCATCAATATTTCGGATTTCACTCAGTGATTTATCATAAGGATAATAAAGAGTTAAAGATGAAAAATCTGGAACACAGTCAAATCAAAAAACAATAGATAAGTCAGTTCAGAAAAAGGCTGTTTGACTTCTTTTCATATTTTTTTATCTAAAATATAAAAATATGTTATGATTCATGAGAATTAGTTGTAGAATTTTAAATGGAATTAGTTAAAAAAATAAGTAGAAGGGATTAAACAATATGGTAGTTGTAACCAACACATCAATTATTTAACATCAAAGTTATATAAAGAATTTATAGTAGTTGCAGAATTTTAAATGGGAGAGTTTAAGTGGAAAGGATTAAACAATCTAGTAGTTGTAATCAACACATCAATTATTTAACATAGTAGTTGTAGAATTTTATGTGGCAGAGTTTAAACAATTTGGTAGTTATAATTAACACGTCAATTAATTTTTGATAGTTATAATCAACACGTCAATTATTTATGTAAGGTCGATTTCATATAAATGATTTATAGTAGTTGCAGAACTTGAAGTGGGAGGGTTTAAACAATTTGGTAGTTATAATCAACACATCAATTATTTATGTAAGGTTGGTTTCATATAAATAATTTATATTAGTTATAAATTTTAAAGTTGACGGGTTTAAACAATTTGATAGTTATAATCAACACATCAAATATTTATGTAACGTCAATTTTATATAAATACTTTGTACGTTAATGATAACACAAAATTAAACTTAAATAATTCTAACATTGACTATATGACATACATATTCATTGTCTACATCTTAAATTTATTTTCAACAACTTATATTTAATAAATAATTTATTTTGTAATTATGAATTGACCTATATGATTCATCGTGGGTATGAGTTTTTCAGTCCATTAAATTGAGATGTTTATCTTTTGGATTCAACTCCGTAAATTCAACCCAATGATCCATCATCAAAAAAAGAAAAAAAATCATTTAATAAATTTATTATTTATATTTAAAAAACTCATATTTACTATTTAATGATTGAAATAAGTAAAATACAATAAATCATAACATAAATTGGTAGACTAAGAAACAATATTTTATATTAAATAAACTTTTAACAATTTATTTGGCCTTTATATCCAACAGGAAAGATTTCTATATGGAGAACAACTACCTTCACCCAGAATTGGATCCAATGGTTGCCTTTAAAAGAGGATTGACTACATGGGCCAATTGGATAGATCAAAATATTGACCCAACTAAAACCAAAGTGTTCTTCAGAGGATTTTCTCCCATGCATTTCAGGTAAACCAGCCAAAGCTTTCTCTCCCCACTTAATAGAGCATTGATTACAATTAGTTGTGTGAAGAAGTAATTGAGTATCGCCATTGTTTGAGTTACAGTTCAAGCCAATGGAATAAGCCGAAGGGCCACAAATGTAATTTTGAAAGGGACCCAATTCGTGAGGAGTCATACGTGAATCCATATCCTGAAAGAATGAAAATAGTGGATGAGGTGCTGGAAAAGATGAAATATCCTGCATCTCTCATTAATATAACAAGGCTATCAGATTTCCGCAAAGATGCACATCCAGCAGAGTATAGATTAAGAGGAGGGAAGAAGCTGACGGCAGAGCAGCGGAAGCATCCAGACAATTTTGGTGATTGCAGCCATTGGTGTTTGCCAGGATTGCCTGACATTTGGAACGAGTTATTCTATGGAAAACTGCTCATGCTCACTTAGATCGTCTCTTCTCATTATGAGAAGTATACTATTGCCCATAACATTTCTTAATTAATTATTATTGTTGTATTTATGAATAAATTATATGTGAAGATTTTTCTTTTACGCAATGTAATTTTTTCAATTAAAAATAATTTTGTAATATTGTTATTAGGATTCATCAGTGTTATTAAGAGTCAAATTCATTGATCCATGTTTTATGAATAGTGATTCGCAAGAACTCATTTCTAATGACAATGATTAGGTTCATTTAAATATTAATTTTTTCCTTTTCGGATTGTGAAGGTTAAGATATAAAGTAAAACATAATAATCAATAACATTTCTTAAAATTATTTTTGGTAAGTAGGAGGTCAATCAAACTCAGTGATCCATGGTGGAGAACTTGTACTCTTAAAGAGAGGTCACAAGTTCAAATCCTGCAAAGGGTCAAGTATGTACACCTCTTATTGTGGAGCATGAGTTAGATGCCTCCTTCATATTGGGAGTACGAGGAGTCCCATACACTATAAGCCATCTATAGACCCAAAAATAGACCACCTGATATCGTGGACTATAAAAGGACCTTTCCTTTCCTTATGTTTCATGAGTAGTGGTTCACAAGAATCCATGTCTCATGATAACGAGTAGTGGTTCACAAGATCCCATTTCTCATGGTATCGAATGACTCACTTAGCACTTATTGCATCTAAATGATGCTCACAAAATATCAATGCTAAATAGATCATTGGATACCATGAAAGATAAATTCTTGTGAACCACTACTTGCAATATAAATAATTTTGTTAAATCTCATTGATTATTATGTTTGACTTTCTAACAATCGGAAAAGGGAAAATTTTATTATTACAGTACTCTTTGTTTAAGCACGCGCGCTATGACAGTACAAATACCCGACAAGCCTCGAACTTGATGTTCTCTGGGCCGACACGGAAAAGCTGTTTGTTTCAGCCTGCGCACGGAACTTATACTTTTACTGCACTCTTAAATTTCAGGGGCCACGTTTTTTCTTTGATGTAAGAAATAGTACTATGAATGAAAAGTCAGATATAATATATTATTTTTCTTTAACTGGCATTTAAAATGACAGCCTGTCTATCAACCTTTTACCGTTTGCTTATTTATTTCATCTGTTTCTAAAAGCAGGTGCGTTCAATATTTTTAGTTGACGGTTGACCTGCTAGGGGAGTTATCTAGGTTAAATAATAAAAAAGTTAATTTAAAATAACAATTAATTAAATAAAAGTTAAGTTAAAAGTAGGTTGTATTAAATTTTTATATAAGATAAAGAGTCATTTTAATTCAAATTGTTTTATGTTATGTGTTTTTTATTCTAATTTTTATTTGGAAAATTGTTTTATAATATATGATATTATATTAATATTAGTATTTCCATTTAAAGGAGGTTCAAGGGTTACATTGATAGAAAATTATATGTATGTTAATATGTTAGAGAGTATGCATGTGTATGGACTCATGTAAATTCTAGTTTATGTAACTGGATTAAACAATTAATAATAAATGTTATATAATGAAATGAAATAAACTTAAACAAATCTAGATTTTTTCCATAAATAAATTAAATAATATTCTATTATGAAATATTTGAATATAGATTTAAAACAATGCAAATGAAAAAGAAAGTTGCGGTTAAATTGATAAAAAAAACATTGCAAATGGAAATAGAATGTTCCCATCTAGTTGTCAAATCAATATTTATCTTGCTTTTATGTGATAAGTGAGATTTTGGAGGCTTTTACCATTAAACAACAATTGCTTCATGTCCCCGGCTGAAAGGATAATTTGGAATCTTTTGCTATTTTAATGGAGCAACTACTGTTTAGGAATTGAAAATAAGCTGTGGAAAAAGAGGGGGCCTAAAAATAAGCAGCAACTCAACTGCATATTGCTAAAAATCCTTATGACTCCACAAATTTATTTCCCACTTTTTTAATATTTTATTTTAGTTTTTTTTTTAATTTTTAATAATAAAATAATTTCAATTGTTCTTAAAATCTAAGACATATTTACTATTTTTTAAAATTTTATATTCAGTATTTAATAGATTATCACATGTATATATTTTAATCCTTAAATCTTTATTGACATGCATTCATATACACATACACACTCATATATATATTCTTTCATATAAAAATAGAAATACAATATGCTTTTACAATCTTTGCTATTTTCCACAAAAAAATGAGTGTCTAAGTGCTGAATATATTGACCTCATTTTGTCCATCATGATATGAAGTTTAAAATCGGTTTCCCTTGATCAAATAGATTGAGGATGATCTTTTGAATTCTAAAATTAGTTGTACTTTCAAATTATGTATAACAAAACTAGGGGAGAGGACCCGGTAGTTGTGCACCCTAACTTCACGCTTCTCAAAATCCTACGTGGAAATTTCAAATCACTCCCAATTTTTTACAGCAGCTTACTTGGCAAGTCCCCTGCTTATAACTAAGGTTTCAGGGCCACATCATCAAATATGATGCCACATCAGCATGCTTTTTGTCAAGGTGTCCAAAAAGGCCCAAAAAAAAAGTGAGACCAATACTTGTGAATTCACAGCATGTTTTATTGAGCGCTGATGTGGAATCACATGATTGGTTGCTTTTTAGATCGAAGGAATACATTTTGTTTAACTATGGGTAGTTATCATCAACACTAACAACTTTAAAGTCACAACTATTAGTCCAATATTGATAAAAATATTGACCATTATATTAACAACTACTATCACAATTATTGAAACATGCTCAGATACTAGGTCCTCTCCCCTAAAAGGGTTCTACAAAACTGTATTTTTCAGATTTTCGAAGCAATAACTACCGTTTATTATTAGGTAGCTTAGAAAAGCTTACGCAAGATCAACCAGTGCCATTGTAAATTTTATCTCTGTTTGACCAACATTCAAAACCTGCAATTCTACATACAAATTTATGGAGTAATAAGTTCATTTTTAATCTAGCATGTCTTTAATATAAGAGACCTGTACTTTTTTAGACTTTGAAAGCTTACCTTATAAATAACTGACATACACCTCATATCCGAAAAGAACGTAGGATTGCAGTCAAAGAAAAGGAATTTAAGGCTTCCTATGTTGTTTTCATTTCTCGACTCTGCCAAGAGATCCAGTCTTTTGTACCATTCAGTCTGTTTACAAATGTAGTGTATAGAACTTATTGTACGATTTGGGAGTTGTAAATGCTAATCCAAACATATGTTGCTTAAAGGTTGCATTTGCAATATAGACATGAGAGGATAATTTGGTTTAAAGAGCTTCACGGCCTAGCCAATGGTTCAAGCATGTCTTTACTTGTCACATGGATTCTTTGAGGCATTCACAACCATCGAGGGAGCATATTGTGAAAAATCTATTGCAGTTACTGATTATTAATCTCCTATCTATAAAGATTATTTGACTGCCAAAAATTAATTCACAGCAAATACTGAAAAATAATACAACTGCAACTTCACAAATAAAACTCACAGGAATAGAGAAGAAAACATGCAAACTAATAAACACAATATTTTTGGACAAATTGTCCCTGGAAAAACCCCGAAGGGAAAACCAGTACTGCAGATGAGGAATTATATTAATCTTCAGCAAATCAAGAGATACAAAAGAAACTGCTTGCCTCTCATTGACAAAGCTCCGACAATATTCTTCACCGAAAATTCTTCTCTCAATTTCTCCTGCTGAAATTCCACTACTGCTGCCTCCAACGCTATCACTGCGCCCTTGCTATCACTGCAAGACTATTTGCTATCACTGCAAATATTTCTCCAACTTGTGTCTATCAGTCTGTGCTCTCCAAATGCCCAATGACCCCCTTTTAAACTATTCTCATTGGAAAACCAATGGCCAAGATTTAATTTCAATCAATGGCTAAGATTAATTAGACTCTAACAAACCCTAACTAACTGGTTTCTAGAAGTCTCTAGAGGAATCAATTATTTAATTAAATAATTAAATATCTAGACCTAACTAACTTCTATATAGAAGTCTCAAGAATTAAATGCTAATTCTTGGAATTGGAGAAACAACTATCTGAGCTGCAATATTAAATTAACACTCCCTCTTAGCGAGGAAGGTGTTCTGCATAACACCCAACATATCTCTGAAGAAGATGAATTTCGCCTTCCCCAAAGCCTTTGTCATAATGTCTGCTACTTGCTGATCTGTAGGTATATACTGTAGCTGAATAATCCCCCGTTGTACACAATCCCTGATGAAATGATACCTGATGTCTATATGCTTAGACCTATCATGAAACACCGGATTCTCAGACAACTTGATGCAACTCTGATTGTCACAGTGTATCACTGTAGTCTCAACCCTCTGACCTAACAAGGCTACTAGCAACTTTCGAAGCCATATCGCCTCACATGTCGCCATGCTAGCTGCTATGTATTCTGCCTCTGCAGAACTCAGGGCCACGGACTTCTGCTTCCTGCTGTACCAAGAGACAACTCCTGATCCCAAGCTAAAGCAACACCCTGAAGTGCTTTTCCTATCCATTGTACTACCTGCCCAATCTGCGTCAGTATAGCCTATCAACTTGATACCATCACCTCGAGTATATTTGATCCCATACTCGATTGTACCACGCAAATACCGCAACACATGCTTTGCCGCTATCCAATGCATTCTCTTCGGCTCAACCATGAACTGACTAAGAGAATTTACTGCAAAGGATATATCTGGTCTGGTGTTGACCAAATACATGAGAGACCCAATCAACTGTCTGTATAAGGTGGGGTCTACATCCTTCTCCCTGGATGAGTCTACCTTCTTCCAATTCGTGATCATAGGAGTAGACATGGCTCTGCAATCCTCCATCTCGAACCTCCTCAAGATTTCAATGCAATATTTCCCTTGACCAAGGAAAATCTCACCATCTGTCTACCATACCTCCATGCCTAGAAAGTAGTGCATAAGCCCCAAATCCTTCATCTCGAACTTTGCTGCAAGGTCCCTCTTGCATTCCTCTATGAGCCCCAGTGAACCTGTTAAAAACAAGTCGTCCACATATAGAACAAGAATGAGAATCTCACCCCCAACTACCAAGTAGTAGAGATTAGCATCTGCCTCACTCTTCACGAAGCCCAATCCCTGCAAGTATTCATCAATGCACTCATACCATGCCCTGGGAGCTTGCTTGAGTCCGTACAAAGCTCTCTTCAATTTGCACACGTGGGTTTCACTGCTGTGTGCTACAAAGCCCTCTGGTTGTTCTATGTATACTTCCTCTTTCAATTCACCATTAAGAAATGTTGTCTTGACATCCATTTGATGGATCTGCCATCTCATTTGTGTTGCAAGAGAGATCACAGCTCGTATAGAAGTATACCTGGCCACTGGAGCGAATGTCTCCTCATAGTCTATTCCCTCCTTCTGAGAGAAACCCTTGGCCACAAACCTTGCCTTGTATTTCTCGATGCTACCATCTGCACCGTGCTTGATCTTATAGATCCAGCGAGATCCAACCACTGCCCTATCTGTCGGTCTAGGCACAACCTCCCACACATCGTTCTGCACTATTGAGGTATATTCCTCAACCATCGCATCTCGCCACACCTGTTGTTGTGCGGCCTCCTGATAACTGGAAGGCTCACTATCTACCAACTGACTAACTAAAGCCATATAGTCATTATACCTGGCTGGTTGTCTCCGCTGCCTACTACTCATCCTAGGAGCTCCCACAAACTCCTGAGTATCTTGTTGGTTACTGCTACCAACTATAGAGGATGAAATATCAACCCCCATGTGTTCCTGATGCATCTCTTGGATCTGCTGCATCTGTTGCTCCATACTCTACGAACTCTTAGCACCTGAGCCTGTGCTTGTACTAGTCACTATACTCGAGCTTCGCTGTCCCTGATTTGATTGAGCTCAATCTCTTGGAGCTTCTGTTGGCTGCTCACTCTGATCATCTGCTGGCAAATCTCTGGACCTTC
Organism: Sequoiadendron giganteum; assembly: GCA_007115665.2. Taxonomy (NCBI): domain Eukaryota; kingdom Viridiplantae; phylum Streptophyta; class Pinopsida; order Cupressales; family Cupressaceae; genus Sequoiadendron; species Sequoiadendron giganteum. The sequence goes on from CM021102.1 coordinate 643,662,873, forward strand.
TAAACGCCTTGTCCTCCATGAACTTGACATCACACCTGACTATAATCCTCCTGGCCCCTGGAATAAATATCCGATATGCCTTTGAGGTCTCGATGTACCCCACAAAGTACCCTCTCTCTGCAGTCTGATCTAACTTGGAACGTGTAGCACCTGGAATGTGACAATATGCCAAACTCCCAAATATCTTGAAGTGGCTGACATCTGGCTTCTTCCCTGAGAACGCCTCCTTTGGTGTCATCTTGCCCAATACCTTATGTGGAACCCTGTTTTGTATGTATACTGTTGTACTGCATGCCTCTGCCCATAAGTAATGTGGCATATCCTGGTCATACAACATAGCCCTTGCCACCTCTGATATAGACCGATTCTTCCTTTCAGCAACCCCATTCTGTTGTGGGTTGTAAGGAATAGTCCACTCTCTCTTGATTCCTTCCCTGGTACAAAACTCTTGGAACTCTTTCCCTTTGTACTCGCCTCCATTGTCTGACCAAAGAACCTTTATCTTCCTACTTGTCGAATTCTCCACAAGAGCTTTGAACTCTTGGAAACGACTGAAAACCTCATCCTTGGTCTTCAAGAAGTATACCCAAGTCTTCCTGGAGAAATCATCAATAAAAGTAACAAAGTACTCGTATCCTCTAAGAGACTTTGTCGACATTGGTCCACATATATCTGAATGTACTAGATCAAGAACACCCTTGGATCTGGTGTCACTCCTTGGAAAAGCTGCTTTCACAAACTTCCCCAACACACATCCCTTACATACATCATCATGCTCTGTGCTCACCTCTGGAACACCTGTCACTGTCTCACGAAGCAATTTGAGTGCTCCATGATGTATATGGCCCATCCTCCTATGCCATAGCTCTCCTTGATCTCTAGAATTCTACTGCTCATCAGTGCCTTATGAGTATCAAACTGCAACCTGTAAAGTCAGCCGCTCCTAACTCCAATAGCTATGGGTGATTTCCAATCCTTGTGCTTGATTAACACATTTGCCCCTCTAAAGAGTACATTGTAGCCTTTATCCTAAAGGACAAATATGGAAATAAGATTCATACCCAATCCTGGCACATGCAACACATCATGAATGGGAATCGGCTTGCCATTCTCCCTCTGAAATAGAACAGTCCCTTTTCCAACTAGATTTAGTTTGGACATGTTCCCCATAGAAATCTGGATTCTGATGTCCTCCTCCTTCTAACTAGAGAAGTATTCTCTAACTCCTGTCATATGAAATGATGCGCCACTGTCTATATACCAAACACCCTGTGAGGTTGAGCTAACCATACAAGTTATGAGTGCAAATTCATCTTCCATTCTGCTAGAGAGCTCATCTGCACTTGTTGAAGCTGCCGTCTACTTCTTGCCTTTCTTCTTTTGTGGGAAATTGCTGACATAGTGGCCAAACTCGTGACAGCCGTAGCACTTGACTTTAGACAAGTCCTTCTTCTTCTCGCCTTTAGGATTTCATCCTTTGCTAGACCCCTTCTTTGCTTTACCTTTTCCTGCTAGGGCAACGTTTTCTTGTTCTGCCTCACTTTTCTGACTCTTACTGCTAGCACCATTGACAAGGCTTAATCTAAGCTCCTCTTGAGTGAAGTCACTCCATAGTCGATCCCAACTTGGTAAGGTGTCTCGTCCATTAATAAATTGAACAAAGACATCCCACTGCTTAGTAAACCTATTTAGGGCTATCCGTACTAGCTCGTCTAAGTCTGGTGAGGTAATTTGTAACATCTTCTCCCTTGTTCATCTTGGTGTTCCTCAACTTTTCTCTGAGAATCAGCTTCCTGTTAGTGGTAGCATTCAGGTACAGATTCAAAATGGTGTCCCATATCATCTTCGTTGTATCCAACTCTGCGATATGTGGAACAATATGATCCTTAACACCATCAAGAATCAACCTCCTTGCCTTGGCATCTTCCTTCTTATATGCTAAGAACTGTGCTGGATCTGTAGGTACAGCTACAACACTGGTAACATATTCCTTGATACCATTCTCTTCCAGCAATAAAGAAATTTTGGCTTTCCAGACACCAAAATTTGAGGCTCCATCCAATCTGTCCTGATCTCTTAAACTTGTTGAGGCCATCTCAAACAAAAAATGGTAATAACAAAAATAATAATACTGAAGAGGTAGAATTGGGTTTTATAAACCCTCTATTTTTCTTTCCTTCCTGTGCCTGCGCTGAGCTCTTTCAACCCTTAGATTTGTTCTGATACCATGTGAAAAATCTATTGCAGTTACTGATTATTAATCTCCTATCTATAAAGATTATTTGACTGCCGAAAATTAATTCATAGCAAATACTAAAAAATAATACAACTGCAACTTCACAAATAAAACTCACAGGAATAGAGAAGAAAACATGCAAACTAATAAACACAATATTTTTGGACAAATTGTCCCTGGAAAAACCCCAGAGGGAAAACCAGTACTGTAGATGAGGAATTATATTAATCTTCAGCAAATCAAGAGATACAAAAGAAACTGCTTGCCTCTCATTGACAAAGCTCCAACAATATTCTTCACCGAAAATTCTTCTCTCAATTTCTCCTGCTGAAATTCCACTGCTGCTGCCTCCAACGCTATCACTACACCCTTGCTATCATTGCAAGACTATTTGCTATCACTGCAAATATTTCTCCAACTTGTGTCTATCAGTCTGTGTTCTCCAAATGCCCAATGACCCCCTTTTAAACTATTCTCATTGGAAAACCAATGGCCAAGATTTAATCTCAATCAATGGCTAAGATTAATTAGACTCTAACAAACCCTAACTAACTGGTTTCTAGAAGTCTCTAGAGGAATCAATTATTTAATTAAATAATTAAATATCTAGACCTAACTAACTTCTATATAGAAGTCTCAAGAATTAAATGCTAATTCTTGGAATTGGAGAAACAACTGTCCGAGCTACAATATTAAATTAACACATATAATTGTATGTATAGCTATGCCATTACCTTTGCAGTCTCCAAATCCAAAAGCATTTGCAGTTTCTGAAGCCTTTGAAAGTAATTTTGTTAAAACTTCATTTGCAATAGAACGGAGTCTATAGAAGAAAAAGCAAATAAGAACAAGATCGAAAGGAAAATAGTATAGGTAATTGTTAGAGTGAGCTTTTGGATACAACTGTGTAAGTTATTACGTCGGGATACTCTGAGTTATTACTTCGGGAGACCGGACTCTAAGTTATTACGTCGGGAGAGGGGCGGGAGAGTACCGCCATCTACCCTCCTTCCTCTATTTTGTTGAAAACAAAATCGAGTGGTTCCCCTACGGGCGCGCCCCCCACCCCCCTGCCATTGTAGTGATCCATCATCAAAAAGACGAAATTGTGAAATTAGAATGCAGATAAAACCTTAAAAAAGAAAGAAGAGAGAGAAAAAAGATAGAACAAATAAAAAAATTAAAAAGATGTAATTGACAATAAATAAAATTAAAAGCCTCACTAAAAGATTAAAGTAGGAAATTAATGAGACAAAATCATGAGGAAGGAGGAAAAAAGAAGTTAAGAAAAGAATTAAAAGTTACTACAAATCAGTGGTATTCCATACAAAACCACATATATTCTATAATATAGAAATATTGGAACATAAAGGACATAGAGGAACATATTCTAGTTTATCTTAAATGTTCTTCAAAATACACCACAGGTATTATTTACAAATCATATACAAATGGAAGAATTAAATTTGTATTTGTATAATAATCCTAACATGGACATGGGAGTTTTGGAATAGACTACGAATATCCATCAAAAGGTTTTAGAATAGATTTTTTTTTACTAATTAAAGTTGCAATGTAATTTTTTAATTAAAAATAATTTTAATAAAATTATTATTTTTCACATTTTATTTTAACTTTTATAATTGAAAAATATTATTACAATATTTTTATATTATAAATTTTAATTAATTAATAAATACAATCAAATATATATTTTTAATGTTTCAACGTTTGAAATTTGATGGTCTCTCGTCGATATGAAATGACAAATAAAAAATAGTACTACAACTGAAAGGTCATGTATAATATATATATTTTCTTTATCTAGCATTTAAAATGACAATTTGTCTTGTCTACCTTTTATTGTTAGGGGCCATTTTTTTTCTTTGATGTAAGAAATGACAAGTAAAAAATAGTACTACAACTGAAAGGTCATGTATAATATAAATATTTTCTTTATCTAGTATTTAAAATGACAATCTGTCTTGTCTACTTTTTACTATTCGTTTATTTACTTTAGTTGTTTTTGAATGACATTTCATCATGGAGTGCTCAACATATAAAAGACATTCAGGTCAGCTATGAAGACACCTCGTAGGTTGATAATTTAAGTACCTTGTTTGAAGAGACAAGGTTAGACAAAACTACAAACTTCATCATGAGAATACATTGTAGAAGGGTTGATCTCCAATGGAATTTACAAACTTTTAGGGCTCTTTTGTTGGTGGCTCTTGTGTTGTCCTTGGATCCCATAGGCTTCTTTAGCCTCATGGACATTATTAATATATTTCATTTCATTTCAAAAGCGAGTGTATTCAATTTTTTTTAATTGACGTTTATCTTAGAGATTAAATAATAAAAAAGTTAATTTAAAATGTATGCATATTTTAAATTTATTTATTTTAAAAACAAGTTGTATTAAATTTTTAGATAAGATAAGGTCATTTAAGATATATTTTGGACAAGTATACTTACAATTATGTTACTTTATGTTTTCTTTACTCTATTTTTTATCTGAAAAATGGTTTTATAATAGATAGCATTAGATTAATATAATATTATATTAAAATAAATGATTTTAATTAATCAAAATATATTTTCTAAACTTTTTTATAAAATATAAATACAATTTTTAACAATAAAATAATTTCAATTGTTCTTAAGATTTAAGATATATTTACTATTTAAAAAAATTAAATTATTGATTATTTAATATATTATAATTTGTGTATATTTTAATTCTTAGATCCTTGTTCCCATACATTCATATATACATATTCATGTAAATATATTCACATACGCACTCATATATATTTATATGTGTATATATATAATAATTTTAAATAATATTCTAATCTAATCTTTTCTAAAAAAAATTAAATAGAAATACAATATGCTTTTACAATCTTTGCTATTTTCCATTAAAAAATGCTGATCATATTGACCTCATTTTGTCCATCATCAAATAGATAGTTTTAAATCGATCTCCCTTCATCAAATAGATCGGGGGTGATCTTTTGAATCCTAATTGCCTAACAGTTGGTTGAAATTTCAAATTGTTTATAACAAAACTGTATTTTTCAGATTTTCAAAGCAACAACCACGTTTATTATTAATTTAGAAAAGCTTACGTAAGATCAACCATTGCCATTGTTAATTTTATCCCTGTTTGACCAAGATTCAAATCTACTAATCTCCATACAAATTTATGGAGCAATAAATTCATTTAAAAGCTGGCGTGTCTTTAATATAAGCAGTACTTTTTCAGACTTTGAAATTTTATCTTATAAATAACTGACATACACATCATAGCAGCATTAATTAACAAATCTTTTGACGCCATTGACACCTTATTTCATGAACACGCTGTATGATCCATATTAAATTGATGTCGATGTTTTTGATAGAAGTTTTCAATCGAGTGAATTCATGATAGTTATTTAGGGGAGAGAATCTGGTAGTTGATTATTCTAACTTCATGTTTTTAAAATTATTATGTAGAAATTTAAAAAAAATAAAATAAAAATTTACAACAGTTTGTTTGGCAAAGTCTCTGTTTATAACTAAGCTTTCATGGCCACATCATCAAATATGATGTCACATTGAAACATATTTTTTTGTGCATTAAATCATGTTTTATTGGTGCGCTGATGTGGCATAACATGATTTGTTGCTTTTTAGATCGAAGGAATATATATTATTCAATTATTGGTAGTTATCATCAACACTAACAACTTTAAAGTCACAACTATTGGTTCAATATTGTTAAAAATATTGGGCATTAAATCAACAAATGCTATAACAACTATTGAAACATGCTCAACTACTAGATCCTTTCCCGTATGTACGTTCCACTGAAACATGAGTACATGCACATACGTTGATGTTGTGCTCACCATTCCCAAGGGTTCCTTGTTTCCATTGTGTGCCATGAATTTAGCGTTTAGTAGGGAGTTGATAGGAGCAACCATATAACTTAACATGCAATCAATAATTTATCCTTAAGGCACGCATATGTTCTTTAAATTTGTCTCAAGAGGTAATAGTATTGGCTTGTCCTTGAGTATCAGGTGAACTTGTGAATGATATAAAATCTTTAAAAAATATATAATATTTTTCTTTTCTTTCATCAATTTATGGAATAACATTATGACTATCATTCTTGTTGTTGGTGATATGTGATCATCTATAATTGAGGGTGACGACAAGTTTGTCATACTTGTGGCACAACATCACAAGTAACACATTTGTTAACTTGCAAAAAGAGTACAACAACCTCTTTTGGCAAGAGGAAGCCATTCCCATTTTCTAATCGATTCTTCTTCCAAAGTGTCGCTTCACTTGAGAATGTTATCTTGAGCTATCTAAGAAGATTAAAGACAAGATTGGGAAAGTACATCCTTACTTTGTGAAGCTCGCAGATTGCATGGTCACTTGGATTGATGCATGGGACGAGTTCAATAAATAGAAAGATCTGCATACATATTTGTTTGATGGGTGTCCTAGCTTGTACAACTAGAACCAACAACATGGATTCCTTTAAACATAAGTGAAGAATAAGTGGGCAACAAAAGGTGACACAAATAAAAAGTTAATTGAGAAGTTTGAAAGATCAAGTAATATAGTTTATTGGCTAAACTTGCACTAAGTCAAAGCCACTTAAGCATCAGTGAGCATGTAAATACTTACCAATAATGTTTGAACATTGTAAAAATATTGACCATTTTGAGCTAGTGACGTGAGAGACTGTCATTTAACTTACTAGCATTATTTTCTTCAAGATTTGATATTGTTTAAAAACTTAAAAATGAAAATGATATAATTTTTCCATGAATATGGGTATAGATTTCTTATGAGAGAATCACATTTAAGTCAATAACTTAATTTTTTTATGATTTGATACATAGACTAAAAATTTAATAATAGAAATAGGTACATATAAGTTTTTCATGAGAGAATGCCATTTAAGTTAATAGCATAATTTTTATTTATGATTTGATACTTGACTTAAAAATTCAATAATAAAAATAGGAATAAATTTCTCATTAGAAAACACCATTTAAATTGTATTCATGATTTGATATCTAGTCTAAAAACTCAATAATAGAAATGCATTAAAAATTTTAAAAAATGATCTTCCTCATTAAATCTCGCCATTTTTTTGAAAGAGATTATTTACTTAAGTGACATAATTGATGATAGTTTTTTTTTTTGAAGCAAAATGAAATAAATATTCAAATTTGGACATAATGCAAAAGAATGTTTAATGATAAAATATACACAACTATCAATAGGTTAGAGTTTGTTTACATGCAATTTTTTCTTCATTTTTTTTAGTCTATTCATGTCTAATTTTATTCTCCTACATTTTTATTATAGGGTCAACATACATTATTTTATAAATTTTATCATTTTTATTCTATTACAACTATGCATATTGAACTTTACTTATTCCAAATTAAATACTATATATCTCACGTAAAATAGGTGTGTGTACATTTCACTTGTCCCTTATTTAATATTACAATCTACAACATATCATATAATAGAAATATTTAATGAGTTTAAGATTATTTTAGAACAAAGTATGCATTTTTTTACTTAAATTCTATGTGATAATAAGAATAGATTGGTTTACTACTAAAACCATATATTGTATTGACTTTTGTTCTTTGTTTTAGTGGGAATTTTTTTTTTCTTATCATTGTCTTTGTGAATTGTGTACAAATAAAACCATCATTAACTAAAAATATACATGTTGCACTTATTGAACATTTTATTCATGTAGCATGTATAAACTGAACTATCATTGATTGAAATATAAGTTACTCTTGTTGAGCAATTTCCTCATGTAGTGTGTATAAATGGAACCATTGATTGGTAATATAAATGAAACCATCAACAACAAACTTGATTATGTCTTCATGCCTTCAGTTAATATCATTTACAAATTTTGGTATCAGAAACCATAAAATTAACAATTACAATTTTTATCGTATTGTTTAATGTATTACAGTAAAAAATTCTATACTCCCAAGCAAATTCAATGGACACAAATTTGTAGAGATGCTCTAGAAAAGGTCTATCATGTGTTTAAAATGCTATTCCTATTGTGACACTAGAGATTCTAAGTAAAATAAGAATATTTTATATAATTTATTTTCATCATTGCTAACTATAGTAGAATAGTTAATATCACTATTGGATTCATCTTCTTTCATAATTCCATCATGACTTGATTATTCATCCTACTTTATTTTTAGAGAATAAGAATAGTATATGGAACCACCTACAAAATCTTCACACATCTCACTAAAATTTGTTGTTTGGTATAAATGTATCCACATGCCAACAAAAGGACAACCTCTTATTAGTGGAAATAAATGATTAAAGATTGTGGACCATGAAAAACCAAACCAATTCAATATAAAAAAATCTAGCAAATAAATGTTTAGCTTTAAAATGATAGATATTGAACATATAAAGTGTCATGTTACTTTCTTGAATGAAATTGCAAATTGTAGTATGAAAAATCTTATGATGGATATACAATTTCTAGAGGCACACTATTAGAGAGAAAAATAGGTTCTAAAATTATGTATCTCTATGAGAATGACCTCTTAATTTATATGCATCACTTTCAATTCATACCAATTGATCTAATTGGAAATATGGACAATAAGAGTCTTATTGATAAATTATTGGAATTGCTTTATCTATCTCTAAACTCTCTACATTATGATGAGATGGAATTGAGTCCTAGGAAGAATCATGACATCACAAGACATTCCAACCTTCATTAGTCATGTTACCTCACATGGAGATATGTGTCAAAAGGAATGAATTCAACTTCAACACATGCAAGTGTTGTCACTTGTGTAACCCATTTGTCTATAAGAATTGGACCCCCCCTTCAAACTTTATGCAAAAACATTTTTTTAAATTTGATATTTGTCCCACAAGGTCTCATGTCTATATCTAAATCAAGCCCCTCATGTCTATCCCATATTATGGAATGACAAATATTTCAATGAGCTATCCTTCATATAAAATTCACGGTGATGCACACAAGATAGAATGTCTCTAAGCATTATGTATGAATAAGAAGACTACATATGCTTAACACAAAATGCATATGATACTATGCTTTATATTGTTACATCCCATATTTCATAACCTTCTAGACTATTCTAATTCATTATGCATTTCAATTTTGGACCTGAAAACAAGAATTATGATCAACTTAAATATGTTGGTTAATCATTATATCAGACATATATATACTGCAAAATGATAAAATTATACATTTAATGATTATGTCAAATGGAAATACATACCATGCTTTATATTTTAAATGGATTATGTGGACTTAATTGTGCATATTTACGCCCAGAAGTGTATTCAGATGTAGAGGAAAGAATGTTTCTATGTAAACAAAAACCCTTTTTCAAATTTTTTGACATCCTCGTTGGTTGTCACAATGGCAGTTACAATTAAAATGTCAATGAAAAAGCTGAAACATTTGATAGTCTGTAGTGGTAGCGAAATGTGTAACAACTGAAACGTTTGATCGTAATGCCTTATTTTGATAGTCTTTATTTTCTGTCGACGGACTCAAATTCTCTTAATTTTAGCGACATTTTTCTTGGAATGGAATTAGGCTGAGTAACGTTTTTTCCTGGAAGTGGTTACTGGATTCTTCTTATCCTCGTCAGAACATAAGCGACTATTAATCTGGATCATTTTTTTTAATCATTATCTATAGTAAATCTTTGTATGTAAAAAGTCGTCCTCCTTATAAAAGAAAACTTATTGTTTTCATTCAAAAATAGAAGGTGTATGTCGTGCGACATTTCCTCTTGGAATGGTTTGGATCCGTCTGCCTCAAAAATGGTAAAACTTCACCTTTTTATTAATTTTTATTTTATTTTTGCTTATGTGTAGATATTCCATGGAAATTTTTAATTTTTAATATGGAAATGGATGCTCTATTGGAAAAGATGAACGGGCAAGGATAAAAAAATAAATTAGGTTTTCAATTTCAATTTTTTTATATGATTGCAAAAATTTAATGGAGATTGTTGTTACGAAATTGAGTTGGTAATATATCATATCATCTATTAGAAGTCAAATTTTGTGCTTTTAGATGCAAATTAAGTTTGTTTTTTCAAGGTTTTCTCATTCAACGACATTTCCAATCTTTGTATCAGCGGATGATCCAGGATATTCATGTGCACTTCCCATGGATATTAGGAATCATTTCTCAAACATGATTTTTCTGACTCACTTGTTCTATTTGGCGAGGAAATACCCACAAATAAGGTGGCCTTGTCATCATTTTTCATGGATATTTTGCAATAGTTGTAATCTATGTTTTGAGTTATTTTAATCAAACTGATAGTATTCTTCTCTCATAATCATTTTTTTTCATTAATGATATTTTTTTGTTTGGGTTGCATGTTTTATCCCGCAATTATTTTCTAAAGTAAAAGGCATGTCTCTTAAATTCATGGTTTGGTTTAGGAATAATAAAATAATAACACACAATTATAATATTCTTTGCATTATCATCATGTCTATCCACTATCCACTATTCATTATTCATTTTTAAAATAATTTAAAGGCTATTGATTATTTATTTAGATAGTCATGTTAGTCTTTATTATTTCTTTTAAAATAATAAAAAGACAGAGAATATAGAAAGAAAAAGAGGCATTTTATTTTTAGAAATTATTTGCATTTCTTTTAAAAATGTTTGAGATTCATTTCTTTTTAAGCAATAAAAAGGCAAGAGAATATAGAAAGAAAAAGAGGAATTTTATTTTTAGAAATTATTTGCATTGTTTTTTAATATGTTTGAGATAATTTGTGTTTTAGAAAATAAACTTTTAGTGAGAAAATGTAAATGATGAGTATAAGGAAAGAGAGGAGTTTTGTTGAAAATAAAATTTTAATAATAGGAAAATAGAAAGTAATAATTATAATTTTGATTTTTTTCTATTTAATTTTGATTTTAAATTTTTCAAAAGAGAATGATTTGTTTAGGATTTTTTGTTTCACTTAAAATTTTAGCCTCTCATATCATATAGTGTGACAAGTTGTTTATTTGAAATGAATGCACATGTTCATTGAATTTATTTAAGTAATATTTTCCAATCAAAAATAATTATTTTTAAAGATAAGATATAAAAAATATGTTAACATTACTACACGTTAAAAAAGTCTCTAAAATTTAGAAAATTAAGTACGAAAGAACCTTCCTAAATTTACTACGACATATAATTCTAAATTATTATACTCCAAATTAAAAAATATTGAAAATCTTTATAAAAATAAAAATATTCTTTCATATCATTGTAAAATGTTTTTTTAATACTAGAATAAAATAAAATTATGAAGGAATGAAAACTAATTGTTCTTTTTAAAAATTCTAAATTAATGTATTTAAAATTAGAAAATTAGAAAGCTAAATAAAAAAATCTTATATTTACTATTACACATAAAAATAAGTTTCTAAATTAATGTATTAGTGTTAGGATTGTGATTCAATTAGGATTAAGTATAATCGGCATTAGGGATAGGGTTAAGGTTATGTTAGGGTGAGGGTTTAATTAGGGTTAGAAATACAGTTCAATTTAATTATTATAGATAGAATTAGGGTTAATGTTAGAATTAGAATTATGAATAGATTTAGAATTATAGTTTAGGTTAGAACTAGAATTAGGGTCATAGTTAGAGTTAAGGTTAGAATTATGATAAGGTTTAGGGTTAGAATTTAATTAGAGATAGGTTTAGGGTTCAATTAAGGTTCTACAATAAAGCTTGGGTCAATATTAGGGTTATGGTTAAGATTCAATTAGGGATTGGGTTCAATTAGGGTTAGAGTTTGTCAAAAAAAGGTCCCCTTAACTTAAAATCAATTTAAAATTATAAAATTAAATATAAAAAAATTAATAAATTAATTATTATACATAAAAATAAGCTTTTAAATTAATATATTTAAAACTAGCATATTTATCTTTAAAAAATTAATATAATTAAAAATTACATTTACACATAATTTTATTATATAATTTAAAATAATTTATATAAGATTACTATTATTTAAAATTGGGTTATGGTTATGATTAAGACTTAATTATGATTAAAGTTCAACTAGGACTAGGATTTACTTAGGGTTAGGTTTAGTGTTAGAATCAAATTTATAACCTTAACCTTAATTGTAACCCTAACACAAACTCTAACTCTAATAAAATCCTAATTGTATCTCTAACAATAACCCTAACCATGATCTTAACCCTAAGAATAAACCTAACCCTAAGCATAAAAATAACCTTAATTGAAAAGCTCCACCACATAACCCTAGAGGAAGTTGCAATTAACTACTCAAACGTACTATTTTTTTTTTGGTTTAAGTACAATTAACATACAAGTTCACTACCCATTGCCAACAACCTCTAAGGTTACGAGACTGAAATTACTTATTAAAATCCAACCAAAAAACATGAATCAAAACCATAACATTTATTTACTAAAGAAATTAAGAACACATACATTCCATACATGATAAATTACATCAAACAATAAGAGATACCATATGATTTTAAATAACAATAATTGATAAGAAGATTACATCTCTCATTCCCCGAATGAGGTAAATCCAATAAGCACGACTACAAATTACAACCTTCCACCTCGATTACAAAGAGGGGTAATAAATTACAAGATTCAACTGAAATGAAAATGAGCATGAAAAGTAACTGGATCCCACGAGCTCTCCAACTGGAAACATCATCAACACGAACAAGAAGAAAACCCAACGGAGAGATGTGCACGTTCCACCCAACCAAGTGGTACCCGAAGGCCCACCCCCCGTGCTAGGAGATAGTAACCAGGATTCCTAGCCAAGACCATCTACCTCTAGACATAGGCTAAAACATAACTGAAACTTAATCAAATACAAATACAACATTAACACAAAGGTCACAATGCTTCTAGAGTTAAACAATCAATTGCAACACTGATACAAACATACTCTTGACTTAGGAGAAGTGTCATCACAATGTTACATGGGTTATTCTGGTAAGTCTTCCTAGGTCTCGCCCCCCATCTCGGGTTCTCCTGGAAACCTCTAACGACTTTTGGCCCCTCCTGCAAACCAATGCATAATCAATTATCTCTCATAAAGACAAGATAATGATCTTGCCATTCCAGGCCTTCTTGTCCCATCCCAAGTCTATACAAGCCCTTGCATCAATGAGCGAGGCAGAATTATCTTTGTTAAGTGTTTGATACTACCCCTTCCTCTAATAAGTTTATTTATGTTATCACTGGATTAACTAACCCATAATAAGTTATCCTGGCACCGCTTTGTGTGTCGACCCTCATTGCAAGCCACTCCTCTAAGACAACACATGGAAAAACTCCACATCCCAAGGGCACACTAGGGTGACTCAAAGATATTCAATCCCTATCCACAACATACAGTCAACACAATCCCGTTCATGATAATTGAGTAATAAACTGAATACAATAATACGCACTACCCAAGGCAAAACCAAAGGTTGACTAGCATAATATGACAACCCCAATTAAATGAAAACCCCATCTGGAAGACTTAACAACCCTTCTAATCAATTTCCCCCAAATCGATAACAAAAGAAATTACATTTAAAAGAGCGATTTAATAGGAATTATTTTGGCTTGAAACATTGAAGGGTTTATTTTAGCGCGATGTATTCATGTGAGATATCTTTGAGCGAGAAACTCGTTCAAATTGGGCAACGACTCCCTATATTTGTGGTCTCTACTTGTGCGGGCTATTGACTGGGGAGTGGGCTGGGGGTTGTGGACGGTGGTGGTGCTGCTGGATGTGGGGTTCCTACTCCGTCTGAGTTTCCTCTTGGTTGCCTGTCTAATGGATGTGGCGTGGATGTGGGTGTCTCGCTTGCTGTTCCTTCTTCTCTCCTTGCTGGAGATCTTTTGCCTTTGAGCCACCTTCGAAAATCCTTTTATAAGGCTATTTCGAAGGTCGGTGTCTGATCTGTACCTACTCAGGCTAGGGTGAAACCTCTGCCCTGTGCTCGTGCCTCCCTGGTGGTGGTCTACAGACCTGAAGTTGCTAAAAATGAGGAATACTATCTAAAATTGGGTGTGGTTTGTAGGTTCAATGGATTATGGCCCTCACTCCTGGATCTCCATGTTTGGATTTCTACCTCTTGGAAGCCCATTTTTTCTCGGCAGATTGAGCTTTACCCTTGTGCTAGGGTTTTCTTCCTTGCTACTTTTTCCTCTGTTGCGGAGCATGATTGTGTGTTGGATCAGGGGTGGATGTGGGGGGTTCATTCACTATCCATGCGGCCTTGGTATCGCTCTTTCAATCCGCTCATTGAGCCGTTAAATACCAAACCTGTTTGGGTCTGTTTACTGAATCTCCCTCTCTAGTACTAGGAGGAGTCATGTTATGAAGCTATTGGAAACTCCATTGGATGGTTCCTGATGGTGGATGACACTACTCGTGACTTAGGGCATCCTATGGTGGCTCGGGTGTTAGTAGACTTGGACATCTCCAAACCTCTCCATGGGGATGTGATCTTAATGGTGGAAGATAGACCTTGGATGCAGTTGTTGGACTATGAGGGCCTCCCCTTCCATTGCAGGAGGTGCTTCTCCACTGGTCATTTGGCCTATGTTTGCCCTCTTGCTCTCCACAAGAGCGCTGCTACCTGGTGGAAGAATGCTTCCACAGACCACCTCACTATTGGTTCTCCCCCTTCGGTTAGTTCCTCTGAGGAGGACGGTCTTCTTGAGCCTTCTAAGGACCCCCTTCAGATTATCCCTGTTATAGATCTTTTTGTTGTCTTTGTTCCAACATAATCTGCTATCGTTGTTTTGTTAAAGTTTGCTCCTTTGCCAGTTCCTACCTTTGTTGCTTTGTTGTCGGCTCCCTTGTTGCATGGTGGCTCCTCTCTCAAGTTGAATGTTGTGGATCCGCTCCACTCGCCTTGCTCATTGGCTCTTGATTATGAGCCTTCTTGGTTGGTTGTACTGTGGAAGATGAAGGATATCCCCAAATCTATTGCTTCTTCTCGGCCTCGGGTTCAGGGAGTTAGTTTAGATGCCTCAGGTTTGGGGGTTGTCTAATTTTTGGTTGTTCTATAGCTGACGGTCTATTGGTTTTTCTACAACTGTCTGCAGCTGTTTTTGTTTGTTCCTATAGTTCAATTTTTGTTTTGAACTATGTTTTCCTTTGGCCCCTTGGGCCCTTTGTGAAGGGTACAACACCCTATAAATGTTGCTTACCGTTTCAAAAATAGGAATTAAATCTACTTTGGATATCCTAAATCCACTTCCTTTAATCAAATTCAATAGTTATTGCTTCAATAAAACTAATTAAATTATGTCTCTTTCAGCTAACCAGATATTTAATTCCCTAATTGTTCTTAAATAATAATAAAATAACATTTACTTTTATGATTCAAAACATATTGTTTTAAAATTCATAACTATTTCTTCTTTTTAACTTAATCATTTTAAGACAATTAACTCATCTTAATAAACATATTATTTAAAAATCAAATATACTGTTCCATAAAATATATTGTTTTAAAATAAAATCAATAAATTGACTATGAACACAATATTTTAAATTTCTCAATTACATCTAAATCATGCCATCACTTAAATCCATATTTTAATATATGTATATATTTAAAATATATATACATACATCAAAATAAATAACTCAACAATATATATATTTATATATGTTAATATTATATAATATTGTAGACATCCAAATTTGATCACTTCCATATGATCAAAATTGTCTACTTTATTCATCTATTCCATTAACAGTGATTAAATAATTTATTTAATCATTATTTCATTTTCTGCCTAAGATTCCTAAAGTATCTAATTAAATAAATTAAATACTTTACCTTAACACCCTGTTCTTCTCTAAATTAAATAAATATGATAAATTATTTAATTTAGTCTTTTAACCCATTTGAATTAAAATCAATTTTTAATTCGTCTTTTCTCTCTCCTTGTCACATTCTCCATAACCCTCTTCTAATCCGGATTAAATTAATTAATCTGTGATTAGGATGTGCACCACTTAATCTTGATTAAGTGTCACATCCTCCATAATCTCCCACTTGCCTCTAATCTCTCATTAATTACCTTAATCATGTGTTTGCACAACCTTAATCAGAATCATTAGCCACATTTGGCTTACCTTTTCTGGTCAACCTTCCCACTTACCATTTTTGGTATGGACTCCCTTCCCCATGTGAATTTTTAATTCACATTTATTCAACCAAGGTTCCCCTCTTCCCCATGTGAATTTTTAATTCACTTTTATCTTTCCAAGGTCTTCCCCATCCCCCATGCAAGATTCTAGAAGCCTTGACTTGTCACTTCACATGTGCCAAGGGCTTCTAGAACCTTGGACTTGTCACATCACCCACATGTGACAAATCTCCAGCTTTTTGGAGACACTCTCTTATCCACTAGATTCTTCCAATCATTGTGAATTTTAAATTCACTTTTATTCCTCGAAGGAATCTTCTCATCCCCCAAGATCCACCTCATTTCCACATCACTCCACCTTGGGACATCTCACCTTCCACATGTCAAGATGTGAGGGCTTGTGAGTCCTCAACTCACCATAGCCCTTCATCTTGATCTTTGTTGGATCAATCCCAACCGTTGAATTCTCTAGAGAATTTAATTTGGCCTATAAATACCCCTTCAATTCCTTCATTTTGGAGGATCAAGTCTTTTGCAAATAAACTCTTGCAAAATTGCCATCCAATCTCTCATCTATTTTAGCATCCATATTGCATCAATTCATCTTACATCCACTTCATTTTCATTGCCATCCAAGGAGCACACAAGACTTCAACATCAAGGGCCAACCAAGGAAGCAACAACATGAAGGTATAACAGCAATTTATTTGTTTATCTTGCTTTCATATTGTTCATCTTCTTAGGCTAATCATTGAGGTGCCCTATTATCTTATCGTTTCTCTTTATTGCACTATTAGTTTTATCTAATCTTTCACACTTTAGGAAGCAACACTTTACTAGGATCACAAATATAATATTAAATATTAATATATATTTTAATATCATATATATATATTAATATTTTAATATTATAACAA
Source organism: Sequoiadendron giganteum (assembly GCA_007115665.2). Classification (NCBI taxonomy): domain Eukaryota; kingdom Viridiplantae; phylum Streptophyta; class Pinopsida; order Cupressales; family Cupressaceae; genus Sequoiadendron; species Sequoiadendron giganteum. The sequence goes on from CM021102.1 coordinate 643,680,279, forward strand.
TTATAATAACAAAATACTAAAATACATTTTATTTTCTTTTTTATAAAAAAACCCAAAATTAAAAAGGGCCAGACACATTTTGTTGGGGCACGCGTCGGTTAGGGTTGGGTAGCTGTGTTGACCATAACCGAACCCCAAAAAGGTTGACTATGTTTAAACACAATCGGACCCATTAATGGGCGCGGTTGTGTTTAAACACAACCGTCCCATTTGTGGTGGCGGTGGTGGTATAGGGTGCGGCTGCCCCCACACACCTCCCATGGGGGTGCGGTGGGGGTGAGCCCCCAGTGATCCCCCACCAATTCGACTTAATAATTTAAAAAAATAATAATAATAATTTCATAAAACCCCTACAGATTTTTAATCCGCGATTTTGATAGGTGTGAATTTTTTTTTTCATTTAAAAAAATTTCACTAGCATAACACATGCACAAAATATAAAATTATATATATATACTCAAATTTACAATTTTACAAACCAATTGATTAAATAAATTTAAAAAAGAACATTTACAGTCAAGAACACAATTATTTTATTGAGAAATTTCATTTCCAAACAAAGGTTTTCAAGTTTTGAAACAAGATTTAAGATGGGTTTTACTTGCAAATCAAACCAAGCTTATATATATATATATTTTCAAACAACATATAAAATGGTGAATCCTTTCATAATGAAAACTAATTTAATAGCAAGAAAACCTGGTGTTAGAGTAATTGGACATTTACTTTATTAATTAAACAATATTTGTTTAATTACGTAAAGTTTCCTTTTAACTCTTTTTCACTTAAGCTAACATTAGGTACATAATAATTAATTAATTTATTAATTATTATTGTGCAAGCCTAGGGTTTTCCTTTTTTAAGGTTTTCATCTATATGTAGTTGAAAACTATCTTTTGTATCATAATTCATTTTTATATTTTCAGGTAAATACATTGCTCCACATTCTTGAGCATTTCTTTTGTTGCTTCTCTTTGTTTCTCCTTGTAACAGGTTATTTGCTTGCAAAGATCTATTGGACTTCTGTGGTGTTGTATCTTCTCAACTCCAACATGGTATCAGAGCTTCAGATTTGCAGCTGCTTGTTCTTGTTTTGAGATTTTGCATTGGAAGCAAATCTAGGGTTCTAAGTTTTTTTGGGTGGATTCAGCATACTCCATTTTTTGGGTTCACTTTGGGCTCAGATGGACAGTGCCATTGGATTCGTAGCGCTCAAAAACCCCTAAATCGATTGTCAAATCATCGATTTTGGTTACAGTCAATTTGGAAGGCAAATTTTTTTTTGCCTTGGGGCCATACGGAGCAAAAAAACAAAAATTTTTTTTAAAAAAATCAATTTTTTGGTTTATTTTTGCACGGCCAGTGTTAAACCGCCGCACTGCCAGAGCGCCGCCTGGTGGCCACCGCCACCGGTGGCTACCACCGACCACGGCCAAGCGGCCACCACTGCCCCTGTCAGCCCGCCACCTGGTCTGCTCCGCCCAAGCGCCGCTTGTGCGCCACCCACCACCAGCCATGCCGCCTGCGCACCGCCACCTCCTGCGCGCTAGCCCATGGTCCACCATGTGCCCTGGGGCCGTCGAATTTTAAGCCCTTGAGGGCTAATTTTTTCTCTCCAACCCCCTATTATGTCATTTTTGGTCAAATGGGCATAACTTGGGCATCCTAGCTCTGTTTTTCGAACAGGAAGATGCGTTGGAAAGCTGAGAATGGCACCAATTTGATGGTGTAGAAATATTTTTAATTTTTTTACCAGTCTAGATATTTTTTAGCAGACAAATTGAGGTCTTCTTTCTTCACTTTCGGGGTCATAGAAGATGCAAACGGACTCCATTTTTCAAACTTGAATAGGCGTTGGAAAGCTCTCAACATGCTCTATTCAGTGATGTAATCTATTTTATAAGAATTTTCACCAGGTACATGAGAATTTGTCTTGAAGTATTTTTTGCTTATGCATTGCTTCCTTCTTCTCAGTTTGTACTAGGGTTTGGGTTTATCTTTTGTGGGGGGTGTTTTTTCTCTTGCTTTCTGTCATTTATATCAGAAAACCAAAAAACAAAAACTCTCAAAAATACAAACCCTTCTGCATCTTTTGTCTATTCTGAAAGATCACATAATAATAAGAAACACAAGCAGGTACAGATGCAAGGTTTCATGGCAGACTCTTCAGTTGAGCTACTCACATCACATAACTATCACACTTGGAAGTCTCGTATGATGAGGCTACTCAGGTCATGAGGGTTATGGTCTTGTTTAGATGAGGTTCAGCCTCAGTTGCAGTGTCCTTTTGAGATTATGCAACATAGGAACAAGATGGATGAGGCTATGGGTTTGTTATGCATGCATGTTTCAAACAGTCTTTTGTTTCACCTTGATGCTTTGCTCACTCCTCGAGCCATGTGGTTGAAGTTTGAGACACTTTTTGGGGCCGTTAATGAGTTCTGCGCATTACAAATTGAGGCAAACCTGACTTCATTGTTACCTGATTCATTTCCCACTATTGAGGATTTTTTGAACCAGTTCAAAACCATCCGTACTATTTTACAGGGTTGTGGGAAGAACAAGATAGACACAGAGTGCATTTCCTTGATTCTTTCAAAGCTTCGTGGTCCATTTCAGATATTTACTTCCTCCTTCTACTCCACCATGGATGGTTTGGGTGCCAGTTTTACCATGCCTTCCTTTGATTTATTTTGTGAGCGATTGTCTTGGGAACAGTCTCACCTTTCTCAGATGGATATGCTCTCAGGTTCAAAGAGCAAAGCATTGGTTGCTCAGTCATCGAAGGGGAAACAGAAGCAAAAACTGAGGCCCAAGAAAGATTTTGTAGGTAGTGAGCATTCCTCCAAACCGCCTCCTAAGTCTGATTCTAAACCACCATTTAATCCAAAACATGGGAAATCTTCGAAGTCTGGTGAGTCTTCCTCCAAGACTAAGGAGAAATCAGGAGACACTTGTAGTTTCTGTGGCAAGCAAGGTCATCCAGTTTTCAGGTGTTGGAAATGATTAGAGGCTTTAGAGGAGGCCATGCAGCAGCAACACATCTCCTCACCTCAGTCTTCTTCTTCCACCATAGGGAAGGGTCATGCTCTCACTGCACACACATCGACCAATGGGTCCACTTGGATTTTAGACTCTGGTGCTTCTCACCATATGACTCACATTCAGCAGTTGGTCACTTCTCTTGCCTCTTGTGGTACTTCACAAATTGCAATGGGCAACTCTTCACAGCTTTCCGTCTTGGGTTCAAGTTCTGTCTCTTTGGATGGGGGCACTCTACAGGATGTTTTGGTTATTCCTGACATTTCGACGAACCTCTGGTCCATTTATCAGATTTTCCACATTGGCTCTGGTAAGACAGTTGAGTTCTCACCACATGATGTGGTTATTCGGGACCTCTATGATTCTGATTTGGTTGTGGCTACTGGTAGTGTTGATACTGCATCTCGTCTTTACAGATTTGATGGATTTGCGGGTTCTGAGGGTACAGGTTCATCTCTTATAGCACATGCAGATTCAGTGAGTCAGCTTTGGCATGAGCGTTTGGGCCATGTCAACTACAGATATCTTCAGCAGATGAGTACACAGTCACTTGTTCTTGGTCTTCCACGGATTTCCTGCACTGACGGTGCTTGTCATGGTTGTGTGCTTGGCAAGCATCACAGGGATCCCTTTCCGAAGGAAAGTACCACTCGTGCTTTGGCACCCTTGGAGTTGATTCATAGTGACCTCATGTCATTTCCCACTCCTTTTTCAGGGGCCAAGTATGTACTCACATTCATTGATGACTTCTCCAAACACACATGGTTGTACTTTCTTAAGTACAAGTCTGATGTCTTTGATTCCTTTCGTGTCTTCAACATATTTGTAGAGAAGCAGTCTGGTCTTTCTATCCAGCAGATACGTACAGATAATGGGGGGGAGTATGTGAATCAGGCTTTCAGAGATTTTTGCACTGAGCATGGTTTATAGCATCAATTTTCTGTTCCCTACACCCCTCAACAGAATGGTATCACTGAGCGAAAGAACATAACTTTACGGGAGATGGCTAATTGTATGATTCAGTCCAGGTCCATGGATTCGTCTTTTTGGGATGAGGCAGTCAATTGTGCCAACTATATTTAGAATCGGATACCTCACAAGGCGATTTGACATATGACTCCTGAGGAGGCTTGGTCTCATGACAAGCCTGATATTTCATTATTTCGAGTATTTGGTAGTGAGGCATGGGATTTTATTCCTGATGCTCAAAGGAGAGCTATGGAGCGGAAGAGTCGACCCCTCATATTTGTCGGCTACTGTAAGGATGTTAAGGCATACAAGTTGTTTGATCCTGATTCCAGAGAGGTCCTGTTTCGACGGGATGTTCAGTTTGATGAGTGCCTTCCTCCAGTTGATACCCTGTCTCCAGTGTCCACTTCACTACCTACTCCACCCACTACAGCTCTTCAGGATTATTTTGAGGATTTTGATGTGGATATTGATGATCCCCCATCTCCACCTACACTTGCTCCACCTCAGAGGCCCAAATGGGCTCGCTTTACTATTGAGGCAGCAGGATCTATGGCCGGTGATCCTTCAGACACTCGTCGCACTCGTTCTCATACTATGGGTTCTAGTCTTTTGACTCATGCTCTTTCAGAGGATCCTCAGAGATTTTCAGAGGCGACAGGTCACCCTGAGTGGGATAGTGCCATGGAGGAGGAGTATTCTTCTTTGATGAGGAATAATACATGGGCTCTTTGTCCTCTTCCTAAGGGCAGAAAGATGGTTCGGTGCCGATGGTTGTATCGCACCAAGTATGCTGCTGATGGTTCTATTGATAAGTACAAAGCACGTCTTGTTGCGAAGGGTTTCTCACAGGTTGAGGGTATTGATTACTCTGAGACATTTTCCCCTGTCGCTAAGATGAATTCTATTTGCTTTGTATTATCACTTATAGCTTCTAGAGGATGGCTCATTTTTCAGATGGATGTGAAGTGTGCCTTCTTACATGGTGACCTACAGGAGGAGATCTATATGGAGTAGCCTCAGAGATTTGTTCATGATTCTTCTTTGGTTTGCAGACTTCAACATTCATTATATGGTCTCAAGCAAGCCCCTCGGGCTTGGTATGAGAAGATGGACTCTTTTTTGCTCTCCACTGGTTTCACTCACTGTCATTCTGATCACATGGTCTATATTCAACATCTTGAGGGTGAGATCTTGATTCTTGTGCTATATGTTGATGATCTTCTCATCATAGGTAGCTCATCCTCTATGATTCAGAATTCTTAGCTAGCCTTGATGGAGCAGTTTGAGATGATAGATCTTGGCCTTCTGGACTATTTTCTTGGTCTTCAGGTGATTCAGTCTTCAGAGGGGATCTCCATTTACCAACAAAATTATTCTTTTGATATGCTTCAGCACTTTGGCATGCTTGATTGCAATCCTGCCCCCACACCTTTTTAGTTAGGGGTTGTTTTGACTACTACTTGCCCCACTCCTTCAGTAGATGCTACACTTTACAGGCAGTTGGTTGGCAGTTTGTTGTACCTGACTCACACTTGTCTTGATCTTTCCTTTGCGGTTGGTCTTGTCTCTCGATTCTCACATGATCCTCATGAGAGTCATTAGCAAGCTGCCAAGTGTATTTTGAGGTACATTCAGGGCACCACTTCATATGGCATTCACTACACATTAGGGGATCCTCACATTGTTGGCTACACTGACTCAGATTGGGCTAGTGATGTCAATGATCGGAAGTCTACTTCTGGCTTTGTTTTTTGTCTTGGCTCTGGTCCTATCACATGGTCGTGCAAGAAGCAGATTGCTTATGCATTATCATCTATAGAGGTTGAGTATCGAGCTGCTGTGCTCGCTAGTCAGGAGATTTTATGGCTTCGTCAGTTGATGACTAAGTTTGGTTTTCCTCCTGATAGTCCCACTATTCTTTGGTGTGACAATCAGAGTGCTATACACATTTTGCACAACCCCGTGGAGCATCAACAGATGAAGCACATTGAGCTTCATATGCATTTCATCAGACAGTTGATTCAGGATGGTTCTCTCATCTTGGAGTATGTTCCCACTGCCGAGCAGGTTGCAGACATCTTCACGAAACCTTTTGCATCTCACGCTATCTTCAGTTGCGCTCTATGCTTGGGGTGAAGGAAGTTGTCCTTGGGGGGTCTTTATGAGGCCTTCCTTCCTTCATGTTTCTTTCAGCATGTTGTTCTATCTCTTTTTGGAGAGGAGTTTTTCCCACTGGGTTTTCTCCTTTTCTCCGTTTCATAGAGATTTCATTGTACTTGGGTACCTGATCTGGCCTTGTTGCCGGGACCCATTGCTTTTGCTTTCAGTAGCTTCTTCTAGGTTTTAGCTTCTCCCTATGTCTATCTTAAGGGGGGGTGTTAGAGTAATTGGACATTTACTTTATTAATTAAACAATATTTGTTTAATTACGTAAAGTTTCCTTTTAACTCTTTTTCACTTAAGCTAACATTAGGTACATAATAATTAATTACTTTATTAATTATTATTGTGCAAGCCTAGGGTTTTCCTTTTTTACGGTTTTCATCTATATGTAGTTGAAAACTATCTTTTGTATCATAATTCATTTTTACATTTTCAGGTGAATACATTGCTCCACATTCTTGAGCATTTCTTTTGTTGCTTCTCTTTGTTTCTCCTTGTAACAGGTTATTTGCTTGCAAAGATCTATTGGACTTCTGTGGTGTTGTATCTTCTCAACTCCAACACCTGGTTCTTCCAAAAGCTTGAAAGGTTGTCAATGGAGCTTTGGATTCTTCTTCTGATTCCTGTTCCTCCAAGAAATCCAACTTACTTCTCTAGATCCAAAACCAAACCAGAAATTCCTTTCCTCCTCCTAATTTCTATTTTTCATCCTCCCAAAAACTTCATCCAAAAATCCAAATCATAGCAAAAAAAATGAAATATCTATTCAACCACTATAAAAAAAATTCAAAAAAAGAATAGGAAATATCTCAATTTTCATTTTTGCATTGAAAATTTTCAAAAAAAATAAATTTAAACCTTTTTTTAATTTTCCAATTTCAAACAATATATCTATTAATTTCAAAATGCTTAACCTAATTCAATTCAAAACAATTAATTTAATTAATCAATAAAATAAATCTAATCCAAGATTAAATTATTTTATTAATTAAATTAAATTATTTAATTAAATAACATGTCTAACATTATAGCCAAATTAATTTAATCAACAACTTAACTACATAAGCCATTTATTTACCTTTTTTTGACTTGCAATTTAAATAAAATCAAGGCAAATTGAACAATATTAAAACAACTGAACCATACTAAGACCGATGACACACTATGACCAGGGTGATGACTTGGCACATAAAACCTAGCTACTATCTCCCAATTGAATGCCATTGGGCAATGGACACTCTCAAACTCATGAAACCAGGTGGAGTCGATGTCATGTACCTGTCAAACTGCAACAAAGAATATATCGAACACATGTATATATATAACATAATAAAACACACCATGAAGAGGAAATCGTAGAATCGCAGGGCGCTCACAAGTGAGTGGTGCAATCCTATCCCGTTCATCAATACAGTGTAACTAACTGACGAATCTAACATCAATAATTTAATTAGAAGCATAAAGCATCATTAATTCATATATCTACAAAGCTAATCCAAAGCATGCCATAATGATAACATCAGAATAAAATACCATCACATCAAAATATAACATTCACATCGCTTTACAGCTAGCGATCAAATAGTAGCTGAGTACCATAGTCAAAATACTAACAAAAAATAAGGCATAACGAAACAAAACACTATTCGATCAAAAGAGAAAAATGGAGGGGTATTACATCCTCCCCCCTAGGGTCAGGCTTACTCCTGGAAGCCTACAGACAAATAGGGATAGAGCTCCTTCATTCTAGTTGCATCTTCCCAAGTGAATGAAGTATCATCCCTAGGATCCCACTGGACCCTAACGTGATCAAGATCTCGCCCTCAAAGAGCGAGTGTTCTGCGCTCCATTATGACCACATGCTCCAAATCTAGTTGTTCGTCCTCTACCCGTAAAGTATTCCAATCAAGGACATGAGAAATGTTTGGATGGCACAACCGAAGAACTGAAACATGAAAAAAATCGCAAATATGCGAGAGACTAAGCAGTAAAGCAAGACGGTAAGCCACAGGTCCAATCTTCTCGAGTATCTCAAAGGGTTCGACGAAGCGAGGCACCAACTTAGAGCCCTTCCCATAATGGATTGGACTCTTTCGCGGACGCACTCGCAAGAAAAATCTATCACGAACAAAAAACTGTTGGTCCACCCTATGCGCATCCACATACTTCTTTTGCCTATCCCGAGCTGCCACCAAGTGCTCTCTAATCCTATCCACTTGCTGCTCCATATCCTCCAACATCTCAGGACCCAAAACTACTCTGTCCTATAGTTGATTCTAACTCAAGGGAGTACGACATGGTCTCCCATACAATGCCTGGAATGGAGGCATGCCAATAGAGCTCTGGAAACCGTTATTATAGGTGAACTCTACCAAATAGAGATAATCTTCCCATCACGTTTGTTGGTCCATCACATACATACACAACATATCCTCGATGATCTAATTGACCCTCTCGGTCTGTCCATCTGTCTCTGGGTGATAAGCTGAACTGAAGTTCAACTGTGTCCCCATCGCATGTTGTAATGAAGTCCAAAGAGCTGAGGTGAACACTGGATCCCTGTCAGAAATAATCCGATGCAGAATACCGTGTAACCTCACTATGTCCTCCATGAACACTCTAGCTACGAACGATGCGATATAGGAAGAGTGCATAGGTGAGAAGTGTGCCACATTCGTCAACCTATCAACTATCACCATAATCGCATCATGTCGCCTCGAAGAGTTGGGTAAACCAACAATGAAATCCAATGAGATTATATCCCACTTCCACTCTGGTACTAAATGCGGTTGCAAAAGCCCTGCTAGATGCTGGTGTTCAACCTTCACACGCTGACACTCTAGACATCACGACACATAATCTGCAACATCGCACCTCATTCCTTGCCACAAATACAACTGACACAAATCTGTATGCATCTTCTTCACCACTGGATGGGCTAAATAAGGTGCACAATGTGCCTCAGTCATAACCAAGGTGTGAAGATCAGCTGATTATGGAACATTTTTGCGTCCCATGTGCCTCAATATCCCATATGGATCTAGAGAATATCCTGAATTCCTACCCTCAAGAGGTCTGCCTGCCTTTATCTCTATCCTAACCTCCTGATACCAACTATCCGTTGGAAGGGCAAAAAGAATCCGACTCCGCAAATCTATAACAAGAGTCAACTCATATATCTCATGTCTCCGTCTACTGAGTGCATCCGCTATGATATTCTCCTTTCCTTGGATATACTTCACCTCAAATTCATATTCACATAGAAACTCCATCCAATGCCTCTGCCTAGCATTAAGGTTGGGTTGTGTGAAAATATACTGAAGGATTATGTGATCACTGTGCAACTCAAACCTATGGCCAAGAAGTAAATGCCTCCATCTCATCAATGCATGAAAAACTGTCGCCAACTCAAGATCATGTGTGGGGTAATTCAACTCATGATCCTTGAGTTTTCATGACTCATATGCAATGGCACGACCCTCCTGCATCAACACTGCACCTAATCCCTCCAAGGACACATCTGTACAAACTACAAAGTCCCTAGTCGAATCAGCTATTGCAAGTATTGGTGCACTTGTTAGCTTCTCCTTAAGATTTAAAAACGCTGCCTCACACTTCTCTGACCACACAAACCTCTTTCCTTTCCTTTGAAGGGAAGTGATAGGATACCTTATCCTTGAAAAGCCTTGCACAAAACGCCTGTAATAACCCACTAGCCCCATAAAGCTATGTATCTCTGCCACATTTGTGGGCGCAGGCCAATCTGAGATCGCTTGGATCTTTGTAGGATCCACTGAAATACCTTCCCTTGAGATCACATGACCAAGGTACTAGACCTCAGTCTTGAAGAATTCACACTTCGACAAGTTAGCATAAAGCTGATTATCTCGTAAACATTGTAATACCTGCCGCAAATGTTCCTCATGCTCTTCCATTGTCTTGGAGTATATCAAAATGTCATCAAGGAACACAAGGAAAAAATTGTCTAGGTACGTACGAAATACCCCGTTCATCAAACTCATGAACACAGAGGGTGCATTCATCAACCCAAATGGTACTATTGTGAACTCATAGTGACCATACCATGTTCGACACATCGTCTTATAGATGTTTGAGTCAAAGATACGAAGCTAATGAAATCCTGACTTAAGATCAATTTTTGAAAAGATCGTGGCACCCTTGATCTAATTGAATTGATCATTAATCTTAGGAAGCGGATATCGATTCCTCATGGTCACTTTGTTCAAATTTCAGTAATCAATACATAACCGAAGTGAACCGTCCTTCTTCTTCATGAAGATAACTGGTGCTCCCCATGGAGAAACACTAGGGCGAATGAAGCCCTTTTCTAACAACTCCTCAAGCTGCAAACAAAGGTCTTTTAGCTCCTGAGTGGTCATACGATAAGGAGCTTGTGAAATGGGTTCCGATCTAGGTACAAGGTCTATCTTGAAGTCTATGTTCCTCTCAAGTGGCATCCCTAGAATCTCATTTGGAAAGACATCTAAATACTCCTGAAGAATGGGGTGACTATCAAGAGAAACTTTCTCTCCTCCATCTCCTAAATCCAAATCATCCACTGTAATAGCAAATAATTGGCAACCCTATCGCACACATCTTCTCAACTACATAGCTGAGATGACTCTCAAGGAAATCGACCTCTAAACTCCCACTATCCCTACTGCTCTGCCAGATGTATGAATGCATCGAATCGACTTACATCGATAATCTATGACTGCACTATGCGCCTCTAACCAATCCATCCCTATAACAATGTAATAAGAACCCAGTGGAATAGCTCAGAGGTCCATTGTAGTATGGAGAGGTCCAACCTCCAATCTACACTCTGGTACAAGGGAATGGGATGCAACTTTCACACACAAGGCTAACTCAACCTGCCACCTATCGACTTGCCTTATTGCACCTAGTCTACATTGCATCACGATGAAAGAAGAAATGAAAAAGTTTGATGCTCTAGAATAAAAAAATATGGTAACTAGGTTACCCAAAAACACACCATATGTCTTGACAAAGGTACCTTGATCCTCTGCCTGACAGTTATCAACCACTACGAAAACATGATGCCCTCTACCAACACCACCAACTCTTGGCTCAGATATTGCTGGTCCCTATGAAAATCTCGATGTGCCCTTGTTAGGACACATTCTAGCTATGTGACCCTGCTAGCCACATGCAAAACACCCAGTACCTCTACCATAACCCTTGCCTCCAGGTGGTGTGCTAGATTATTGCGTGCTACCCCTGAAAGTGGACTAAGAACCCTGCGTTGTCTGCTCAAAGCTGAAGCGTTTCACACACATCCAATTCTTGTCCCCCTGCCTCTGCTGGAAACCTTTACATTTCTCCTGTGAAACTTGATGTTGCTGGCCACTCTGTGACGGTCCCTACTTAGACCTAGAAGGTGCACCTCCCTAAGGTTGACCTCCTTGAGCACTAGATCCTGCTGTTGAACTGCTGCCAGTCTAAACACCCATGTGGCCTCCTAGTGCCATGGCCAAATTATCCTCTACAAGACGTGCTTTCTCCACCGTTGTCTCCATGGTTTTGGTTTCTAAAACCCTCACACCTCCGCTAAGACAAGCATTTAAGCCCTTGACAAAAGTGGCAAACCAACATCCCCTCATCATCTCCTATCCCTGCAAACTGCTTGAGCTCGTAGAAGCGTTTCTCATACTGTTCAACTGACAAGGCTAACTAACGCAAAGCGTGAAACTCGTCACCTTGACGCTGACGCTAGTGCTCGGATAGGAAACGAGCTCTGTACAGGTCTAGGAAAATCTCCCAAGACACTGAGTTAATATCAATATGGAGCTTATGCTCCTCCATCCTCCACCATGTGGATGCAAACCCTCACAGATAGCACACCGTACTTTGGCATTTTTTTCATATGGGTGCATAGCAAAACACCTATCAAGGTCTATAAGCCAAGTCTCAGCCTCTAACCTAGTGCCTGCTCCATCATACAGTGGTGGATGTGCCCTGAGAAAATCTCTCATATGCACCTTTGAATGAGATGGGACTTCCCTCTCAACAGGATTACCCTGAACCTCAGTCAACCTCTAACCAAGGAGTGCCAATGCCTCCTCAAGTGCTCTACATGCAACCTCTATCCCTGGAGGATTCTGCTAATGATCACTACCCCCTGGTGCATTCTACGATGCCTGATATTCCTCCTGATCTGGAATAAGTGAAACATGAGGAAGAGATTCATGTTGACTCCCATCATGACCACCTACATTGCCATGTCCATGCCCTCTACCTCTTCCATGTCTGGGAGGCATAATCCTGCATAAACACATCAATGTATTAGGCAAGGTACACAACTTAAAACCTACACAACTAAAAACTTAATGGGTTCATCATAATCCTAGAGTACCGAGTGTTTAAACCTGGGCTCTGATACCATGTGTAAAGCCCCGCCACGTAACCCTAGAGGAAGTTGCAATTAACTACTCAAACATACTTTTTTTTTTTGTTTAAGTACAATTAACATACATGTTCACTACCCATTTCCAACAACCTCTAAGGTTACAAGAATGAGATTACTTATTAAAACCCAAACAAAAAACATGAATCGAAACCATAACATTTATTTACTAAAGAAATTAAGAACACATACTTTCCATACATGATAAATTACATCAAACAATAAGAGATACCATATGATTTAAAATAACAATAATTGATAAGAAGATTACGTCTCTCATTCCCCAAATGAGGTAAATCCAATAAGCACGATTACAAATTACAACCTTCCACCTCGATTACAAAGAGGGGTAATAAATTACAAGATTCATCTGAAATGAAAATGAGCATGAAAAGTAACTGGATCCCACGAGCTCTCCAACTAGAAATCTCGTCAACACAAACAAGAATAAAACCCAACGAAGTAAGGTGCACATTCCACCCAACCAAGTGGTACTCGAAGGCCCACCCCCCATGCTAGGAGATAGTAATCAGGATTGCTAGCCAAGACCATCTACCTCTAGACATAGGCTAAAACATAACTGAAACTTAATCAAATACAAATACAACATTAACACAAAGGTCACAATGCTTCCAGAGTAAAAAAATCGATTACAAAACTGATACAAACATACTGCTGACTTAGGAGAAGTGTCATCACAATATTACATGGGTTATCTTGGTAAGTCTTCCTAGGTCTCGACCCCCATCTTGAGTTTTCTTGGAAATCTCTAACGACTTCCGACCCCTCATGCAAACCAATATGGAATCAGTTATCTCTCATAAAGACAAGATAGCGATCTTTCCATTCCAGGCCTTTTTGTCCCATCCCAAGTCTATACAAGCCCTTGCGTCCATGAGCGAGGCACAATTATCTTTGTTAATCGTTTGATACTACCCCTTCCTCTAATAAGTTTATTTATGTTATCATTGGATTAACTTACCCACAATGAGTAATCCTGGCATCGCTTTGTGTGTTGGCCCTCATTGCAAGCCACTCCTCTAAGACAACACGTGGAACAACTCCACGTCCCAAGGGTACACTAGTGCGACTCAAGGATATTCAATCCCTATCCACAACATACAGTCAACACAATCTCGTTCATGATAACTGGGTAATAAACTAAATACAATAATAGAAGAAATTACATTTAAAAGAGCGATTTAACAGGAATTAAATCTACTTTGCATATCCTAAATCCACTTCCTTTAATCAAATTCAATATTTATTGCTTCAATAAAACTAATTAAATTATGTCTCTTTCAGACAAAGGATAAAATTTAACTAGATATTTAATTCCCTAATTGCTCTTAAATAATAATAAAATAATATTTACTTCTATGATTCAAAACATATCGTTTTAAAATAAATAATTGTTTCTTCTTTTTATCTTAATCATTTTAAAATAATTAACTCATCTTAATAAAAATATTATTAAAAATCAAATATACCGTTCCATAAAATATATTATTTTAAAATAAAATCAATAAATTGGCTATGAACACAATATTTTAAATTTCTCAATTATATCTAAATCATGCCATCATTTAAATCAATATTTTAATATATGTATATATTTAATATATATATACATACATTAAAATAAATAACTCAACTATATATATATTTATATATGTTAATATTTTAATATTATATAATATAATATTAAATATTAATATATATTTTAATATCTTATATATATTAATATTTTAATATTATAAAAATTATAATAACAAAATATTAAAATATATTTTCTTTTCTTTTTTATAAAAAAAACCGAAATTAAAAAGGGCCAAACACGTTTTGTTGGGGTGCGCGCTAGTTAGGGTTGGGCGGTTGTGTTGACCAAAACCGAACCCAAAAAGGGCCGACTATGTTTAAACACAGTCGCACCCATTAATGGGCGTGGTTGTGTTTAAACACAATCGTCCCATTTGTGGCGGCGATAGTGGTATGGGGTGCGCGCTGGGCACGACTCCCCCCACACGCCTCCCATGGGAGTGTGGTGGGGGTGAGCCCCCAACGACCCCCACAACCATTCGGCTTAATAATTTTCTTTAAAAAAAAATAATAATCATAAAACCCCTACGGATTTTTAATCCGCAATTTTGACAGGGGTGAATTTTTTTTTCATTTTAAAAAATTTCACCAGCATAACACATGCACAAAATATAAAATGATATATATTACATATATATACTCAAATTTATAATTTTACAAACCAATTGAGTAAATAAATTTTAAAAAGAACATTTACAGTGAAGAACATAATTTTTTTCTTGAGAAATTTCATTTCCAAACAAAGCTTTTCAAGTTTTGAAACAAGATTTAAGATGGGTTTTACTTGCAAATCAAACCAAGCTTATATATATTTTCAAACAACATATAAAATGGTGAATCCTTTCAAAATGAAAACTAATTTAATAGCAAGAAAACTTGGTTCTTCCAAAAGCTTGAAAGGTTGTCAATGGAGCTTTGAATTCTTCTTCTGATTCCAGCTCCTCTAAGAAATCCAACTTGCTTCTCCAGATCCAAAACCAAACCAGAAATTCCTTTCCTCCTCCTAATTTCAATTTTTCATTCTCCCAAAAACTTCTTCCAAAAATCCAAATAATAGAAAAAAAATGAAATATCTATTTAACCTCCATAATAAATTTTTAAAAACAGAATAGGAAATATCTCAATTTTCATTTTTGCATTCAAAATTTTTTAAAATGAAATTTAAAACCTTTTTTTAATTTTTCAATTTCAAACAATATATCTATTAATTTCAAAATGAATAACGTAATTCAATTCAATACAATTAATTTAATTAATCAATAAAATAAATCTAATCCAAGATTAAATTAAATTATTAATTAAATTAAAATAATTATTTAATTAAATAACATTTCTAACATTATAGCCAGATTAATTTAATCAACAACTTAACTACATAAGCCATTTATTTACCTTTTTCTAACTTGCAATTTAAATAAAATCAAGGCAAATTGAACAATATTAAAACAACTGAACCAGACTAATACCGACGACACACTATGACCAGGGTGATGACTTGGCATGGAAAACCTAGCTACTATCTCCCAATCGAATGTCATTGGGCAATGGACACGCTCAAGCCCGTGAAACTAGGTGGAGTCGATGTCCTATACCTATCAACCTACAACAAAGAATATATTGAACATGTATATATTTAACATAATAAAACACACCATCAAGAGGAAATCGTGGAATCGTAGGGCGCTCGCAAGCGAGTGGTGCAATCTCATCCCCTTCACCAATACATTGTAACTAACTAATGAATCTAACATCAATAATTTAACCAGAAGCATAAAGCATCATTGATTTATATATCTACAAAGCTAGTCCAAAGCATGCCATAATGATAACATCATAATAAAATACCATCACATCAAAATATAACATTCACATCCCTTTACAGCTAGCGATCAAATAGTAGCCAAGTACCATAGTCAAAGTACTAACATAAAATACAGCATAACAAAAAAGAACATTGTTCGATCAAAAGAGAAAAATTGAGGGGTATACCACTAATTCTATCTCTAACCCTAAACCTAACCCTAATCGTAATCCTAACACTAACCCCAACTCTAATTAGAATTTCATCTTTAACCATAATCTTTGATTCTATCTCTAACCCTAATGTCACCCTATATCTTATCCTAACCTTAACTATAATGATGACCCCAATCCAAATCCCAATTTTATCTATAACCCTAACTCTAACTCTGATCCTAATTTTATTTATAACTCTATTCATAATCTTCACCCTATATCTAACCCTAGCCCTATCTAATTATGTTTAAACCAAGCCATAACCCTTATTCTAACCCTACCTCTAAGTGTAAACATAATCATGATGCTAAAAACCAACCCTAACCTTAACCCTAATCCTAAAACTAACGCCAACCCTAATCCTATTTCTATCTATAACTATAAGATCCCTTCATTTTGCTCATTTGATCGAATAGTGTTCTGTTTGGTTATGTCTTATTCTATGCTTGTACTTTGCCTTAGAACTCGGTTGTTATTTGATCGTTATCTGCAAAGTGATGTGAATGTGATATTTTGATGTGTTGGTATTTGATCTTGATGTTATCATTGTGGCATGCTTTGGATTAAACATTGTGAGCATTTGAATTAATGATGTTTTATGTTTTGATTATATTAATGATGTTGGATTCGTCAGTCAGTGATACTATATTGGTGAAGGGGATGGTATCACATTACTCGCTTGCGAGTGCCCTACGATTCTGTGATTCCCTCTTCACAGTGTGCCTTATTTATGACATGTTTATGCATGTGGATATACTCTTTGTTTGCAAGTTGATAGGTACATGACATCGAATCCACCTAGTTTCACAGGTTGGAGCGTGTTCAATGCCCAACGGTATTCGATTGGGAGATATTAGCTAGGTTTTCCATGCCAACTCATCACCCTAGTCCTAGTGTGTTGTCAGGTGTTTGTCGGGTTGTGTTGTTTTGAATATTGTTCCCTCTCTTCGTTAATTAATTTCAAGTTAGAAAAGGGTAATTAAATGGCTTAATGTATTTAAGTTGTGGATTAATTTGTTCTGAGATTATGTTGAAATATAATTTATTTTATTATTAATTTAATTTAATCGTTGATTAAATCTATTTATTAATTAATTAAACTTATGATGTTGAAAGAATTTAATTTATTTATTTTGGAAATTATTGGATATTTGTTGAAATTGAAAAATAAGAAAAATGAGTTAAAAGTCAAATTTGAAAGTTTGAATTCAAAAATTGAAGATATTGAAATATCTTGCATTTTCTATTTTGGAGAATTTATGAGGATGGTTGTTGATTTTTTAGGGTTTTATCCTTATGTTTGAATTTGCATCACAATTTTGGATCATGGAGTTTTGAGAAAATTAAGAATGGAGAGCGGAAGAATTTTGCATTTTTGTGGGTTTTGTTTGAATCTGAGGAAACTGCTGATTGGAAGAGGGAATCCAAGCAAGGATTTGTGCACCCTCTGGATATTCTCAAACTTTTGGAAAAGTAGGTTCATTCTTTGTAAATTTAATTGTTTAAAAAAAAAAAGTGTATTCATTTATATTTGATGTTGAAAACCATGTGGGAAAATTTAAAAGCCAAATCTAAGTTGAAAACTTCATGATAAAAATTGTGGCGTATTTTAAACCCCTATTTGAGTTCTCTCATAAAATCTTTGTGTTCTTGGCTGGAATTGGGTTTGAATATTTTATTTCTCAATTAATTATGCAAATTATCATTGGGGATTTAAATATATATATATAATATTCATATTAAGATTATGTTGTTGAAATATTTCAAAAATGCCCTTTTGGAAGAGGCACGGATTTCAAAATCCATAGGTTTTACTGGTAATAAAAATAAATAAATATAAAAACTAAAAATAAAAAAATAAAAAAATTTGGTTTGGGGCTCGCTGGGGGCTCAACCCCCACCGTGCCCCATGGGAGATGTTGTGGGGGGAGTCGCACCCAGCGCGGTCCCCACAGTCCTCACCGCGACTGTGCTTTACATAGCTGCCACTGCGAGCGGTGGTTGGCTATGCCAAGCACAACAACGCCACCCACTAGGGTGGGCGACTGTGCTTGGCACAGTCGCTGCCGTCGGGGGCAGACTGTGTATCATCGTCGCCAGCCGCCCAGCTCACCGCCACCCCACCCTTATTCACTTGCACCCTGCGCAAGCAATGGCCGTCGCGTGCAATCCGCGATCAGTGCCCTAACCCGACCAACATCCTTAGCACGTGGACAGAAGCAGCCACCCAACCTTTAGGGTTGGTGCACGGTTCGAGGATGTCTATGGATGCAGGGTTTTTTCTAATAGATAGAGGTTTTTTTTAAATAAAATAAAAATAGAATAATATTTTATTATTATATTCTTATGAAAAATATACAAGTGTGTTTATCCATGTTAAAATATGATTTATTGAAGGCACGACTTAAGAATAATTGAGGAAATTAAATTAAGGTGTTTTAATCAAATTGTTGACCTTATTTTTTTTAAATAATATATTTAATTGGAATAAGATATTTGTTTTAAATAATATGGCTATTGTGTTAAATTAAATTGAGGAAATGGAAAGTAGTTAATTGAATTAAACCATTGGTTTATTTTTTAAAAATTGTTTATTTAAAGGAGGATTATGTTGATTTTAAAAAGAATACGTTTTCTTTCAAGTCAAGTGAATTATTTTTAATCGGGTATATTGGATTAAGAAAATAATATTATTTGAAAGGCCAAATATTGAATTTAAAAAGAGATGTGTTTAATGGCGAAATTAATTGATTTCGTTTAAAATGATTTAGTTTGCAAGGACGTACAATTATTTATTTTAACAATATATTCTGGAATTATAGAAGTATATGCTTATTTTATTATTTAAGGAAATTAGGGAATTAAGTGTTGGTTTAAGTTTCATCTTGTCTGAAAGAGACGTATGTTTTAATTAGTTTTATTGAGCAATAGATTACTAATGTTAATAAGGGAAATAGATTTAGTGAATCCAAAAATAGTTTAATTCCTCGTAGATTGCCTTCGTGATTGTTTCCTCTGAGTTCATGTGTTGGGGAAAGGGGTTAAGTGTATTTAATCTGTAAGTCTTCCAGAGGACCCTAGAGATTGGGGGTTGTCGTCTTGTGATGTTGACTATTTGTTTATTCCCTTGGGTAGTGCATGAGAAGTTATTTGTTATTACTCGGTTTTCACGAACGAGAATGTTTTGTGCCTCCTGTGGAAGGAGTGGATTATGTGATGTGTGCCTCCTTGTAAGGAGTGGCATTTTTATCGGTGTTACCTCCAATGTTTGGAAATGGTTTATCTTTTTTGCCTCCTGAGAAAGGAGTGGGCGTGTTATCTTTTATGTTGCACTTTGTACCCTTGGTGTTTGGATGGTATGTGTGTTGTCAAGTAGAAGAGTGGCTTCTGTAGGGGCCAGAGCCCATAAGAGGTAAACTGGATAACCTATGGAGGTCGTTTAATCAAGTGATAACTAAAACAAAACTTAGAAGATTAGGTGGTACTTCTCACTAATCAAGATAATTATGCCTCACTCATAGACTCAAGGGCTCATTTGGACTTGGGGTGAGTGGGAAGGCCTGGAATGGAAAGGTCATCTATCTTATTTGTATGAAAGGTATTTGATTTCGCATGAGTGAGTATGGGGGCTGAGAATTCGGTAGAGGCCACCAGGATAACCCATAGTGGGGGTTGGAGCCTAGGAAGAATCCCAGAGGATAACCCATGATGAGCTGTGTGATGACACTCTGTCTTAGGACAACAGTTGGTATTCGATCTTGTGGGTATGGTTTCCTTAACATACCTGATATGACTATAGTTGGTATTCGATTATTATGTGTATGGATCTCTAACATACTTGTTCTGCTTTATTTCTGGAAGCAATGTGACCTTATAGAGTTGTACTTGTGTTGTACTCATGATGCTCTTGAGTTGTTCTTATGTGGTACTTGGGTTGTACTTTTGATGTGCTTGTGTGGTACATGTGATTGGTTGTTTCAGTTTGGTTCAACTATGATTTAGCCTGTGTCTAGAGGTAGATGGTCTTGGCTAGGATTCCTTGTTACTATCTCCTAGCACGGGGGGTGGGCCTTTGGGTTCCACTTGGTTGGGTAGCATGCACCTAAATCCGTTGGGTTCTTTCTTCATATTCTTGTGGATGAGACTTCCAATTGGAGAGCTCGTGGAATTCAGTTTTAGTTCTTTCTTTATTTAATTTTAGTTGATCTTATATTATTTTACCCCTCATTTGTTATCGAGGTGGATGTTGTAATTATAACCTTATTTATTGGACTTGCCTCATTTAGGGAATGAGTGATGTAATCTCTTTATTAAATTATTGTTACTTATAATCATATTGTAATCTATTATGGTGGATTTAATTTATCTTGTTTGAATGTATACATGTTTCTAATTGTTAAGTAGATGAATGTGATGTTTCTCTTATGTTTTTTGTGGGTTGTTAAATTATCCCAGTCTCGTAACCTTAAGGGATGTTTGCAATGGGAAGTGAACTTACATGTTCTTTGTACTTAAAAAAAATAAAATTAGTTTGTTTAATTAGTTAATTGCAACTTCCTCTAGGGTTGTGTGGCGGGGCATTACAATAACCATAATCCAAATTCTATCTTAACTTTAATCCTAATTCTATCTTAAACGTAATCCTAATTCTATGTCTAATAATATAGTATAAAGCTTGGGGTTAAGGTTACGATTAGGGTTATGGTTCTATAATATAAAGCTTGGGGTTAGAGTTAGACTTAGGGTTCACTTACGGTTAGGGTTAGGGTTAGGGTTATATTAGAGTTAAGGTTAGGTTAGAGATTTAAATTAGGGTAAGATTTACAATTAGGTGCCTCGATAATGATAACTCTCAACATATTTAATATATGTGTATGCTAGTTTTATATCAAACTAACTACTCTCTCTTTCGGGTTAATGAGGTGGATGCAGGCTACTATTTTTTCCTTCAATTAGAAGGAGAGGGTATGTGCAGGATCATCATGGAAAAAACAAGCCCTTAAGTGGCGATAAACATTTAAAAAATCAAAGTTAGGCAACTTGATGTAAAAATTTGAATAAGTTATCTATAATATTTCAAAAATATGTAAGAATAGAGTCTATAGTAAATTGAATGTAGTTTCTAAACTACTAGGTTTATTTAAAACAAAAAATATCTATTTGGTGAAAATTTAAAATTTCAATGCAGTAGTACTTAAATTTCAGAGAAAAAATAGGAAGTAGGTGTCTGTCAACCACCCTAACCACAATAAAATGATAATATTTTAGATATAAGTAAAAGAATCATGTCCCGATGTGATGAATATTGTAATTTTTTTCCAAGTAAATAATTAATTATGAATATTTTATTACAGATTTAAAAAAATATAAAAACTCATATGTTTGACCACCTTAACTTGGTCAAAAATTTATGAAATCCAATTCTTTTTTTTTAATCATATAGTATGCAAAGCATAAAATGTGACACATATTTTGGATTCAAAAAATGTGATACCGTTTGAAAGTTGTAGATGTTTTTCAATCAACCTATCAATCAGGACTTTAGTTGTAATTCAAATAGAAAATGAATAATAATTACTTATTAAATTCAAAGTAAAAATTAATTTATATTGGTGGAAAGCTAAGAATCTCTTTTGAAAACTCTTTTCGTTTCATCAATTTTGGGTTAAAAAAAGTCGTCAACCACATGGGCCATCATATCACTTACATATCGCCACTTTTTGGCCCATCATGATCCTGCACATACCCAATAGTATCACTACAGAGGGGAGTAGATATGAAGGAAAACCCATGGTCATGAAGGATTTGAGAACACTCAAACACTCATGCACTTTTAGTTGTTTCATATTCTTGCATTATGGTTTCATGTTTTCTATGAATGTAAAGTTCTTTCACGTATTACTCTTTGAGAAATGAGTTTCTATTGATTTCATGTATTTGCATTTCATAATTACATGAAAGGGTTCCCTATATATGTTTATTAGATTGTCTTCAAGTGACAATTATTATTTTACTATGATGTATTTTTGTGATAAATTATAGCATTCTAAATTATTCATTACTCGATTAATGATACTCTTGCAATAAAAGAGAGTGTTTAAACATTTATGAATATGAGAATGTAAATGTTTAAATAATCAACATATGTGTATGCATATATATGGATATAAGTTCATACACACACAACATGCAATTATTACATATCCATACATATACATATACATATTTATTCCTATATATAAATATATTCATATGTATAAATATATGTTTAAGTATAGATACATTATATATGTGTGTGTATATGCCAAAGATGCATATTGTTGAACACATCGGAATACTGAGAGGGGGGATGAATCAATATACATTAAAATTCAATTCCAATTAACTGTTGTTGAAGTTAATTTATATCAATTAAGCTTTCATACACTTAAATAAAACTAGAAAGCATATTTAAGCACACACACAAGAACATAGATGACACTAGATTTACGTGGAAAACCCCACAAGAGAAAAACCACGGTGAGAAATGTTGCTAGGAGCTATTGTCATCATCCAGACTCAAAAGTAAAAATAGCTTACAAATTTGGTTTTGGGCTACAACCCAAGGAAGGAACTACTCCCTAACTTTATTTCAGGGGCTAGAACCCTAGGAAGCTACTACTCCCTAGTATGAAAAGAACAACTAAAATATGACTAGTTTATGGCTTCAACCATTGATAGTCATCAATTATGTTCATTAGGTTTGTAGCGAATCTTGTCACGCTCTTCTCATGCAATCACAAATATTCACACACTTCTATTCACCACTTCACATCTTTGAATTTCAATATATATCATATGCACACTTGCCTAATACAAATTTAGTTTGCCACAAACAAGGAATAATAAAATATGTAGCATGTTGGCCTACATCTTCATTAGCGATATACAAAAATGAGAACATTATTTACAATTATTCTAGGTGACTCAACATGACTCATACAACATCTAAAA